>CM046882.1:386012725-386612725 GCA_025667525.1 Glebionis coronaria | reverse complement strand
CGACGTACGATTTGGAATTAGGAGCTGTAGTTTTTGCGTTGAAGTTGTGGAGACATTATTTGTATGGGACGAAGTGTGTTGTATTCACTGACCACAAGAGTTTGCAACACATTTTAGATCAAAAGGAGTCGAACATGCGACAGAGACGATGGGTAGAATTACTGAGTGATTATGACTGTGAAATTCGCTACCATCCTGGCAAGGTGAATGTTGTAGCGGATGCACTTAGTAGGAAGGATCGAGAGAAACCTTTGAGAGTCAGAGCTTTGGTGATGACTGAGAGCGTTTATTTAACCGAAACTATATTGAAGGCTCAAGAGAGGGGATTAATGAAAGGGAATGTTGAAGCTGAGAACTTGGGAAGAATGTTGAAACCTCTTTTTGTGATTAGGTCAGACGGATTGAGATATTTCGAGAATCGGATTTGGTTACCATTGTGTTCATCTGAGGAAGGAAAGCCTGGAGTACGAGATTTGGTTATGAACGAGTCTCATAAGTCGAAGTATTCGATACATCCTGGATCGGACAAAATGTATCATGACCTGAAGAAAGTTTATTGGTGGCCGAATATGAAGGCGGATATTGCTCGTTACGTTAGTAAGTGTTTGACTTGTGCGAAAGTTAAAGCAGAACATAAGAAACCGTCTGGGTTGTTGGTACAACCAGAGATCCCAGAATGGAAATGGGAGAAAATCGCTATGGATTTCGTGACGGGTTTACCTAGAACTCCTAGTGGATGTGATATGATATGGGTAATAGTGGATAGATTGACGAAATCTGCTCATTTCTTACCTATGAAGAAGACGGACAGTATGGAAAAGCTGGCCAGTGTGTACGTGAAGGAGATCGTTTGCAGACATGGAGTACCGTTATCGATCATTTCGGATCGCGATAGTAGATTTACATCGGAATTTTGGAAATCGCTTCAACGTGCGATGGGCACTGAATGGAATTTAAGTACGGCTTATCACCCGGAAACTGACGGCCAGAGTGAACGAACTATTCAGACGATAGAGGACATGCTCCGAGCGTGCGTGATTGATTTTGGGGGAAGTTGGGAACGCCACTTGCCTCTAGTGGAGTTTTCGTATAATAATAGTTACCATGCGAGTATCAAGGCATCACCGTTCGAAGCATTGTATGGAAGGAAGTGTAGATCGCCCGTGTGTTGGAGTGAAGTAGGAGAAAGTCAATTGACTGGACCCGAAATGGTTTTAGAAACGACAGAGAAGATTGTGCAAATCAAGAACCGACTACTTGCTGCGAGAAGCCGACAGAAGAGTTATGCCGATAACAGAAGGAAACCGTTGGAATTTGAAGTCGGAGATATGGTTATGCTCAAGGTATCACCGTGGAAGGGTGTAATTCGTTTTGGGAAGAAAGGAAAGTTGAGTCCGAGGTATATTGGACCATTTAAGATCGTTAAACGAATTGGACCAGTAGCGTACAAGTTAGAGTTGCCGAGAGAGCTTAGTGCTATTCACGACACGTTTCACATATCGAACTTGAAGAAGAGTTTGGCGGATAAGGAATTGGTGATTCCTTTGGACGAGATTCAACTGGACGACAAAATGCATTTTGTGGAAGAACCCGTGGAAATTATGGACCGAGAGGTCAAAAGGCTGAAGCGTAGTAGAATTCCTATTGTGAAGGTTCGATGGAATTCTAGGCGTGGACCGGAATACACTTGGGAACGTGAGGACTTTTTCAAGGAAAGGTATCCTCATCTGTTCCAGCGGCACGAAATGTGAGTATAAGAAGAGGCGAGCGCCGGGACGTCGCTCTCTTTAAGGAGGGGTGGATGCGATACCCTAGAACCGAGGTCACTATCATTACCCTAAATTACGCTAATTTTTGAAATTTTTAATAAATATTAATTGCTATATATTTTAGTATTTTGGTTGTAACCAATGTTCGAGGTTATAATTTTGACGATTGACGATTTAAGAAGGACGATGACGAATACGATCCCGATGGATGCCCAAATTTCTATAATTATTGACGTTTTATCGATAATGTAATTTTTCGAGAATTTTACTTACGGTTCGTGTTAAGTCGAGTCGAGTGAGTTTTATTGCTTTCCGGGTACATTTAAAGTATCCCAAAAGTATTTTGGAGTGTTTGGGATAATTTCCGACTCCCGTAAAATTTTCTAAAATGACTAGTGAGTCAATCCCGCAAAGTTTTAGTGTCGTTTTTACTTGAGGCCAAAAGAAAGCTTAAATTGCACAAGAGGTCCTTCCAATTTTTACAAAAGGGGAAAGAAAACACATACATCACAAAAACACTTGCAAATTTATTTTTCTCTCCCTCTCTTCTCCTTTAGGCCGACGGCCACCCCCAACCCACCATAAACCACCCTTAATTTTTTTTTCTACTTGGTTTTGATTAAAACTAAGGTTAGACCACCTCTAATCTAATCATTCCCTATCTTTCTATGTAATCTAAACCAACATGCATTCATATTTTTTTTCAAGAATCAAAGAAATTTTTCAAAATCGTTTTTGAGGTTAATTAGATAAATGCATGTTTAATTCATGTGTAATGGGGGTATAATCACTAAACAAACCCACCAAAATTGATTTGGTTGTGGTGTTTTGGTCACCCAAACCCTACGGCTAAGGGGGGGTGTTTGGGAGACCATGGTGATTGATGTTTTGAGCATGGGTTTGTGTTTAATCTTGTGTTTATAGATGTTTTAGATGGGTACAAGTACTTGCATGTTTGTTTTTAGGATTTTAGTTTTATGAGGTTGATGATCAATAGGGGTTAGGGACTGAAAACATGGTTTGGTTGTGATTAGGGATGCTTAGGATGATGTCTAGTGATGATAAAAGGGTTTGGAAACGAGCGTTAGTGTGATTTTGGTATGGTTGATTTTAGGCAGAAAGTTTAAGGCATTTTCGTAAAAACTATTTTGAAATCAGGTCTTGTGGATTGGATAGATTTGTAGAGCATTTTCTTAGCTTCGATTTGGTATAAGGTAGAGCTTACGACTCCTAACGAGTCAAAAGTTACGACGTTTTGAAATTCGTGTACCGGGAGATGAAAACCGTCATAATCCGAAGTTATGCTTGGTTTTAGGTCAAATCCCGGGGACTATAAGTCTAGTTTGGTAAATGGTCAAGGACTGAATTTTGGTGTCAAACCTGCACATTTGAGTTTATTATAGGACTTAGGTGTCAAATGGGTCAATGGAGTGTTTTAAACGGGTCAAATGAGCCCGACTTGGTCAAAGTACAATTTCAGTCCGAAAAACGTAGTTTTTGGAAAAGTGTTGAGTAACGGGTCGTAGAAGTAAAAATTTTTGTTGGGATTAAATATGTGTTTTCTACAGGTCTTATAGTATTTTTGAGAATTTTGTCAAATTTTACAAAGATGGTTAAGTATGGTAAAACAGCCCGTACTTTTGGTAAGTATCGGCGAAAAATGAATAAAAATGGATAACGTTAATAATAAGGACGAATTGTGTAAAATGAGTAACGCTTGTTGTTTTGTTTTGGCGTGAGTTGTAATTGTCATAAGTGACTAGTATTTATGTATTTTATACAGTACCATAAGGTTTTAAAATGAGATTACTCATTACGCGTTATTTGGTTTGATAGGTGTTGATTTACCCGGGCATCCGTATCGTCGTCAGTGACCGTCTCTCGAACTATCGACTACTTGATATATAAGGTGTGAATTTATAGCCTCGCTTATTATTATTTCAAACTGTTTTACCCGCGAGGGAAATGCATGCTAGTTTTTAAAATGAACATATGCCATGAATGATTGTTGGACCCGAATGTTGCCTTTGAAATTGTGTTGAGTACCTAGTTGCAAAAGTCCCTAAATTCATGAACTATTAACTATTGTTTAGTCCTAGCGTGGATTAGAAATAGCCGCTTATACAAAGTGATAGTACTATGGGGTTGACTACCCTATCCGAGACGAGGGCTAGTACGTTGATACCCCCTACGGACGGATAATTTGTGATAAGAGAAAAGGTATAATTGCAACTGATGCCTTATTAGGGGCCTTGGTTTCATCTAAATCACGCCGGTAATTATTACGCGGGTGATTGAGTTAACGGTTTAGTGTCATGAGCTTAAACACAATTGCCAGTACCTTGAATATAGATTGTTTGATCGACAAGTCTATGAATGATCGTGAATGGTTTTTATTTCACATATGTTCAAAATGAATTGTAAAACCTATGAATTCCACTCAACGTTTTCGTTGACCAAATTTAGCATGTGTTTCAGGTAACCGCTGAAGTGTAGCATGGAGCGCATTGGATGGATGTTGTGTGTATGGCTTGGAGTCTGCTTGTTTTTCCTCCCGTTATTACTTAAACATTTTTAACTTTAATGTTATGTTGTTGTGAAAACTGTAACTTTTGGGTTGAGATTCATGGGGACCGTAAACGCTAAACTCTGTTGTATCAATTGGGGTTGGAAAAACCGTAGACATGTATCTTTTAACAATTTTTAATTTAAGTTTTAAATTGACGTCTCTTTGGAGTCGTTCGATATATCTTGTGTGCGATGATAACTGCCTAGCACCCAAATGTTGTAGTTCCGCTGCGCATAGCATTTGGTGGGGTGTTAGAATGAGAAACTTTCTGGGATCACCAACTTTTTCCGGTATGCGGTTAAGATAAACCAAAGAACAATTAGCAAGCTTTGAATGCTTTTCCTTATTGCTCATCATACTTTTAAAAGTGGAAGCGAAACGAGGCATATACAACAACGCGTCGGCTAAACTCACATCAAAATGCACTTGTTGAAACATCTTTATAAAAAGCTCGATTTGTTGTTTGTTACGTTCTTGCAATTTCTCTTTGTTTCGTCTCGAAGGGTAGGGTAAAGGTGGTGTGGGTTGGTCATTAGGCAACGGCCTTGGAAACTCGGGTTCCATAATTGGTATTGGTTCAACCGTAGGTGTGGTATGAGCGGTACTTCGTGGGATTGTAATGTGCTCCTTTTCGACCATCACCTCGGGTTCTTTCTCGATTTCCTTCTCCGTAGAAGTACTTGGACGAGAGATCGGTTCCTTGAAAGTTTTACCACTTCGTGTAGTAATAACCTTCATTTCTCCCTTCGGGTTTGCAATGGTATCACTAGGAAGACCACCCGAGGAAGAGGGTTTACACATGATTGCTTCAAACATCTTAGCCATTCGGTCCTCAAATTTTGATTGCCTAGCATCCGCTTTTAATAACTCTTGCTTAATCTCATGTTGTCCTAATTCCATCTTTTGTTGGTTTTGTTGAAGACGTTGGACATTTCCTTCCATTTTATTTGCATGAGTTTTAAGTTCATTAGCAAGTTCATTTTTTAGCTCGTTTTTCAACTCGGATCTTAAGCTAATCATCTCACGTTGCATGTTATCAAATTTAGCATCATTTGCTTTAGCATAATCCAAAAATTCTCCTTGAAGATTTTTGGTGTGAGCATTTTGAAAACCTTGTGTAGTGTTTTGAAAATCACGGTTTTGGTTTTGATTAGTGACTTACCCATTCCCATTTTGATAATTCCCCTTGTTGTAGTTACGTGAATTACCTTGGTAATTACCACCTTGGTTGTTGTTTCGATAATTATTAGCATTTTGGTTTGGTGGAGCTTGATTTTGGCGGGAACCTTGACCGTTTTGGTTGTAAGTTCCCGTTGCTACATAAGCACTCGAAGTGCTACCATCCGCGGTAATGCACTCGGAAAGATCATGAGCTCCTCCACAAGACAAACAACTCTTAGCAACCGCTTTAACCGAAGCGGAATTAGAAGCTTCTTGAGCTTTCCAATGGGACATAAGATTAGCAAATCTATCAAAAAACCGATTTTCCTCATTAGCTTCATCATGTAAGGCATTAATGCTACGAGACGATGACGATGAAGACGAACCCAAATTTTCAACACTCGGTGTGTTACGAGGGCTATAAACCTTAGATCTATTCTCGATGATTTGTAAAGCCTCATTTGTCGTCTTGCACAAAAAATTACCACCCGCGGCGGCATTCAAATAATCTCGTTCATGATCATTAAGCCCATTATAAAAAGTATCAACTTGATGCAATTCCGTAAAATCATGGTGTGGACATTCATGTAACATTTCTTTAAAGCGTTCCCATGCCATTGAAAAACTTTTATTATTTCTTTGCACAAATCGTGAAATCTCATTTTTCAAATGTGTTGTTTTACATGGTGGAAAAAACTTGTTCACAAACTTAGAAACGAGATCGGCCCATGTCAAAATCGAATTTGGCGGTTCTTTCTCAAGCCAAATTTTTGCGGGTCCATCTAAAGAGTATGGAAACAACATCATCTTAATAGCGTCATGTGGAACATCCTTAAACTTGCTAGTAGCGGTGAGACGGTTAAAATTCCTAATGTGGTAGTGCGGGTTGTCTTTCTCATGACCTCTAAACTTATTTGCTTGCAACATTGACATTAAACCCGTCTTAATCTTGAAATTCTCCGCAAGAATGGCAGGAATCACAATAGCCTCTCCAAAACCCTCGGTGGGTGCTTGTAGCAATTCCATCATAGTACGATTAGCCATGACGACTTCTTGTTCTACAATAGGTTCAACAATTGGAGGTTGTTCAACAATCAACGTCTCTTGATTGGCTTGCTTTTGAAGACGTTTACGAGCTCGTTTTGCTTGATTACGAGTGATCATAAACTTCACGAAGAATGGGAGGTGAGCAAAGAAGATTCTTTTTGGATGTTTTGTGAATTTTCAATTTTTTTGTGTTTTTGATGATATTTAATTTTTTGGATTTTGGTGTATCTTCGTAGACAACAATCTACAAAATCTTTCCTCGAATCAAACTCTTGATTAAAGAATCCTCAAAGGAATGAAAACGATCACGTGGAGTGAACGCCTTCGAATGACTTTAGAACTTTGGTGAAAACCAAATTGTTCAAGAGGGTTTAATCACAAAGAAACCAAGCAAATATATTATACGTAATAATACTTTAGGCGGCAAAACCCTCGATTAGCCTTCAATCTCAAAATACTCACAAGCAAGCGGGGAAACGAGGCGGCGCGAAGCCCTTAAGAGCCTTTTTCCTTAGGGTATATTTTATAATACCCGCCTTATACCCACCTTATAGTTTGTACTTTCCAAAATCGAGCTTCACGAAAGTATTTATCTATTTTTGCCTTTTTCTTTTTGTTTGAGATTCGAATACAATAATTGAATGATGAAATCCCAATTAAGGTTGTGTTTTCACACTTTTGGAGATATTGTTTATTGATTGTGATACTTAATATAATATAGTAATAATATTTTTACAAGAAAAACCAAGAAAACCGATAATACGTATTAGTAGAGTTCTACTAATACAAATACTATTTATGGTTAATATTAAAAACAGCAATACAAATTAATCACGACACACCTCCCCAGCAGCGACGCCAAAATGATTGTAGTGTTTCACTACTCTTTAGGAAAAGAGAGTAAATAGGGAAAGTATCGAGTGATGATTTAGGAAAATCAAACACTAATGACCCTTATAGTGTGAAAGTTCGTTTCCCAAGGAGGTATATGTGTGCCTAAGATGTTCAAGATTTGTGATTAATGATTGGTTTAGAAGGGGATGAGAAAAGAAGATGACGAAGACGTAAAAATTACTACTAGAAAGTTAAAACGTAAAATCGTACAAACTACAAAAATAAAAATTAATTCTAAAAATTACCAAAAATTCACCAAAAATCAAAATAAATAAACTAAGAGTTTACCAATGATCAAAACTTTTTCAAACCTTTTAAATAATTAAATACTCAATTTTTAAATGCTAATTAAATCCCTAAAAATCAAATAAATTATCAAAAAGCCCAAATAAAGATTTTTCAATTGGTAAACCTCTAAAATGACCTAAAAAGATTAAAAACTATTTTTAGAAATTTTTAAACTAATAAAAACTATTTAAAATGATTTAAAAACTATTAAAACTTAAAATAATTATAAAAATTAATCTAAAAGTGATAAAATTATTCTAAAAGTTGCTAAATTCCTATTTTAATGTATTAAAGCTAAGAAAAATGTAAAAAGTTGGAAAATGTGAAATTTGAAAAATAATAGAAAAATAATATTAAAATAATATTAAAAATCCAAAAATTATAAAAAATTATAAAAACTTGCAAACTAGTTTATTTTTACCTAAATAATCAGAAAATCAAAGTGAAATGACCAGAATACCCCTATTGGGCCCTCAAATGGGCCAAAACCAAAAACAGTCAAACCAAATGGGCTTTTGGGCCCAAAAAGTCAAACTTGGCCCAATTGACTTGGAAAAGCCTTATCTGACTTAAAATTTAATTCTAAGAACAAAACTCTAAAGGCCCAAAAGCTGAATGTGAGCTTATCACAGCTTAATAAGCAGGCAGCTTATTCTTATTGGGTTTTTCAGCCCATTAAGCAATAAGCCAATGCCATAAGCTCTAATTTGACACACAACCTTCTTTTGGGATGCTTATGAGATCTGTAAAAAGAAATTTTGAAAAAGCACACTCAATAAGCCAGAAATAAGCAAAGTATTATTTCACTAAAAGACAAAATAGTCGAGTTTGAGATTTAGGGCACCTCAGAAGCTCTAGTTTGTTGCAAAAGCTCACAAATAGCTTAACTAAGAATAATCAATCAATAAAATCACAAAAAGCCAAGTAGAATAAGCTGTAGGAGCAAATAAGCTGGCTGAAAAAGCCAAATAAGCTAGTTTTCTAGCTTAAGCTTAACCAAAAGACTTGTAGAATTCCAGATTTGATATTAAGCTGAGAAAAATGAGTTCTATTACAAAAACTAAGTTGTTGCATGTACCAATAAGCAAAACAAATTCAATGAGCTTTGAAACCAAGTTTGACCAAAAGTCAAACGTTGATAAGTTGAAATCAAACGCTGACAAGAACAAAGTGGATGTTGACAGACTTAATGAAGTGTATGGACTTGTTTTTCACCCTGCTGGTCAAGGTTTGAGTGCAAACCTTGTGAATCAAAGCTTACCAATTGGGTAAACTTGATGTGTTTTGGCACAAATAAGCCAATAAGCCAGTGGGCTTATAAGCTATAAACAAAACAATCCAAATAGCCAAATAATCTCACAAGCAGCACACAAGTAGAATCCAAGCAGCAGAACAACATTCCTTAAACTAGAAATCAAAATGCAACACCAAATGAGGTGGTCACTTTGCTGATGCAAATGACCACTTCAGCAACTTTTGATAAGCTATAAAATCCACAATAAGCCACCAAATTCAACAACCAGACAACCAATAGATAGCTTATCACCTAAACTATTCCCAAACCTGATTTCAGACCATAGATCCAACAAACAAAGAAGTTATTGGATCTGATGTGTTTGACCAATTTCAAAACCACTTTTATCAGATTTTTGCAAAACTTCAAATCTCTTTTCCAAACTTTCAGAAAGTAAACCAATGACTAAAACTTGTATATTAGGACTTGTTTAGACCTCCCAAACCCTAAGAACCAAGGGCACAAGGCCAAAAGGCCTTATGAACCAGTAATCCCAAACAATCCTTTATCAAGCACTTTTCAAACAAACTTCTTAATCCTTCAAACAACCTACTGATTTTAATGATCAAATAGCTATACTAGGTGACAACTAACAGATACCAGCCATAAAACACAAAGCACAAACACAAGAACACCAAATCATATACCAAAGTACAAAATAAGCAGAAACATGAAATTTTGAGAGGAATCTTAACAAGGGGTTATACCTGCCTTCCACAACATCCTAGGAAGGCCAGCTATGCTCCTTGGACCTTGTTCAACAACTAGAAAAAGACCAAGGTACTTCAATAAGAAAGATGATGAATGCCTTGGTTGATTTTTCAAAGCAGAAACTCAAGGACTTGATGTCATCAACACAAGCAGCAAACAACTCAACCAAGGGCTCTAATCCCTTCACAAGCTTGGTGTCAACAAGCTTGCAAGAGCTTATAGCTTATGGTTAAGGGTTAGTACACAAAAATAAGCAAAATCAGAACCTCCTTTCAAGCTTTTTCAAACTTGAAAAACCTTACCAAGCATAAACGTCCTTGATCCAAAAGGTTCAAGCACACTTATAACAATCAATGGAACTCAGAATCACCCTTTAAACAACACCAACTTTCAAAAACATAAAAAGGAATGACAATTTTCTCAAAATACCAACTTTTATAAATTTTAAAAAGGAATTACAAGTTTAAAAGGTAAAGATTGGAACAAAGGGACTCTCACATGTTGAGGTCTCCTTTTATAGGCAAATGCCTGGCTAAACACTATTCACAAACCCTAGAAGTGAATTCTCTAAAATGCCCTTAAGTCCTTGAGGCAGTTTGTTGTTGATGAGCTGTCCAAAGTGATCCCAAACGTTCATTTTAGCTTTGTGATAAAGCAAAGGCTCTCAGCTGTTGATCTTGACACGTGGCATGACTTGGAGGGCAAGTAGTCACATGATAGGTGAACGGGTATTTGGGGGTGGGGTCCATTGTAAGTGGGAGTGAGGGTTTTGAGGTTGGGATGGTTTTCTGCATGTGTGAATCACACATGTGCAAAGGTAATTGCAAATTACCCTAAGTTTAAGTGGTGTAAATTCTGGGTGGGTAAAAGGTGAATAGTAATACTTTTGATCCGAAATTGGGGGAAGTTGTGGTGTTTGGCGCAATTTCCATGTTTGAATGTTTCAGTGTACATATTTGGCCCTTGTTCTTCTCCTTTTCTTTCATTTGTGTTTTAAAACGTGTCAGCGCCCATTTCCTTTGTAACAACTTTCAAGACTTGGCAATTTTGGCAAAAAACTTTCCAAAAAGGTTTATAAGGATTATTTTTGTCATTTTGAGATATTTCAAGGGCTGATTTTGGACATTCTTGATCTTCAAAGGTCTTCAATGTATCTTTGGCATCATGAGGGATCATAATTGACAATGTTGAATAGTTGAGGGACTAAACTTGCCATTTCTTCAAAGTTGAAGGACCATTTGTGTAATTTTGACAAACTTAAGGGACCAATCTTGTAAATATTAATATATAAGGGTTTTAAGTGTCATTTCTCCAATAAATGAGGATCAATCTTGTATGTCTTCAAGTCTTCAAGGGTATTTGTTGAATATTCCAGATTTTTAAAATGCTTTTTCCTATTTTTTATTTACTTTCTAAAATTTAAAATTAAAATAATCCTAGTAAATTAATTAAGCACGTGAAAAATAAATTTTTTTAACCAAAAAGTCCTAACCCTAAATAAGAACAATGGAAAAATGCTAAGTGGTAAAAATCTAAAGAGAATAAGCTGAAATCAGCTTATTTCTAAGTTGATGAGTTTAATAAGCTAAAAACAAACACTACTTAAATAATTGAAAGTCCAAGTGATAACCAGTCAAAGACCCTAGGGCAACTGGTTATCACGTTGGAGTGTGAGAGGAGTGGCGCAGGTTCGAGTCCTGGCCACGTCCTTTTTACAAAAAACTTTTTTTCTTCTTTTTAAAACTTTAAAACTCAATTACAGTAACCCTAACTCAATCCAAAACAAACTTTATATAAAAAACAAGCTAGAATCAAGCTACTAGAATCAGAACAATGCCCAGTTAGGCACTTTGTTAACTGATGAACACAAAAGTAAAAAAAACGTATCTTCACTTGTGAAGATAGAACAAGAGGACTTGTTCAATGAGGTTTGCTGGTGTTTCATGGACAATGGGGGCACCCCTACACTCAGTTTGAGTGTAGGGAGTCAAATATAGCACAAAAAACACAAGCACTTAGCAAAATTCAAGCACAAATTTCACAAAATTGTTACTGAAATAGCATTGAGGTTATGATGAACAGTTAGCTGAATCAAATGGCACAAGGGTGATTTTCAAGTGATCAAATCTTGCAATCAAGTTAACCAAATCAAATAAAAGCTAGATATAATCCAAGGTAAACAGTTTGGCTAACAACATGCAAGATTACAAAGGCACTTATACTAAAACAAGACAGATAAGAGAGTTGCTGATTTTTATAGCTACTTCACCAATTTTAGCATACCATTTTCATTAAACCTTATCCTATCTAAAAACCTACAACTGATATGAGCTAACTGAGTATATTAAGGTGAGTTAAGGCAGGTTTTAACACAAGATCTGTCACCAATCACAATAAAAACCTAGTCCCAAACACACATTAATTTTCTGAATTTTAACTTTGACAAGCAACTTGCGTACAAAACCTAATCAAACTGATTTATAACTATCTAATCATGCATACAAGGCACAAATCAGCATAATCAAACAACTTAACAAACACATAAACAATTTTTCATACAAATCCACCAAATGACATAAATCACAATTTTTGAAAACTAAAACAAGGATTAAGATAGTTACCTTGTGGGACCTACAATCCAGGTCCCACAATGGCTGAAAAGCCACCTCCAAACAAGCCCGGGCTTGTGCAGAACTAGTTGATGTGGGGATGCCAAGTGATGACTTAACAGTCAAGCACTTCAATGAACCTTCAAAAGGGACAAAGCCCTTGTGAATCTGCTAAGAAAAAGGAAACCAAGCAAAGTGACTTGATAGCAATGCTAATAAGCTATAAGTCTGGCTTATGAACTAAGCAGCTTATAGCTTTTAGCTTAAATAAGAAAAAAGGGAATTTCTGAAAACTGAACTTTTTGAAATCTCAAAAACACCAAGTGTTTCACCAAATGATCTTGGAACTCAGAATCTATCCTCAAACACTACCAACTTTTAAACTCACAAAAAGGAATTACATTTACCAAAAATTACCAACTTTTATAAATATTAAAAAGGGATTACAAGTTTGAGAGGATAAAAACTGGAACAATGGATACAGCCACATACGGCTTGTATTTATACTAGCCTAAGAATAATCTAGAATGCTTAAACCCTAGTGAATAAAAGCCCTAAAATGCCCTTGAAGTCTTCAGTCTTCAAAATCAGTCAAACTTGGATTCTTGTGATGGATGTTGATATGCCAGCTGCCATCTTCAATCTTGGACGTTTATTAATCCTTGGGGACAAAGGAAAACGCTTGTGCCGTTTGATCACCGAAAGATGCCATTGTTGCTTAATATGGTGAAGCAGGGGGAACACGTGGGGGCCACAAAGGTCACGGGTGAGGGAATATTGTGAGTGGGATTGGTTTAAGTTGGGCTTAATCAGAGATCTGGAAACATAGGGTGAAAAACCCTTTGATTTTGAGTTAATTTACCCTGGTAAAATTTAGGGTTTAAGGGTGATTAAGGGGTGGTTTGATCTAATTTTGGGGGAAGGTTTATTTAAAAAATGTGTTTAGAGGGAAAAAGTGTGGTTTGACTTTGTTGACCCAGTTTATTTAATAAACTGGTGAGTGGGTTTGGGTTATGGGTTAATGGGTTGGGTAAAAGGGTAGGGTCGGGTATTGGGTGACGTGTAGGCTTATGAGTGGGTGTGTGAGTTTGGTTGTCTGGCCAGTTTGCCCCCCCATGTTTCTTGTTTTGTTCACTTTGTAATAAATAGCAAAAACCCCATTTTCCTTTATAAATACTTTGGGCAGCTTGTCAATTTTGGCACAAGAGTTGTCACAACTTTAAACAAGGACTTTAAATGCAATTTCTTCAATCTTCAAGGGCTGTTCATGTAACATCTTGATAATTTAGGGACCCAAATGCAAATAGAGAGTATTGCAAGGGTATAAATTGCCAAGTCTTCAAAAATGAGGGACCAATGTTGCCAATCTTCAATTCTTCAAGGTCATTTTTGGAAATTCCATTCTTGGGCCCGGTTTATTGTGCGGCTTCATTTACCGTGTTCGTTTTTTATTGATTCTTGTGATCTTTTTGTCATTTCCTCAATATCCGTACCTAAAATACACAAGCAACAAACACGAGCATATATTTGGCAGTTTTAATGATATTTAACGCATTTTAAGCCCAAATTGGACGATAAGACTATGTATAAAAGCAGTCTCATCACTCCCCCATACTAAACCATTGTCGTGCCCTCACGCAATGCTAGAATAAAGTATCGTAGCATCTCCAAAATTCATTTTTATTTACTTTATTGAAATAATAAACTAGCTACACTACTACTATTACTACTACTTGTGTTTTAGACATAATGTATGATTTTCATCGCAAAATAGGACGTTTAGGTTCATAGAATAAGAACACGTGAATGCTTCGTTAGAAATAATTTCATCGTCCTCGATTTTCACGCCAATTCCATGCCAAGCGTGCAACGAGATCATTGTCATTATAAGTTAGTAATGCTAACACTACTCATATGCCCTAATCACGTACTTATCCTCCCATTATTCCTAAGTTGTATCTCTTATATTTTATTTTGTCTTGAATGTTTCACGAGGATACATTGTTTGACTTATGCGATAATAGAGATTTAGGTCTAAAAATAGAGTCCTAACGGTGTAACCAAGACCATCAAATCAATAACCCCTCCTAATAGACAACGATGTCAAAAAATTAAGTTGACAAGAAGAATCGATAAACACGGTTTTATAACGGTTTTGAACATGAGACTTATTACCAAGACTTTTATACGCCCCCTAACGGAAGGGCCTTATTATCTTTGGTTTACCTCCATCTTTTAATCAACTTCGCCATGAAGCTTTTATTATGACTTCGGTCTTGCCTTGCCTTTTATTATCCTTCTCATCGGTGATTTTATTAGCCAAAGACGTATATCCTCACGCTAAGGCGAATTTTGGATCTTTAAAGCTTCGAAGATTAAGGCTTGATTCACTTTCAATTTTGCATAGATTTTTCGGCCTTGTGGGGCTTCAAATTGTTTGCTTGATTTAGGTGAGCACTTGAAATCTTATTATTGGGTGAAGCTTTTGATTATTAGGGTGCCAATACTTCAAAACCGTGACGCTGGCGATACCTTAATGTCTTCCCAATTTAATTACACGGAAGCTACTAGAAAAGACTAGAAACCCAACAATCCCAACTAAACCGCTAAGTCAATATTTATTAAGCAAAAAATATATACATGCGAAGGGAGAATAAGCAAACAACGAGAACACATAAGTTTTTGGAAGAATACGAGTACTCTACGTTTAGCATAGTAACTTATAATTAACCCTATCATTTCTCGTCCTCATTTAAGAGACTTAGCCTAAAAAGTTAAGGAATCAAAGCTAAGTGCTCAACACGCACGGTCGAGTCAAAAATTACTCTTATTCTCGCCATTGGAAAACCTACATTCGTGTCCTCAAACACTTATAAAACATGAGAAAAATTTTAAAATTTGGCCATTTTTAGCCTTATTTTGCAACAAAAACGATAAACAAAAAGATAAACTTTGGAAAGCGTGAAGGTTTGGCAAGGCAAGTATCTATTCACCCCCCAATACTAAAGTTAAACATTGTCCTCAATGTTTCGAGTCTAGGGGTGCAAACACCCCCATACTAGAGACGTAGTCGAATGCCTAATCTAGCATGGAAAGGGTGTAACCAATAAATTAATTGCCGTTTATGAAGTGTGCTAAAAACCTAAGGTTAGAACATCAAAGGATATATCATTCGGATATTGAGAAAGTCTTCAAAGCAAATGATCGAGTGCTCCCATAAAACGAACACGAGAGGCTCCAATCGTGAAGATCATGATCTAAAAACTACAATGCACAAACAACCACGGAACAAAGGTCGGAAGGGCACAAATCCCCTCTCATTAAACTAATTAGAAAGCAATAATGTGTACATGGATAAGCATGGGTCTCCCTCATGAGGCACCTTGTTTTTGATAACCGAGTCAAAAGCTCGACTCGAATCCCCATAAATGATATCATTTAGGGATAATCATGGTGTGGTCAATTTTTAGTGGGGCTTACACGATAAACAAGGCCCAAAAAACAACCGGTATTAAGGACTAAGTCCTTTGATGGTGCAAAATACCGGGATCGAAGATGGTGTTCTCGTTTTCATTGGAAAAACAAATCAACGCCACTTCATCATGAGTCAACATAAACCCAAAGGGTTTCAAGAAAGTAGATGAGAAGAAATAGAAGGGTGGGACAATGGGTATGTCATAAAAACCATGAGCTACTCGAGGTAGACTCGCACCAATCAAATAGAAAGATTTTCCATTTATTGCATCGGTGGAAGACCGAGATTTCCCTTTATAAGCAATTCCGAGATCAAATATCTCGTCCTCGGTGGAGAAAGGGGAGGGAACATAAGGGGCTTCCCCCACACTATGTCCACACAAAGCATCGTCAAAAGGAGATGACGAGCTTGTAGTACTCAATACACGTGGTGATGACGGAGTTAGAGTTGTAGAAAAATCTTTTAAATCCAATTTAAAATCTTTCCCTTTTTCATCGTTTAAACTCTCCTTATGAAAACCCGACTTAATTATGTCAAAAATATTTGGTGTTTCTAAAGCAATGTTAGTCACACTAAAAATTCTCACATTTAAAAACCGTTTTGGTAAAGGTGGTGGTAAGTTCTCAAAACGTTTGTCAACAAAGAAAACTTCCCCATTGGGATCAACATATTCATCATCCGAAGAATCATTCGTGATTGGAATCGTAGGCTTAACACTCTTAACCTCCACCGGCGGAGGGGACGGAAAATCGTTTTTATCGTCAACTCCTAAAACTCTTTTTGAAATCCTTTTACAAATGTTTTTTATGGGACTAACATTGTTCAAAGACGTGATAGAATACACATGAGAAAGTGTGGAGTTTTGAGTTGCATTAATGACGAGTTCTTCCTCATTGAAACGAGAGTGATTTTCCTAGCATGTACATCGATAAGTGCTCTCGAGGTAACCAAAAATGATCGACCTAAAATTAGAGGAACTTTAGGATCGATAGGGATGTCAACAACAATAAAGTCCACGGGATAGTAGAACTTTCCAACTTTCACGAAGACGTCCTCGGCTACTCCACAAGCTAGAATCGTAGAATGATCGGCCATCTCGATTGACATTCTTGAAGGAGTGAGATTGGGAAGATTGAGCGACTTAAAAATCTCAAGAGGCATCAAATTAATACTAGCACCAAGATCGGCCAAGGCGTAGCATTCTTCCATATCTTGTATTGCACATGGGATTAAAAACTTGTCGGGATCACCGACTTTTTGAGGTATGCGGCTAAGAAAAACCGATGAACAACTAGACGATTTTTGCAATTTCTCTTTGTTATTCAACATACTTTTGAAGTTCGCGGCAAATCGAGGCATCATGACCAAGGCGTCGGCAAAACTTATATTAAAATGCAAGTCACGAAACATTTTCATAAAAAGTTCAAATTGATAATTATTTCGTTCTTGTGCCTTTTCCTTGTCTCGTCTTGAAGGGTAAGGTAAGGGTGGTGTAGGTTGGGGCATAGGCATCAGCCTTGGAATCTCGGGTTCCACTATTGGTATTGGTTCAACCGTAGGTGTGGTTTGAGCGGTACATCGTGGGCTTGGAATTTGCTCCTTTTCGACCACCACCTCGGGTTCTTTCTCCTTTTCCTTCTCCATAGAAGTACTTGGACGAGAAATGGGTTCTTTGAAAGTTTTACCACTACGAGTAGTAATAACCTTCAATTCTCCTTTCGGGTTCACGATGGTATCACTAGGAAGACCACCCGAAGAAGACGGTTTACACATGATAGCTTCAATCATTTTTCCCATACGGTCTTCAAACTTAGATTGCCTAGCATCTGCTTTTAACAACTCTTGCTTAATCTCATGTTGACCTTGCTCCATTTTTTGTTGATTTTGTTGGAGACGTTGAACATTTCCTTCCATTTTATTAGCATGAGTCTTAAGTTCATTAAAAAGTTCGTTTTTAAGCTCGTTTTTCAACTCGGATCTTAAGCTAACCATTTCACGTTGCATATTATCAAACTTAGCATCGTTTGCTTTAGCATAATTCAAAAATTCTCCTTGAAGATTTTTGGTGTGATCATTTTGAAAACCTTGAGTGGTAGTTTGAAAATCACGGTTTTGGTTTTGGTTTGAAATTTGCCCATTTCCACTTTGATAATTACCCTTGTTGTAGTTACGTTGATTGCCTTGATAATTACCACCTTGATTGTTGTTTCGATAGTTATTACCATTTTGATTTGGTGGAGCTTGATTTTGGCGGGAACCTTGACCGTTTTGGTTATAAGTTCCCGTGGCTACATAAGCACTCGAAGTGTTACCATCCGCGGTAATGCACTCGGAAAGATCATGAGCTCCACCACAAGACAAACAACTCTTAGCAACCGCTTTAACCGAAGCAGAATTCGAAGCTTCTTGAGCTTTCCAATGGGACATAAGAGTCGAAAACCTATCGAAAAACCGATTCTCCTCATTAGCTTCATCTTGCAAGGCATTAATGCTACGAGACGATGATGAAGATGACAAGCCCAATTTGGCAACACTCGGTGTGTTACGAGGGCTATAAACCTTAGACCTATTCTCAATTATCACCAAAGCTTCCTCAACCGTTTTACACAAAAAATTACCACCCGCGGCGGCATTTAAATAATCCCTTTCATGATCATTAAGTCCATTGTAAAACGTGTCAATTTGATGCAAGTCAGAAAAACCGTGATGAGGACATTCATGTAAGATCTCCTTAAACCTATTCCAAGCCGTTGAAAAACTTTCATTACATTCTTGTGAAAACTTTGAAATCTCGTTTTTCAAGTGCGTAGTCTTAGAGGGCGGAAAAAATTGGTTCACGAACTTTGAAACAAGATCCTTCCACGTCAATATAGAATTGGGTGGATCTTTCTCTAACCAAATTTTAGCGGGCCCCGCTAAGGAATACGGAAAAAGCATCATCTTAATCGAGTCATTCGAGACATCCTTAAATTTGCAAGTAGCGGTAAGACGATTGAATTGGCGGATATGGTTGTGTGGATTGTCCTTCTCATCACCACGGAATTTGTTGTTTTGGATCATCGACAACAAACCCGTTTTCACCTCAAAATTCTCCGCAAGGATAGCGGGAATCACAATAGCCTCTCCATAACCCTCGGTGGGTGCTTGAAGTAACTCCATCATAGTTTGATTCGCCACGGTTGGTGCTTCTTGATTGTAGGTGTTTTTTTATACACCTTTTAGGAAAAGGATGCAACAAAGTAGTGGTAAGCGTTAAGTGTCGGTTTAGGAAAACCGAGCACTAAAGACCCAAGTGAATGTGAGTTCGTTCTCTCGAGGAGGCACGTGTGTTGTGTAATGAATGATGATTAATGTTTTTGATTATTAATAAGAAGAAAAGAGAAGAATGAGAAAATGACGAAGACAAAAAAAATAAAAATCAATAAAAACCACTACTAGAAAGTTAAGACGTAGAAACGTAAAACACACAAAAATTAAAATTTTAACCTAAAAATTCCTAAAAATTACTAAAAATCCACAATATAATTCTAAGAGTTTACAAAAAATCAAAACTTGCTAAAACCTTTTAATTAATTAAATAATGACTTTTTAATGCTAATTAAAGCCCTAAAAATCACACTTAATTATTAAAAAGCCCCAACCAAGGTTTTCAAGTTTGTAAACCTCAAAAATGGCCTAATTAAACTAAAAACTATTTTTAAAAATTTTAAAACCAAATTAAACTATTTTTAATTACTTAAAAACTATTAAAATCTATTAAAACTTAAATTAATTCTAGAAAATAAATGAAAAGCCTAAAAAATATTTGGAAAGTGAAAAAGTTCCTAATTATATGTCCTTAATCTAGGAAAAATGAAAAAAAGTTAAAAATAAAACTTTCTATTTTTGGGAATAAAATAATATTAAAATAATCAAAAAAATAAAAAGTTTTTAAATAAATTCTAAAAAATTACCAAAAATCCTAAATAATGTAACTAGAACAAAAATGTAAATTAAAGTTCCTAAAACCTTTTTATTAATTTTATATTTAATTTTTAAAGTTGTCTAAAAACCCTAAAATCAAATAAAATTAAAAATAAGACTTTTTGAAAACTTTATTGAATGTAAACCTCAAAATACTTAAATATAAACTAAAAACTATTTTTCTGGATTTTTAAAATATCTTTTACTATTTTTAATTTACTTTCTAAAAATAAATCTAAAAATAATCCTAATAAATAAATTAAAAACGAGAAAAATAATATTTTAAAACAGAAAAGTCTAAAATGACAATAGAATCGTAGGAAAAATAAGCTAGACCAAAAAGCTAAACAAATAAGCTTAATATAAGCTAAATAAGCTACGGCTTATTTAAATAAGCCAAAACCAAAACCTGCTTAAGTAATTAATGAAATGGAACATAAACATAAAAACCCATCCAGATCACTGGTTAACACGTTACTCCTCCATAAGAGAGGTCGCGTGTTCGAGCCCAGGCAAGGTGAGGTTTTGCAAAACTTTTTTTTTTTTTTTTTACTTTTTAAACTCAAATCCAGTAACACTCTTAATCACTAAAACACAAACACAAATTAAATATAACAAGATTCAAATGAGAATTGAGCAAAAACGTGCTCAGTTCTCTTTATGTTTCTGATGAACACAAGTGTGAGTTCATCACTTGTGCAAAGACCAAGAGGGCTTGGTTGTGTGAGTTTGTGGGTGTTTCTGATGGAACAAAGGGCACCCTTGTACTCTTTGGAGTACAAGGAGTCAAGAAAATCACAAAGTAACACAAACACAAAGCAAAGAACAAGCACAAATCACCCAAAAAAGTTTCTGATTAAGCACAATGAAGGTCTGATAAGATTTGCTGGTTCAATTGACACTCAACATGGATTTCAAATGCTCAGATTTTGAATACAAGTTCACCAAACAGCTTAAATTCAATCAATAATCCCTAAACACCCTAGGTTTTAACAACTAGCAAGATTATAAAGTTCAAATTCACACAAAAAGTCAGAAAAGTGAAGTTACTGATTTTATGCTATCTTTTCACTTTTTATCATGCAAACTGGTTAAAATTTGTTCAAACTCAAAGCCAATAACACTAAACATCTAACACTAACCTAAGGAATGCATCTAACATGAATTTAGCTCAAAATTCAGTTACAAATTTTGCTTAAAACTCAAATCCAAACACCCCTTAAGGATTCTGAATTCAAATTTAACACACCAAATCACTTGCAAACCTATCAGAACTGATTCTAATAGCTATTAACATGCACATAACATCTAAACAACTTCAAACTCAAACCACATAAACACACTTTACATGCAGTTTTCACCAAATTCATACAAATCACCCAAGATGACCAAAAACTGAAAGTTAAAATTGAAAAGAGTATTCTACCTTGAGGGACTTACATCCAAGTCCCTCAGTGACTGATGTCACCTCCTATAGACCCGGGTCTATGCAGGACCTTGGTCAAACAATCAATAATCAAACCTGCAAAATGAAAATGAAAACACAAGAGAAATGCAACTTTTCTGATTTTCTAAAACTTACTGAAAACCTTTTCACAACCTTGAAAACTTTATAACACGTTTTAAAAACAGCTTATAAATCACAAATCATAGAATGTTATTCCACTTTCACTTCATAACAACCTCTGATTTCTGAAATTTATAAAATTCTTTTCAAAACCTCTTTGAAACTTTTTGAAAATCCAAACACACAAGTGTGTACAATAATATGGAACTCAGACTTTCTCTTCTCACTTAGTACCAAATCTTTTAATAATCAAAAGGAATTACACTTGTAAAAACAAACACCAAACTTTGCATTAAAAAAAACGGGTTACATAAATTTTGAGAAAGAAAATCTGGAACAAAGGGAATGAACATGCCTCATTCTCCTTTTATACTACTCTAGGACTATTCTAGAATACTGGAATAAAATATTTAAAATGTGTAAACCCTAATTGCTAAAAAGCCCTAAATGCCCTTGGTCATCTTCTTGATTCTTGGTCAAAACTGGAACCCATGTGATGCCAGCTGTGAAATATTGATCTTGGACGTCTGTTTTAGCTTGGGGACCAAGGAGAACAATCCTACACGTTCAAATGGTCAGGTTTTGGGGTTTTGGTGAGAGTGACGTTGCAGGGGAGGGGTCCACAAGAACATTGGTTGGTTGGGGAGGGAATCTGGGTTGTAGGTTAGGATGGGAAAAAGGTGAATTAGGGATCTGCACATAATTGGGGAAAAACCCTTTGGTTTGGGTGTAATTGGGTCTGGGGATTTCTAGGGTTTAAGGGGTAATAGTGGGGAGGTTTAATCTGAATTGGGTAATTAGATTTTTTAAAAATCTGTTTAGTGGGAAAGGGGTTTGACCAGGGAGGGTTTGACTGGGGTTAAAAAATAAAACCGGGTATAAAAGGGTATTGGACTGGGTAGGGTATGGGTATATGGGTTTGTGGGTGGGTTGTGGTGACGTGTCAAGGTCTGAGTGGGGGAATAAGTTTGGCTGGTTGGCATTTTAAGTCCCCAAGCTTTTCTATCTTCTTCACTTTGTAAATAACTCCATCAGCGCCCAATTTGCACTAGACAACTTTTGGAAAGTTGTCAAATATGGCACAAAAACTTATAAACTTTGAAATAAGGACTTCAAATGCATATTTTGGATTTTCCAAGGGTTGATCTTGTGATATCTTCAAACTTTAAGGACCATACTTGTATAATTGACATTTGGAGAGTCAATTGTGACAAGTTCTTCAAAGATGAGGGACTAAAGTTGCCAATCTTCAATTCTTCAAGGGTCATTTTGCAAAATTCCAAACTTGGGCTCGGTTCATTGTGCGGCTTCGTTTCCCGTGTTCGTTTTTGAATGATTCTTGTGATCTTTTTCCATTTCCTCAATATCCGTACCTAAAAATACACAAGTAACAAACACGAGCATATATTTGGTATATTTAATGATATTTTATGTAATTTAAGCCCGATTTGGACGATGAGACCATGTATAAAAGCAGTCTCATCACTCCCCCATACTAAACCATTGTCGTGTCCTCACGCAATGCTAGAATAAAGTATCGTAGCATCTCCAAAATTCAATTTTATTCATTTTATTGAAATGATAAACTAGCTACACTACTATTACTACTACTTGCGTTTTAGACGTAATGTATGATTTTCATCGCAAAATGGGACGTTTAGGTTCATAGAATAAGAACACGTGAATGCTTCGTTAGAAATAATTTCATCGTCCTCGATTTTCACTCCAATTCCATGCTAAGCGTGCAACGAGATCATTGTCATTATAAGTTAATAATGCTAACACTACTCATATGCCCTAATCACGTACTTATCCTCCCATTATTCCTAAGTTGTATCTCTTATATTTTATTATGTCTTGAATGTTTCACGAGGATACATCATTGACTTATGCGATAATAGAGATTTAGGTCTAAAAATAGAGTCCTAACGGTGTAACTAAGACCATCAAATCAATAACCCCTCCTAATAGACAACGATGTAAAAAAATTAAGTTGACAAGAAGAATCGATAAACACGGTTTTATAACGGTTTTGAACATGAGACTTATTACCAAGACTTTTATACGCCCCCTAACGGAAGGGCCTTATTATCTTTGGTTTACCTCCATCTTTTATTCAACTTCGCCATGAAGCTTTTATTATGACTTCGGTCTTGCCTTGCCTTTTATTATCCGCCTCATCGATGGTTTTATTAGCCAAAGACGTATATCCTCACGCTAAAGCGAATTTTGGATCTTTAAAGCTTCAAAGATTAAGGCTTGATTCACTTTCAATTTTGCATAGATTTTAGGCCTTGTGGGGCTTCAAATTGTTTGCTAGATTTAGGTGAGCACTTGAAATCTTATTATTGGGTGAAGCTTTCGATTATTCGGGTGCCAATACTTCAAAACCGTGACGCTGGCGATACCTTAATGTCTTCCCAATTTAATTACACGAAAGCTACTAGAAAAGACTAGAAACCCAACAATCCTAACTAAACCGCTAAGTCAATATTTATTAAGCAAAAAATATTAACAAGCGAAGGGAGAATAAGCAAACAACGAGAACACATGAGTTTTTGAAAGAATACGAGTATTCTATGTTTAGCATAGTAACTTATAATTAACTCTATCATTTCTCGTCCTCATTTAAGAGACTTAGCCTAATGTGTAGTTAAGGAATCAAAGCTAAGTGCTCAACACGCACGGTCGAGTCAAAAATTACTCTTATTCTCGCCATCAGAAAATCTACATTCTTGTCTTCAAACACTTATAAAATATGAGAAAATTTTTTAAAATTTGGCCATTTTTAGCCTTATTTTGCAAGAAAACGATAACAAACGATAAACTTTGGAAAGCGTGAAGGTTTGGCAAGGCAAGTATCTATTCACCCCCCATACTAAAGTTAAACATTGTCCTCAATGTTTCGAGTCTAGGGGTGCAAACACCCCCATACTAGAGACGTAGTCGAATGCCTAATCTAGCATGGAAAGGGTGTAACCAATAAGTTAATAGCCGTTTATGAAGTGTGCTAAAAACCTAAGGTTAGAACATCAAAAGGATATATCATTTGGATATTGAGAAATGCCTCCAAAGCAAACGATCGAGTGCTCCCATAAAACGAACACGAGAGGCTCCAATCGTGAAGATCATGATCTAAAAACCACAATGCACAAACAACCACGGAACAAAGGTTGGAAGGGCACAAATCCCCTCACATTAAACTAATTAGAAAGCAATAATATATACATGGATAAGCATGGGTCTCCCCCACGAGGCACCTTGTTTTTGATAACTGAGTCAAAAGCTCGACTCGAATCCCCATAAATGTGATCATTTAGGGATAATCATGGTGTGGTCAATTTTTGGTGGGGCTTACATGATAAACAAGGCCCAAAAGCACGTGGAGTACTTTAAAAACCCGATAAACGTATACCGGGGTCAAAGATAGCGTCCTCGTTTTCGGATGAAAGACGAAACAACGTTACTTCAACACAAACCCCAATGGGGTAGAAGAAAGTAGGAGAGAAGAAATAGAAGGGTGGGACAATGGGTAAGTCAAAACATTGAGCTACTCGAGGTAGACTCGCACCAATCAAATGAAAAGATTTTCCATTTATTGCATCGGTGGAAGACCGAGATTTCCCTTTACAAGCAATTCCAGGATCAAATATCTCGTCCTCGGTGGAGAAATGGAAGGGAACATAAGGGAATTCCCCCACACTAAGTCCACACAAAGCATCGTCAAAAGGAGAAGACGAGCTTGTAGTACTCAATAAACGCGGTGATGACGGAGTTAGAATTGTAGAAAAATCTTTTAAATTCAAGTTAAAATCTTTTCCTTTTTCATCTTTTAAACTCTCCTTGTGAAAACCCGATTTGATTATGTCAAAAATATTTGGTGTATCTAAAGTAATGTTAGTCACACTAAAAATTCTCACATTTTGAATCTTTTTGGTTTAGGTGGTGGCAAGTTTTCAAACCTTTTGTCAACAAAGAAAACCTCCCCATCGGGATCAACGTATTCATCATCCGAAGATTCACTCGAGATTGGAATTGTAGGCTTAACACTCTTAACCTCCACCGGCGGAGGGGACGGAACTTCATTTTTATCAAAAACTCCTAAAACTCTATTTGAAATCTTTTTGCAAATGCTTTTGATGGGATTGACATTGTACAAAGATGTGATAGAATACACATGAGAAAGAGTGGAGTTTTGGGTTGCATTAATGACGAGTTCTTCCTCATTGAAACGAAGAGTGATTTTTCTTGCATGCACATCGATAAGTGCTCTCGAGGTATCCAAAAAAGATTGACCTAAAATTAACGGAACTTTAGGATCGATGGGAATTGTCAACAACAATAAAGTCTACAGGGTAGTAGAACTTTCCAACTTTCACAAAGACGTCCTCGGCAACTCCACAAGCTAGAATCGTAGAATGATCGGCCATTTCGATTGACATTCTTGAAGGAGTGAGATTTGGAAGATTGAGTGATTTAAAAATCTCAAGAGGCATCAAATTAATACTAGCACCAAGATCGGCCAAGGCGTAGCATTCTTCCATGTCTTGGATAGCACATGGGATTAAAAACTTTCCAGGATCACCGACTTTTTGAGGTATGCGGCTTAGAAAAACCGATGAACAACTAGACGATTTTTGCAATTTCTCTTTGTTATTCAACATACTTTTGAAGTTCGCGGTAAATCGAGGCATCATGACTAAGGCGTCGGCAAAACTTATATTAAAATGAAAGTCACGAAACATTTTCATAAAGAGTTCAAATTGATAATTATTTCGTTCTTGTGCCTTTTCCTTGTCTCGTCTTGAAGGGTAGGATAAAGGTGGTGTGGGTTGGGGCAAAGTAGGCATAGGCATCGGCCTTGGAATCTCGGGTTCCATGATTGGTGTAGGTTCAACCGTAGGTGTGGTTTGAGCGGTACTTCGTGGGCTTTGGATTTGCTCCTTTGCAACCACAACCTCGGGTTCTTTCTCTTTTTCCTTATCCATAGAAGTACTTGGACGAGAAATGGGTACTTTGAAAGTTTTACCACTACGAGTAGTAACAACCTTCAATTCTCCTTTCGGGTTTACGATGGTATCACTAGGAAGACCACCTGAAGAAGAGGGCTTACACATGATAGCTTCAAACATTTTAGCCATACGGTCTTCAAACTTAGATTGCCTAGCATCCGCTTTTAACAATTCTTGCTTAATCTCATGTTGTCCTTGCTCCATTTTTTGTTGATTTTGTTGGAGTCGTGTGACATTTCCTTCCATTTTGTTAGCATGAGTTTTAAGTTCATTAGCAAGTTCATTTTTAAGCTCGTTTTTCAACTCGGACCTTAAGCTAACCATTTCACGTTGCATGTTTTCAAACTTAGCATCATTAGCCTTAGCATAATTCAAAAATTCTCCTTGAAGATTTTTGGTGTGATCGTTTTGAAAACCTTGGGCATTGTTTTGAAAATCACGGTTTTGGTTTTGGTTAGAAATTTTCCCATTTCCACTTTGGTAATTACCCTTGTTATAATTCCTTTGATTTCCTTGGTAATTTCCACCTTGGTTGTTGTTGCGATAGTTATTAGCATTTTGATTTGGTGGAGCTTGATTTGAACGAGAACCTTGACCGATTTGGTTATAAGTTCCCGTGGCTACAAAAGCATTCGAAGTGTTACCATCCGCGGTAATGCACTCGGAAAGATCATGAGCTCCCCCACACGACAAACAACTCTTAGAAACCGCTTTAACCGAAGCGGAATTCGAAGCTTCTTGAGCTTTCCAATGGGACATAAGAGTCGAAAACCTATCGAAAAACCGATTTTCCTCATTAGCTTCATCTTGCAAGGCATCAATGGAACGAGACGATGATGAGCCCATTTTGGCAACACTCGGTGTGTGACGAGGGCTATAAACCTTAGACCTATTCTCAATTATGACCAAAGCTTCTTCAACCGTTTTACACAAAAAATTACCACCCGCGGCGGCATTTAAATAATCTCTTTCATGATCGTTAAGTCCATTGTAAAACGTGTCTATTTGGTGCAAGTCGGAAAAACCGTGATGAGGACATTCATGTAACATCTCCTTAAACCTATTCCAAGCCGTAGAAAAACTTTCATTTGATTCTTGTGAAAATTTAGAAATCTCATTTTTCAAATGCGTAGTCTTAGAGGGCGGAAAAAATTGGTTCACAAACTTTGAAACGAGATCCTTCCACGTCAATATAGAATTGGGTGGCTCTTTCTCTAACCAAATTTTAGCGGGCCCCGCTAAGGAATACGGAAAAAGCATCATCTTAATCGAGTCATTCGAGACATCCTTGAATTTGCACGTGGCGGTAAGACGATTAAATTGGCGGATATGGTTGTGGGGATTGTCCTTCTCATCACCACGGAATTTGTTGTTTTGGATCATCGACAACAAACCCTTTTTCACCTCAAAATTCTCCGCAAGGATTGCAGGAATCACAATAGCTTCTCCATAACCCTTGGTGGGTGCTTGAAGTAACTCCATCATAGTTCGATTCGCCATGGTAGGTGCTTCTCGTACAATGGGTTCGTCAATAGGAGACTCCTCACTAGAATGAGTTGGAGTGGGAGTTTTGTTCTTTCGTTTACGTGCACGTTTTGCTTGATTACGAGTGAGCATAAACGTCACGTACAACGTGGAGACGAGCAAAGAAGATTCTTTTTGGTATTTTGTGTTTTTTCAATTTTTTTTTTTTATTGTATTAACTTTTTTGGAAATTGGTGAATGTATTAAGTAGACAAAAAGTCCACAAATATCCTCCTTAATCAAATCTCTTGATTAAAAAGGCCTCAAGGAATGAAAACGATCACGTGGAGTGAACGCCTTCGATGACTTTAGAACGATGGTGGAACACCAAATAGTTCAAGAGGGTTTAATCAAATAGAAACCAAGAAAATATATATGATATGTAATAATACTTTGGGCGGCAAAACCCTCGATTCACTCTCAAAATCAAATACGCACAAGCAAGCGGAGGAAACGAGGCGGCACGAAGCACTTAAGAGCCTTTTTCCTTTAGGTCGTGAAATACAACCGCCTTATACCCACCTTATAGTTTGTATTATCAAAATTAAGCTTCACGAAAGTATTTATCTATTTTTGCTTTTTTTCTTTGGTTTGAGATTCGAATACAATGATCGAGTGATGAAATCCCGAATCAAGGTTGTGATTGCTCACGTATTTGGAGTACTTGTGAATTTATTGTTCTACGTATACAATATAGTAATAATATTCACACAAAAACCGAAAAACGATAATACGTATTAGTAGAGTGCTACTAATACAAATACTATTATGGCTAATATAAAAAACAACAATGGTTCAATCAAAACACAACACGCCTCCCCGGCAGCGGCGCCAAAATGATAGTCGTATTTTTACCCCTTTAGGAAAAGGAAGGCAAAAGCGGAAAGTATTAAGCGTACGTTTAGGAAAACGTAAACACTTATGACCCTTAAATGGGGATCGTTCTCTAGAGGAGGCACGTGTGTTGTGTAATGAATTGATTTGATTGATGATTTTATTAAGAAGAAAAGAGAAGAGAAAATGACGAAGACGAAAAAAATAAAAATTGGCGAAAACTACTACTAGAAAGTTAAGACGTAGAAACGTAAGAAAACACAAAAATTAAAATTTTAACCTAAGAATTCCTAAAAATTACTAAAAATCCACAATAAAATTCTAAGAGTTTACAAAAAATCCAAACTTGCTAAAACCTTTTATTTAATTAAATAATGACTTTTTAATGCTAATTAAAGCCCTAAAAATCACTTTTAAATATTAAAAAGCCCTAAACAAGATTTTATAGTTTTTAAACCTCAATTATGACCTAATTAAGCTAAAAACTATTTTTAAAAATTTTAAAACCAAATTAATCTATTTTTAAACTCTTAAAAACTATTAAATTCTATTAAATCTTAAATTAATTCTAGAAAATAAATTAAAAGCCTAAAATTTAATTGGAAAGTGACAAAGTTCCTAATTTAATGTCCTTAACCTAGGAAAAATGAAAAAAAGTTAAAATTTAAACTTTGAATTTTTGGTAATAAAATAATATTAAAATATTATAAAAAATTAAAAGTTTTTAAATTAATTCTAAAAAATTACCAAAAATACTAAATATTCTAATTAAGACAAAAATGCAAATTAAAGTTCCTAAAACCTTTTTATTAATTTTATATTAATTTTTAAAGTTGTCTAAAAACCCTAAAATCAAATAAAATTAAAAATAAGACTTTTTGAAATTTTTTTGATATAAACCTCAAATATATAAATTAAAACCTAAAAACTATTTTTCTAGATTTTTAAAATACTATTTACTATTTTTAATTCACTTTCTAAAATTAAATCTAAAAATAATCCTAAAAAATAATTAAATAAAGGGAAAAATAATATTTTAAAACAGAAAAGTCTAATACCTAAATAGAGTCCTGGGAAAAATAAGCTAGACCAAAAAGCTTAACAAATAAGCTTAATATAACCAAAATAAGCTACGGCTTATTTAAACAAGCACAACACAAAATGACCTTAAGTATAATTTGAAATGAAACATAAACGTAAAAAGGCCATCTAGATCACTGGTTAACACGTACACTCCCCCAACGAGGGGTCCCGTGTTCGAGTCCCGGCAGGGTGTGCCTTTTTGCAAATTTTTTTTTTTTTTTTTTTACTTTTAAAAACTCAAACAGTAACTCCTTAAAGCACTAAAACACTAACACAAACCAAAATTATCAAAGATTAAGCCAAATATGAACAAAAACGGGTTCAGTTCTGCTTGTTCTTACTGATGAACAAAAACAAAGCCAAGTGTGTATTCTCACTTGTGCAAATTGGAGCCAAGAGGGCTTGGCTTGATTTTTGGTGGTGTTTTTGTTGGATACAAGGGCACCCTTGTACTCTTTGGAGTACAAGGAGTCAGTATATGCACAAAACAAGTAAGATCTTTCACACAAACCACACAAGAAAGCAAAAAAAATATGCAAAACAAAGTTGCTGATGACTTTATGCAGGTCTGTGGGTGTTGAGCTTATATTAGATGCACAAAAATGAACTTTCAAATCCCAAATCTTGCATACAATCACTCAATCTAGCAAAAAATCAATCTTCAATCCTCACACACCCTAAGATCTAACAAATAACAAGACTGATGAGCAAATTTTATACAAAATAAGCAGAAAAATGACTTGGGTAGATTTAAGCTATAAACCAAATATTTTTCATACAAACTTGCTTCAAACTTGTACCAAACTCATAACACACCTATCAATAACCTATTGCTACCCTATGAAGTATATCTAAACAGGTTTTAAGCACAAGTAATGATTATTTACCCTACTTAAACCCTTATCCAAACACACCTTTAAAATTTTGAAATGAAGATTTTCAAACACAACCTATTCTAATCAAATCCAAACTGACTCAATTAGCTTCTAACATGCATAGCATACCAAATGAACTCATATCAAATCATATTAACACACTTAGCATACAGTTTCATGTAAATCACATAAACACCATTTAAAATGAAAAATGAAAAGGGAAAAGAACTTCTACCTTGAGGGACTTACATCCAAGTCCCTCAGTGACTGATGTCACCTCCTATAGACCCGGGTCTATGCAGGACCTTGGTCAAACAATCAATAATCAAACCTGCAAAATGAAAATGAAAACACAAGAGAAATGCAATTTTTCTGATTTTCTGAAACTTACTGAAAACCTTTTCACAACCTTGAAAACTTTATAACACGTTTTAAAAACAACTTATAAATCACAAATCATAGAATGTTATTCCACTTTCACTTCATAACAACCTCTGATTTCTGAAATTTATAAAATTCTTTTCAAAACCTCTATGAAACTTTTTGAAAATCCAAACACACAAGTGTGTACAATAATATGGAACTCAGACTTTCTCTTCTCACTTAGTACCAAATCTTTTAATAATCAAAAGGAATTACACTTGTAAAAACAAACACCAAACTTTGCATTAAAAAAAACGGGTTACATAAATTTTTAGAAAGAAAATCTGGAACAAAGGGAATGAACATGCCTCATTCTCCTTTTATACTACTCTAGGACTATTCTAGAATACTGGAATAAAATATTTAAAATGTGTAAACCCTAATTGCTAAAAAGCCCTAAATGCCCTTGGTCATCTTCTTGATTCTTGGTCAAAACTGGAACCCATGTGATGCCAGCTGTGAAATATTGATCTTGGACGTCTGTTTTAGCTTGGGGACCAAGGAGAACAATCCTACACGTTCAAATGGTCGGGTTTTGGGGTTTTGGTGAGAGTGACGTTGTATGGGAGGGGTCCACAAGAACATGGGTTGGTTGTGGAGGGAATCTGGGTTGTGGGTTAGGATGGGAAAAAGGTGAATTAGGGATCTGCACATAATTGGGGAAAAACCCTTTGGTTTGGGTGTAATTGGGTCTGGGGATTTCTAGGGTTTAAGGGGTAATAGTGGGGAGGTTTAATCTGAATTGGGTAATTAGATTTTTAAAAAATCTGTTTAGTGGGAAAGGGGTTTGACCAGGGAGGGTTTGACTGGGGTTAAAAAATAAAACCGGGTATAAAAGGGTATTGGACTGGGTAGGGTATGGGTATATGGGTTTGTGGGTGGGTTGTGGTGACGTGTCAAGGTCTGAGTGGGGGAATAAGTTTGGCTGGTTGGCATTTTAAGTCCCCAAGCTTTTCTATCTTCTTCACTTTGTAAATAACTCCATCAGCGCCCAATTTGCACTAGACAACTTTTGGAAAGTTGTCAAATATGGCACAAAAACTTATAAACTTTGAAATAAGGACATCAAATGCATATTTTGGATTTTCCAAGGGCTGATCTTGTGATATCTTCAAACTTTAAGGACCATACTTGTACAATTGACATTTGGAGGGTCAATTGTGACAAGTTCTTCAAAGATGAGGGACTAAAGTTGCCAATCTTCAATTCTTCAAGGGTCATTTTGCAAAATTCCAAACTTGGGCTCGGTTCATTGTGCGGCTTCGTTTCCCGTGTTCGTTTTTGAATGATTCTTGTGATATTTTTCCATTTCCTCAATATCCGTACCTAAAAATACACAAGTAACAAACACGAGCATATATTTGGTATATTTAATGATATTTTATGTATTTTAAGCCCGATTTGGACGATGAGACCATGTATAAAAGCAGTCTCATCACTCCCCCATACTAAACTATTGCCGTGTCCTCACGCAATGCTAGAATAAAGTATTGTAGCATCTCCAAAATTCAATTTTATTCATTTTATTGAAATGATAAACTAGCTACACTACTATTACTACTACTTGCGTATAACACCCCCAAATTTATTCACCTCAGTACAGCGGAAGACTAGTTGGTGTTACGGGATAGCACATTACTCACATCATAGACAACGCATAAAAATCGCGTCGTTTAATAATAAATCATTTCCATTCATAAACATCAAAGTTACATCGGTCCCAAGTCTTATTATTTCATACAAAGTTTTACAAAGTATTTGAATGGAAAATATTGTTTAAGTGCGGGCCATGAATTCTTGTCGTCTTCCCGAGAATTACCTTCAAGTACCTGAGATAAAACATGTTAAAAGAAAAAGTCAGCGATAACGCCGAGTGAATTCATAGAGTTTAATAAATTCCATCAATATAATATCAGTATAAAAGTATTACTGAAAATCATTTTGTACAAATCGTTTTGATAGGCCGTAAAATAGCCAAAAATCATTTTATACAAATCTTTGTAATAGGCCATAAAATAGCCAAAGTCATTTTATATAAATCCTTATCGAAAATCATAATATAGGCATTTGCCTTAAAAATTATGATACGAGCCAATGTCGTAAAAACATCATACAATACGTCTTATGACGTTGTATGAAACCAAAAACCGTTATATGAATATGGTTATGAAAACCAAAACACAAACATAATATCAATAGTATGACCCTGTAATGCTAGTCAGGCAATACATCGTAATTCGGAGCGTCTATAAGTATTTCGTTAATTTTGGATTATTATAAGCCGCATGACATTGTTACCTTACTAAACCAAAAACGGGTAGCTAACCCGATACCAATTTTTCCCATCTAAAGTAGCGTGTCGCCACAAAGGTCACGCTATGGAAATCTTCTCATACATAAATTTGCTTACCAATCAATGTGGCACGACGGGGATCAACCGTCAAGGCGTGAACTGGGGTGATCGTCCCCAAATAGTACTATTAAATGCATAAGCGTCTACCAAATCCCGGTAGTTCACAATTCATGCTAATGGGACTTTTAGTGACATAACCTAACTTTAATAATCCATTTAATTTCATCTATCGGGTCCTTTAATCATTTATCGGGTCATACAATCGGGTCATTCAATCATTCGGGTCCAAAATCAATAAACAAACAATCGGGACAAATGGTGTCCTATTTTATAAAAACTAACATGTTATCTCCCTCGCGGGTTTATAAAAAATTTATAAAAACATTTAAAAGAGTGCGAGGCTATGAACTCACGTTGATATGGGAAGGCGGGTTATCGGCAATTCGGACGTACGGTACGTGCTTCAATCACGGAAACCTAGACAAATAATACTCGGTCTTAGACGTTTGTCCAATGACTTTATAAAAATATCAATTATGTATACATATGATGATTATATATATATATGATGATCAAGTGGGTTTACATATCCTCATTTACTCATTTTTACGTTATGTGTCGATAACTTTTATACTAGTTTTCTCGTTTTATCTATTTACGTGTTTTAGGTCCAATAAGCCTATTATAAGTTCTTAACTTGTATTAACCCTTGTTATACTTATATTATCAGTATCTATGTTTTACAAGTTGGGCCTAAATGGGTTAAGCCCAATAGATTCTTTTTACAAGTTTTTATCCTATTTAGTCCATTTATTAGTCCAATATGTTTATTTAACTCGTTAATGTCCGTATGTCCTATAGTTCGGGTTTTTATCGGTTTTTACTTGTTATACATGTCTATATATCAGTATATAAGTTTTATAAAGTTTTCATTATACGGGTCCAACCATCTAAGTTTTATTTAACAAAAACGTTAATTTTACGGCAATAGCCGAAAAAGTCGTAAAAATCATGTTTATAGTTTTATAACTTATAAAACTTAACAAGTTACCATTTTTATAAAATGTCCAATTATTTACCATTGTACATATTTATATAAATGTATTATATAAGTTAGTGGGTTTTAATTTATATTTCATACTATTAAATTTTGAGTGCTTATATAATAGTATTATACTTTAATTTCCAAAATCTGATTTTTATTTTCATCTTCACCAAAACTGCCATATCTAGAGTTCTATATGAAGATAGAAGCTCAAATCTTTATCGCATAAACTACATGATATGTGCTCCATTTAACTCTTCTATGGCTACTGTTGAATCATCCTCTAAGTATTTTCTAAAAATCGTCCAAAACAGTGAACTCAGATTTGTATCTTAAACTTGTTTTGATCATATCTTACTCATTACAATGATTCCATTACATGACCAACTCTCACATGTGTACAAGACCCATAGCTTACTGTATATTAATTCTATTTCATCATTATATCAGTCCATGACATGTTTCTTTACTGGTTTATATAGCCATCATTTTTAAGCAAGATTTTAGCCTTGTTCTTTATAGTTTTTCACCTTTTTAATCATGTTTATCAACACCAAATCCCCACACAATACTTTTATCATCATATAATCATCATATACATATACAATAGGAAATAAAATACATGATTACATAACAAAAATAACAAGAGGATGAGGAGAACAATCTCTATACCACCATTAGTGATGAAAAGATGAGTTTTGATGAACAAGGCTTGGATTTGATGGCAAGAATTGTGATAAACCAACACCACTTTAAGATCACCAAATCTTCATAAGCTTCTCATAGAAAATCAGCCCCTACTTCGCTTGAAAACTCCTTTTTGGATGTTAAAACTTGCACCAATCTTCATCTTTTTTAATGGAGATTAACATATGTTAATTATAACAAATGTTTGTGGTTAAAATTGATCAAAATAGGGTGGATGGTGAGGATGGGACGAATTTTAGAGAGAGGGAGGAGTGTTGTGTGGTTTTTGCATGTAAGAATGAGCTAATGGGAAGTTTGAGGTGGTTTTGTTAGGTTAGTGGGAAATGTAGCTTACTTTGTAAGCCTTAAGCAACAAGTGTAAGCTTGTTGCTACAAGCTTGACACATCACAAGTGTGGTGTCACTTGTGTAGCCTTCCCATATAGTGGGGTGGGACAAGTGTATACTTGTCTCATCCCACTAATTTACGGGTATTCCTCGATTCTAGTTTCCTCGATTTACGTGCCCTCGGGTCGTTTTACGAAAAATGTTTTTATAAATTATGAATCAACGGCACGAAACGAATTTAATAAAAATTGTCTCATCAAAAACGGAGTTCGAAGACGTAAATACGTAATCCTAGGGTTTCCGGTTTAGTCGTAAAGGACGTTAAAATAAAATCGTAAGTCCTAATCTCTTCTCGTAAATTTGTGAGTTTATGAACCAACACAAATTTAAAACTCCAAAATAATATTCACGGATAAATTTATTTTCTGAAATGTCGGACTGTCACCAAAGACGGTGTATGTAAACGTAAGCACGTAACGTTGAATCCTCCGGTTTAGACGTAGTCGACGCTACTTCAAGACGTAAATCCAAATTACTTCCCAAAAATAAGTGAGTTCATATTATAACATTTAAAATAATGTTTTTGAATAATATCTAAGAATAAAATATCAACCATAAATTGACGGATTGTCACAGCATTTACCCCTAAACAGGATCTTTGTCCTCAAAGATCATCTTACCTTACTACTCGCTTCTTATAGAGTTAAAGCCATGTGGGTATTTCCTCCACATTCGGTCTTTTCTCACAAGTGCAATTCATTACAATACGCGATTTCTATCAAACATAACTACGGGAATAAGATCAGGCTTAATGTTGACTTACTTTCTCTATCCATGATGTTCACGGGTTTTTGATGAATGCAACTTTTCGCCGATCTAAGCTTCATTAAGGAATAGTCAGATTTTCACTTGATAGATATTCCATCAAGTTCGATATACGAAACATAATTCACGCATCTCTTGAAGTCATTGGGTAGATCCAGCTTATATGCCTTTCAAACCAAATCTTTTACATCACCTCAATGGTCCCATACAACGGAGACTTATATCCAATGATTTGTCAGATCATGAATTCATTTTTCCAAGGTTAAAAATTTTGGCATAACTTCGCTACTCATCTGGCACTTCAAGATCTACATTTCATATTCACATAACCTCCTGCCCACTATCGGCAGTCGATAATCAGATCTTAATTTCAACAATCATTTCAGATCTCGCGGGTCGGGTATTTTGTAAGGTTAGGTTCGCCATCATAGGAAACCTTAAACCTAAAAGACATGTCCAACTCACAATGGGTGTATGTCGGGTGTCTTCATCTCAACTCCTGCTTACAGATGCTCTAATACTTAGATCCTAACAAGATTCGATCTTAATCCTAACACGATGGTTATCAATGATAATATTTTCAAAGGAAAACGATTATACGGTCTATTACCAAAGGTCAATCATTCAAACATAAAACAACACTTATATTACTTTGTATCGTTACTTTACCTCGTCCCTTCGATTGGGGTGGTACATAGTACTCTCATCAAGGTTCGTTCTCAATGATTTCTGAGCAAATCTCTAGAAATTCGATGCGAAGCGAGGATCTTGATAAAGATGTTCGATACAGGCACACTATGTTTACATAACTCTTTTGCATTTATCGTTAACGGGAATGATATTAGCAGATTTGGTCAGTCTGTCGACGATGACCCAAATCGAATCAAATTCAGATGATGACCTTTGCAATAGCTAGACGTTTACTAATGTATGAGGCGATGTCTGCCTTCATAATTGCCATCAGTACAACTCCTTCAGACAAAGATACTTTTAGTCAAAAATGACATACATATAATACTTATACTTACAACTTCCAACATAACTATATCTCACAATCCTCCATGTTTAGACAATCACATGTGGTCTTTAAAACATTTAACGCTATCGGCTTCTCAACTCTAATGGTTCACACTAGCCGTGAAACCTTTCACTATTTATATTATCCTTTTTACCAACATTGTTTATTTTTATATCGTTCAGCAATTTATTTTGCACCTTCATTATTAAGGAACACATCCTAATTGGTTCTTTATATTTTCTACATAATGTGTCAGTATTTATATTCATTTTTCCTGATGATATAATTATCATGTCCATGTTTATTAAAAAATTATTTCTTCACATTTTCTGAGTTTTAGTTTCTTCTCAACTATCATCTTTATCCGTTTTACTCAATCCGTCGTCTAAAGCGTCGATAATGATTATAATTAATTAAATAATTATTAGTTAATTTTTATGAAGCGTAAACGTAAAAGTTTTAAATTTCTTAGTTCGACCAATTATATAAAATGTTCAAAAATAAATTTGTATTTACTTAACACGATTTTTGTTGATTTATCGAAAATAATTAATAGGATTCGTAAATGTTCGAAAAATCTTTGGTTATACTGTGGTCAAAATTTTCTTAGTTTGAAAAGCGTAAATTATCGTTTCAAATTTCAAGTCATGGTTCAAATGGTTTCCTCAATCCCTTTTAGGTTATCTTGAGGTATACACAAACATTTACCCCTAAACAGAAGTTTAGTTAAATGGTTTGTGTATAAGGGAATAATCCCTTAAAAATCCTTTGTTAAAACATTTGTCAAAATATATTTGCACTTTCTTTTTAGTATAACCCAAAGTCTTAAATGACTTCTAATTTTTGAAGAGTCAATTTATATTCCATTATCTATTAATCACATGGTTAAATCATGTAAAGTATTAAGTCTTAAGTCTTATGTTAAATATTCAAGGTAAAAATTTTAATTGTTCGGCCAATTCAGGGCAATCTATAATTAATTATTAACTTCATTCTTATTCTTGTAAACAAACAAATGGTCCTTAATGATCACGAGCATGAATTTATCAAATTACAGCCCACACACGTGATTCACCAAATTTATGAATGCTACATGTGTATTAGTCAATCCAAACGACATAACATGAAACTCGTAATGTTCATTACAAGTACAGGATGTAGTGATTGGAATACATAATCCTTTTTCGCAGATGCGAAGTTGATGATAACTATGCCATGGATCAAAAACCTTGTAAATGATCGAACAAATCTTCCATTTCGAGTTATGGATATCGCTTTCGATTGTCAATTTACTCAGTCACAATAATCTATAAATATAAGGAATGATAACACCATAGCTCTTCATGATGACAGGCTTGGTATAATAAAATCTTTCTCCGACAACTCTCTCAGTTGTACGGTAATTCCTTTAATTCAGATGGTGCTGACATACAGTGCACAAGCCACAGGTGCAGCACCGAGAATAAAATCAATACCAAATTCAATCTTGCCTTAATGGCAAAAGTCTAGGTATTTCATCAACAAATACTTCCTAAAGTTTCAGATAACATTATCATCTTTTAATACATTTATTTTAAGTTCTTTCTAGATTATAATATCTATGACTAATTCACAATCATTCATGGTATAATTTTAAGTCTAAATACAGGATATCGTCATCCACCAAGAATTATTTAGATCACTTTAGATAATCAACATCTTATCTTTTAGGGGAATTCTACTCGAGTTCCCATCAATTAAGACAAGGTCGTCATGTCATAATCAATCAATCCATTCTACTGGCACTTCCAACTTTCCAATTTTATTGCCGTTGATAAGATGTGACCTTCTCAAAAGACTAATAATAACTCATAATCCTTCACAAATTCAAGGATACATGGAGACACAACTACCATTAAAAGAGTAAGGTCAACGCATAATCTATGCGAGAGAATTTCAAATCAGATACAGATGAAAACATCTAACGAATATAAATATATCCCATGTTTTCATTAATTTGAGTACGCATTCGAAAGCTCCTCGGATCGTTACCCAGGTCATTCAAATTAAATCAAATCATAAGAAATGATAAGAACGTCAATACATCCAGTCGGGTATCAACACTCGGTAATCAGATACTTTTCCTAAGAATCTCACTACGGGAGTATTGGTCAAGAAAGAATTGTCAATTGTCAAATAAGACAATTTCCACAGATGAGTAAATTCGACTCAGAAGAATAGATGCTACAGGCACATATGTAGGTGTCCCTAACGCTATGTCCCTATTTTTTACTTCTTGCAGATCTCATAAAATTTAATCTTTCACAATCTTCAAAGAAAATGTAGTGTTTATTCATTAGTTTTATGGTGACTACTAATCAGCCTTGCATGGTTCATTCTAAATTGTATGTAGGCGCGCAACTATATACAATTTCAAGATTAACGATGCAATACTTAGTTCGTCAAAACTTTATCATTATGTTTATAATAAAAACATTTTCATGCTTAATTCTTAAATAAGGATCAAGAATAAATTTACAAAGATTTTCTTTGTTATGGAAACAGTTAAGTTTTCCAAAGCGTCTCATAAACAACTTCATTTTGATATCAATCACTTATAAATCTCACTTTGAATAATCCTTATTGTGATGAAAATTTAATTTCCTCAAAGGATACCGTTTTAACTTTATAAAAACAATGTGTGATCTGCAGAAAGTGATGAAAACTTGTTCACCAAGAATTAACTACGATATGATAAGAAATGAGCCTTAGCCAATTAATCATGAGGTTCATGACCTTGATGGCACTAAAAAATATTAATCCACAACGTAACTCAAATCAAGATGAGTACTTGTTAATGGTTGCATCACTAATGCGAACATTAGGAAGAAGCAATAAAAGATAGATAATATCGATACATGTAGAATTTAGCAATCAAAGGTAGTCTTTCTCATTAATCACAAATAAGTCAAAATTGTACCGTAACACATTACGTGTCACTATGTCATACAATTCTCAGAACTCATCCTACCAACTGATGTCACAGTTAAGTTAGGGATTATTTTTTAAAGATACCACAATGAATACTAATCTACAAGAGTCATTAGGTGTTCCACATGTCCCAGAAGATCCATCGGTCTCAATTCAGAAGAAGATTTCTTCAATTTATTTCTTGGACACTGGGCATCCTCGTTAGTGGACAATGGCCTAGGAACAATACTTAACACGAATCAACAATAAATTAAAACCTTATAATTCAATCACAGGACTTAACGACTTATATTAACAATCTCATATTCCATACAGGTTAAGTTTTTATTTTATTCAAGTTTCAACCAATTTTATACTCAATTTGATATCCTACCTCATTCTCCAATACTTTCAATCTTATTCTTACATCTTGAAAGGGCGATAAAAGCTCGATATCAACAACGCTTAATTTCCAATCCTATAGCTCTTACAACAACAATTATCAAATGAGTCACTAGTATGAAATGACTCGATCATTCAATTAGATTTCTCTTAAAGGTACTAGTGGCATGAGGCTTTTGGGTAATGGTTCCAATGACAACCTCAAGTGCAAAATTCACCCTTTCGATTTCAATTTAAGAATTGGATGACAACGAGTCAGATGACATCTTTCTAGGTGGTAACGTTTTGTCAAACTCCACTCTATAAGGAAAGATATTCATGACATCGATATCAGATTTAATCTCGCCAATTCTTCTTTAATATCACAATCAACTAATATCAACATTTCTACGAATATCAACCATTTTGTTGGAATCATAAATATCCACAACTTGGTTTAGATCTAGGATAGCTAGAATTCCTACGAGAATAGCTTCGATTAATTTACTAGGGGATTTAGGGTTCCTTGTGACAATCTACGTCGTATAAATATCTCGTATAAATATCAAAATAATCATCAAACAATCATGTAATCAAATTACATCATATATATAATCTGAGTTATATATATATATTAAAATAACACTTCTCAGTCTGGCCTTGTCGGTAACTCGGGAATTCTTCGGCACCGTTATAGTCAAAAGATTTTTAGACATTTTGTGAAAAATGTTTATAGTTAAAAGATTTTGAAATGTTTTATTCAAAACCTTGGTTTTAAAAATCTTTCGTTCTCTATAACGAGAGCTCTGGTACCAAACTATAACACCCCCAAATTTATTCAACTCAGTACAACGGAAGACTAGTTGGTGTTACGGGATAGCACATTACTCACATCATAGACAACGCATAAAAATCGCGTCGTTTAATAATAAATCATTTCCATTCATAAACATCAAAGTTACATCGGTCCCAAGTCTTATTATTTCATACAAAGTTTTACAAAGTATTTGAATGGAAAATATTGTTTAAGTGCGGGCCATGAATTCTTGTCGTCTTCCCGAGAATTACCTTCAAGTACCTGAGATAAAACATGTTAAAAGAAAAGGTCAGCGATAACGCCGAGTGAATTCATAGAGTTTAATAAATTCCATCAATATAATATCAGTATAAAAGTATTACTGAAAATCATTTTGTACAAATCGTTTTGATAGGCCGTAAAATAGCCAAAAATCATTTTATACAAATCTTTGTAATAGGCCATAAAATAGCCAAAGTCATTTTATATAAATCCTTATCGAAAATCATAATATAGGCATTTGCCTTAAAAATTATGATACGAGCCAATGTCGTAAAAACATCATACAATACGTCTTATGACGTTGTATGAAACCAAAAACCGTTATATGAATATGGTTATGAAAACCAAAACACAAACATAATATCAATAGTATGACCCTGTAATGCTAGTCAGGCAATACATCGTAATTCGGAGCGTCTATAAGTATTTCGTTAATTTTGGATTATTATAAGGCGCATGACATTGTTACCTTACTAAACCAAAACGGGTAGCTAACCCGATACCAATTTTTCCCATCTAAAGTAGCGTGTCGTCACAAAGGTCACGCTATGGAAATCTTCTCGTACATAAATTCGTTTACCAATCAATGTGGCACAACGGGGATCAACCGTCAAGGCGCGAACTGGGGTGATCGTCCCCAAATAGTACTATTAAATGCATAAGCGTCTACCAAATCCCGGTAGTTCACAATTCATGCTAATGGGACTTTTAGTGACATAACCTAACTTTAATAATCCATTTAATTTCATCTATCGGGTCCTTTAATCATTTATCGGGTCATACAATCAGGTCATTCAATCATTCGGGTCTAAAATCAATAAACAAACAATCGGGACAAATGGTGTCCTATTTTATAAAAACTAACATGTTATCTCCCTCGCGGGTTTATAAAACATTTATAAAAACATTTAAAAGAGTGCGAGGCTATGAACTCACGTTGATATGGGAAGGCGGGTTATCGGCAATTCGGACGTACGGTACGTGCTTCAATCACGGAAACCTAGACAAATAATACTCGGTCTTAGACGTTTGTCCAATGACTTTATAAAAATATCAATTATGTATACATATGATGATTATATATATATATGATGATCAAGTGGGTTTACATATCCTCATTTACTCATTTTTGCGTTATGTGTCGATAACTTTTATACTAGTTTTCTCGTTTTATCTATTTACGTGTTTTAGGTCCAATAAGCCTATTATAAGTTCTTAACTTGTATTAACCCTTGTTATACTTATATTATCAGTATCTATATTTTACAAGTTGGGCCTAAATGGGTTAAGCCCAATAGATTCTTTTTACAAGTTTTTATCCTATTTAGTCCATTTATTAGTCCAATATGTTTATTTAACTCGTTAATGTCCGTATGTCCTATAGTTCGGGTTTTTATCGGTTTTTAGTTGTTATACATGTCTATATATCAGTATATAAGTTTTATAAAGTTTTCATTAGACGGGTCCAACCATCTAAGTTTTATTTAACAAAAACGTTAATTTTACGGCAATAGCCGAAAAAGTCGTAAAAATCATGTTTATAGTTTTATAACTTATAAAACTTAACAAGTTATCATTTTTATATAATGTCCAATTATTTACCATTGTACATATTTATATAAATGTATTATATAAGTTAGTGGGTTTTAATTTATATTTGATACTATTAAATTTTGAGTGCTTATATAATAGTATTATACTTTAATTTCCAAAATCTGATTTTTATTTTCATCTTCACCAAAACTGCCATATCTAGAGTTCTATATGGAGATAGAAGCTAAAATTTTTATCGCATAAACTAAATGATATGTGCTCCATTTAACTCTTCTATAGCTACTGTTGAATCATCCTCTAAGTATTTTCTAAAAATCGTCCAAAACAGTGAACTCAGATTTGTATCTTAAACTTGTTTTGATCATATCTTACTCATTACAATGATTCCATTGCATGGCCAACTCTCACATGTGTATAAGACCCATAGCTTACTGTATATTAATTCTATTTCATCATTATATCAGTCCATGACATGTTTCTTTACTGTTTTATATAGCCATCATTTTTAAACAAGATTTTAGCCTTGTTCTTTATAGTTTTTCACCTTTTTAATCATGTTTATCAACACCAAATCCCCACACAATACTTTTATCATCATATAATCATCATATACATATACAATAGGAAATAAAATACATGATTACATAACAAAAATAACAAGAGGATGAGGAGAACAATCTCTATACCACCATTAGTGATGAAAAGATGAGTTTTGATGAACAAGGCTTGGATTTGATGGCAAGACTTGTGATAAACCAACACCACTTTAAGATCACCAAATCTTCATAAGCTTCTCATAGAAAATCAGCCCCTACTTCACTTGAAAACTCCTTTTTGGATGTTAAAACTTGCACCAATCTTCATCTTTTTTAATGGAGATTAACATATGTTAATTATAACAAATGTTTGTGGTTAAAATTGATCAAAATAGGGTGGATGGTGAGGATGGGACGAATTTTAGAGAGAGGGAGGAGTGTTGTGTGGTTTTTGCATGTAAGAATGAGCTAATGGGAAGTTTGAGGTGGTTTTGTTAGGTTAGTGGGAAATGTAGCTTACTTTGTAAGCCTTAAGCAACAAGTGTAAGCTTGTTGCTACAAGCTTGACACATCACAAGTGTGGTGTCACTTGTGTAGCCTTCCCATATAGTGGGGTGGGACAAGTGTATACTTGTCTCATCCCACTAATTTACGGGTATTCCTCGATTCTAGTTTCCTCGATTTACGTGCCCTCGGGTCGTTTTACGAAAAATGTTTTTATAAATTATGAATCAACGGCACGAAACGAATTTAATAAAAATTGTCTCATCAAAAACGGAGTTCGAAGACGTAAATACGTAATCCTAGGGTTTCCGGTTTAGTCGTAAAGGACGTTAAAATAAATCGTAAGTCCTAATCTCTTCTCGTAAATTTGTGAGTTTATGAACCAACACAAATTTAAAACTCCAAAATAATATTCACGGATAAATTTATTTTCTGAAATGTCGGACTGTCACCAAAGACGGTGTATGTAAACGTAAGCACGTAACGTTGAATCCTCCGGTTTAGACGTAGTCGACGCTACTTCAAGACGTAAATCCAAATTACTTCCCAAAAATAAGTGAGTTCATATTATAACATTTAAAATAATGTTTTTGAATAATATCTAAGAATAAAATATCAACCATAAATTGACGGATTGTCACATTGCGTTTTAGACGTAATGTATGATTTTCATCGCAAAATGGGACGTTTAGGTTCATAGAATAAGAACACGTGAATGCTTCGTTAGAAATAATTTCATCGTCCTCGATTTTCACTCCAATTCCATGCTAAGCGTGCAACGAGATCATTGTCATTATAAGTTAGTAATGCTAACACTACTCATATGCCCTAATCACGTACTTATCCTCCCATTATTCCTAAGTTGTATCTCTTATATTTTATTATGTCTTGAATGTTTCACGAGGATACATCATTGACTTATGCGATAATAGAGATTTAGGTCTAAAAATAGAGTCCTAACGGTGTAACTAAGACCATCAAATCAATAACCCCTCTGATAGGTGTGAAAACACCCATCCTTTTTACCACTTAATTACAATAATAACTGAGCCAAAACGTGTATTTTATGTCTTTTATGTCGGAATTATGCGTGGTTTGTGTTTTTGTTGTGATTTAGGATGAAAAGGTGAGAAGTGGAGAAAACACGGATATTCACGGGCATTTACGGACTTTTATTGAAGAAAAAGATGAAAGACGGAGTCAAGAAGTCAAGAGTGCAAAAAGAACGGAAGTCCAAGACCAATTCTGAAGATTTATCGAAGAAAAAGTCAAAAGACGGAAGTTTATCAAAAGCCGAAGAATTCAAGTCTATTTTATTGAAGAATTTAAAGACGAGTTCAAAGAAATCCCGAAGCCAAAAGTCCCTTAAGTCCAAGTTTAAAGAAGATTAGAAGAAAAGGACTAAGTATGCAATTAATGAAGATTAAAAGAAGTAGGGACTTAATGACGCAATTAAGAAGAAATGAAAGAGGGGAGGAAGCTTCCTTCCACTAATCCTCCTCCTCCCCTATAAATAAATCATTAGGACTTCATTTTGTAGTTGTTAGCTAATTTTGACAAAATTAGTCTTTCCACCATTTTCATTACTTGTACCTTTTAATTTCTTGTCACTTTAATTTCATGTCTTAAATTTCGTACCGTTTAATTCCAAGTAAGTTAATTTAATTGTTGGATCTTAATTTCCCTTTTATCAAGCTTTTATTTATCTTTCTCATCCTACTTTTCTTGTTTTTGATTTGATTTTGGTTCGGATTAAGTTTTGGTTTTGCTTAATCATATTGCTTATTTGAGTAAAAAGTTCACCTTTTTACTTCTATATAAGTTTTCGTATGAAATAAGCTATAAGTTTGACAATCTTATTGGCTTATTTTGTACTTAGCTTATTTGCTTTTTAGTTTTCTTAGAAAGTTAGTCTCTTTAAAGTTTGCTTATTTTGTTTTCTCATTTTGTGTTTTTATAAAGTTTATGAATTTCGTCTTTTAAAAAGCTTTCAAATTTATGCTTATTAAGTTGTTCAAGTTTTGGTTTGGTAGCTTATTGTATGTGCTTATTGAGATTTTTGCTTATCTCCATTTTCGGATTTGTTGGCGTTCATCGCAATATAAGGGTTTTATCACATTCCGACGGTTTCTTGATTTGTATCGCAATAACCCAAGTGTGGGTTCTACTTTGCGATAGGTTGGTAAATCCCCCTTATTCCGATCGGGATTGCGATCGCTCATTGCGATCGCATATTCCGACGGGTCTTAAGGCCTTTGTTAAGTCGAAATGCTGCCCAATTTTCTTTAGCCACTTTCCGATGGATTTCACTTTATGTTATTCCGATGGTGACCATTTTTAAACATTCCGATAGCTTTAATCACATTTCGATGGTTCGTCTTTTTAGTATTCCGATAGTTTAAAATATAAAAAAAAAAAAAAAAAAATATTAATAATAATATATTCCGATACATCATTAACACATTGCGATAGATTTCAAATAAACATTCCGATGATTTTTTTTAAGCCTTATATTACGATAGGTGCTTACTTGGCTGCTTAACCAATGTTGGCGCCAAAATGAGTAGCCAGGCTGGCTGTTTCCAGCAGCTAGCCTGCCTGCTTGCTTATTTACTAGTATTGTTCCGTAATTGTCTAGTTTTATCTGAAAGTTGTTCCGATTTAATTTCTGAAAGTTACGTATTTTTAGTTAATTTTTTCGTCTAATTTTAAAATTAATATTTTTTCGTAAAGTGCAAGTTTTATCTTTTATTAAGTACCCGCTTTAGGTTTTGCCTCGTTTAGCTTTAAAGTACCATTTTAGTTTTATTCTCTCCTTTTTCATTTAGTAAACTTTATTTTCGAGTCGATAGTTAATTTCTTCGTTTAGTTTTATTTTTATTAATTGTTTCGCTTTAAATTACGTTTTATTAGTTGTTTTACTATTAGTTTTAATATCGTTTTAACTTTTAGTTTTTAATATTCACCTTGTTTCACTTTTATTATTTGTACTTGTCTTTACTTTGTTTTTAAATACTTTTCGCATTTACCTTTTAATTAGTTATAGATAATCAACTTCCCTTTTTCTTAACCAAAAACAATTGAGTCACACATTTAACCGGAAATCAATTCGATTAGACACCGAGAAAACGAACTTTTTCAATTAGTAAAAATCTCAATTTCAAATGGCGCCGCTGCCGGCTCTTTTCGTGAAGATTAACGGTTTTTTGTGAGAGACCCGTTGGCTTTTGGGATCCGTTCACTTGTGAACGTTATTTTTCGTGTCCAAAAATTTTCAAAAATTCAAAAACATTTAAAAAAATCATAAAAAGCATTTCTTTTTCAAAGTTTTGCACCAAAAATATTCTTCTTGCTTATCTATCCTTCTTTCTGGATTTTTATGTCCATTGCGTCCGGTGTGGGAAACAATTATCTGGGAACAACTCTTGTCAATGGTGTACATGTGAGCGGTGCGGAAATGATATCGACTACATACAAAATGGATTTTGTCCCTTGTGCAACTCGACTAATTCATTCTTTTTGAACCCACCTCCTGTTCCCCCGTGCATCTATTGTGGAAGCGATTCTCATTGGCATGTTTCGTGCCCGGTTCGATACCCGTATGGTCACGGGCAAGAACCGGGGTACAATTATGACAATGATAATAGCTATCAACAAGAGGCACCCAGTTCTTCTCCATACCCATGGTGCTATATTTGTGGGGGCCCTCACGATGCTTCTTTTTGTGATCCGTCGCAAATCTTTGAGAAAGTACCGTGCTATCATCCTAGTGTCTATAACCGTGAGCCCCCACATCACACCCTCAATCATCAATCCTCTCAGCAAAATAGTCTTGATCAACAACTCGCTACTTTGAATGACCTTCTAGAAAGTATAGCTCAACTTCGAGCTGACTTACATCAGGAAAGGCAACAGTTGCTTGATGTGGACGAAACCTTGAAAACCACCAACACCTTTTTGAGCCAATTTAGTCGTTTTCCCTTCTTTTCTACACCAAAATGTTTAATTACAGCGTGGGATAGAATTGGTGAAATTGAACATACTCGGGGCGATGAACAACAAAAGTTGCTGCATGAGCTTCTTAAAGATGTGGAGGTTATCAAGGAAGAGTTAGCCGACTACGTCACTCCTAACTGGACTCGTCCCATCTATTATGATGACGATGACGACGATTATGTCTACACTTTCAACCAATCTTCTGAAGTTGCTGCTCCTACTGTCGATGTTCCTACTGCATCTAAGGATCTAGATTCGTTGAATGAGCTTAGTGATGTTGGTCTCGACAAGGTATTGGATGAGGAGGTTAGTGACTTACCTGCTATGGAGCCTGAGGACGACGTTGCTCTTACGGAAGAGGTCGATCCTAGTGATGACGATTTTTCTCCAAGCTATGAGAATTTCACTTTTGAAATTTCTCAATCTCCATCGGGAGATGCGGGTGATGACGATTTATTTTCTCCGGTTTACGAGAAGTTCACCGATGAACATGATCTTGTGGATGAGGTGGAAGACGTGCTCCTTCGCGATAGATTACGGAAAGTTCACCTTCTTATTGCTCAAATCGAAGAGTTGACTTCTCCTTCTCTTTCCAAGTCTTTACCTCCATCTATTCCTCCCGTTGAAGATAATGACCCATTGCAGGAAGAAATCGATATCCACTCCATCCCTCCAGGTATTGAGGACTATGACACGGAGGGGGACATTATATTTTTTGATAATTTGTTGCAGGAAGATATTGTCCCAAGTCCCCCTCCCGAGCACCTTTCATCCTCCCCTTTAGCCACTATTTAGGAGGATGAGTGCTTTGACCCGGGAGGTGACATTGATTATGCTATCATTGATAACAATACGGCTTTGCCGCTTGCTCAACATCCATTGTCTTTGGGGGAGGACAATGTGCTTACTTTACCCACCCCACCTCCCGTGGATCCTGATTTCACATACTATACGTATGTTGAAAGGACCTTTCTCCCTTTCAGGACTTATCCCCCCGCCTCTCCTTTGTTGATCTCAACCGGGAACGAGGACAAGGTCTTTGATCCCGGTATCACATTCGAGGCTTCCCCATGGACTATTTAATTCGGGGACGAGTCAGGCTCGTGACTCGGTTAATATAAACAAGCGCTTTTTGGGAGGCAACCCAATTATCTATCTATCTTTACCATAAGTGTAGGGGGAGCCCCGTGGTGTTTCTTGTTCTCTTTCTTATCATGTGCAGGGATTAGAGCTTCAAAGACACACTCTTAATGACTTTTGACGAACCGTGATTCCGTGTTCCCTTCTTCCCGGTTCTATCCTAAACTCTTTTCGATTCACTATTTTATATTTCTCAATATTAAAATAGGAATCTCTTTAGTTGTCTTTTCCTTAGCGAGATTTAAACAACGTGCACAATGTCCTAAGTGTAGGGGAGTTTACTCCCACATGCTTAAACATTGAGGACAATGTTTACATTAAGTGTAGGGGGGACTTCTATCGAAGTTAAGTGGCCTTTTCCTTGTTTGTGTCCTCATTTTAACCGGAAAATCAATTTTTCGGCATTTTTCAAAAATTTTGATCTATTTTGGCCTATTAGTTTTTACCTTTGTATAGTTATTTTCTTCCTTTGCTAGAATAAATCTTTGAATAAGTGGTTTTAATTTTCAAACGTTGTGAATCTTTTGACTCAACCCGAGTTCACTCTAGCTACTATCCTTAACGTGTTTAAGTCAAGTTTTGCTAGGCTTTTATATAGGGAGCTATAAAACGCGAAAGTCTTAACTCTCACGGGTTAAGAACAAGAACTTTTTGCAAGTTCCTATAATTGATCCTAGAGAGTCGTTTATCAAGGGAACTTTAAAATGCGATTTCTAAACTTGAAAAAGTCTAAGAATTTGCAAGATCCTATAGGCGACTCGAAAACCCAAAACTTTGATTTAATAGGCTAAGTATCCACGAGTCTCATTCCTTGAGATTTTAAACTGTGGAGAACGAGAGATGATAGAGCCAATTATAAGTTCGGTATTCTTTCGTGAATTTATGTGAGTTAATTATAAGCCTATTCTCCCATCGCTTGCTAATAAATTTATCTGCTAATAAATAAGGTTGTACGATTTGAAAAGTTACTTAGCTGTTAGCCCCAGATCGTTTAAAAGTTGCTCGGTATGGATTAGAGTTCATAGCCAAGGCATAACTTATTGAAGCGGGATGCGAAGATTGGCGAGTCCGAAAAGGCCCTAACAAGGCATGAGGGCTACATTTTGTTGCTAAAAATCCAAAAGTGATGTGAAGAATCATTTATCGAAAATCTATAGAAGGATCGAGACACACGACGAAAAGCAAAAACTCCCCAAAAGTCATGGAGAAGTCTATCCGAAAAGACCCTAACAAGGTATGAGGATAAATAGATCCAAGTCCTAAAAGGAGGCGGATCGTTGTATATCAAAGTCCAAAATAAAGATTGGAGAAAAATGACGAAGTCGTGGTCCAAATATGAAGAATCTCTCAAAACTTCAAGTGAAGAAATTCCTATTATGAAGAGAAGACCATAATTTCAAGAACGTCTCTCGAAGATTCGAAGTATGAAGTCGCTGCCAAATATCGTTCCGAGAAGGGTCTCAAATCGCGAAGCGAGTTATGCCAAGATATGAACTTTATGAGGTCCCGAGAAGCAGTTTTAAAAGATTTGGTCCTTTAGCTAACTATTGATTAAATCGTTCACTTTATTTTCGGCCTAAATAACTATCGAAATAAGTCAAACAATGCATCCTCGTGATCATTCAAGACAAACAATAAAATATAAGAGATACCCGTAGGAATAAGGGAGTCTAAGTGAATAATTGGCCCACATGAGTTCGTGGTAGTTTACTAACTTATAATAACAATGATCTCGTTTTTAAGCTTGGTTTGGAGAAAGTGAAAAGTTGAGGATGATGACTAATCTTGACATTTTCAAAAACCAAGGTATGCTTTTGATTTCTTTACTCTGTATGTTTATAATTTTCTATCTGTTTAATAAAGGCCAAGGTAGGTTGATTATGATGGAAAGTGTAAAACGTGCTTTGTAACTAATGCATTGCATGAGGACATTGCAATGGTTAAGTGTAGGGGATTTGATAGGTGTGAAAACACCCATCCTTTTTACCACTTAATTACAATAATAACTGAGCCAAAACGTGTATTTTATGTCTTTTATGTCGGAATTATGCGTGGTTTGTGTTTTTGTTGTGATTTAGGATGAAAAGGTGAGAAGTGGAGAAAACACGGATATTCACGGGCATTTACGGACTTTTATTGAAGAAAAAGATGAAAGACGGAGTCAAGAAGTCAAGAGTGCAAAAAGAACGGAAGTCCAAGACCAATTCTGAAGATTTATCGAAGAAAAAGTCAAAAGACGGAAGTTTATCAAAAGCCGAAGAATTCAAGTCTATTTTATTGAAGAATTTAAAGACGAGTTCAAAGAAATCCCGAAGCCAAAAGTCCCTTAAGTCCAAGTTTAAAGAAGATTAGAAGAAAAGGACTAAGTATGCAATTAATGAAGATTAAAAGAAGTAGGGACTTAATGACGCAATTAAGAAGAAATGAAAGAGGGGAGGAAGCTTCCTTCCACTAATCCTCCTCCTCCCCTATAAATAAATCATTAGGACTTCATTTTGTAGTTGTTAGCTAATTTTGACAAAATTAGTCTTTCCACCATTTTCATTACTTGTACCTTTTAATTTCTTGTCACTTTAATTTCATGTCTTAAATTTCGTACCGTTTAATTCCAAGTAAGTTAATTTAATTGTTGGATCTTAATTTCCCTTTTATCAAGCTTTTATTTATCTTTCTCATCCTACTTTTCTTGTTTTTGATTTGATTTTGGTTCGGATTAAGTTTTGGTTTTGCTTAATCATATTGCTTATTTGAGTAAAAAGTTCACCTTTTTACTTCTATATAAGTTTTCGTATGAAATAAGCTATAAGTTTGACAATCTTATTGGCTTATTTTGTACTTAGCTTATTTGCTTTTTAGTTTTCTTAGAAAGTTAGTCTCTTTAAAGTTTGCTTATTTTGTTTTCTCATTTTGTGTTTTTATAAAGTTTATGAATTTCGTCTTTTAAAAAGCTTTCAAATTTATGCTTATTAAGTTGTTCAAGTTTTGGTTTGGTAGCTTATTGTATGTGCTTATTGAGATTTTTGCTTATCTCCATTTTCGGATTTGTTGGCGTTCATCGCAATATAAGGGTTTTATCACATTCCGACGGTTTCTTGATTTGTATCGCAATAACCCAAGTGTGGGTTCTACTTTGCGATAGGTTGGTAAATCCCCCTTATTCCGATCGGGATTGCGATCGCTCATTGCGATCGCATATTCCGACGGGTCTTAAGGCCTTTGTTAAGTCGAAATGCTGCCCAATTTTCTTTAGCCACTTTCCGATGGATTTCACTTTATGTTATTCCGATGGTGACCATTTTTAAACATTCCGATAGCTTTAATCACATTTCGATGGTTCGTCTTTTTAGTATTCCGATAGTTTAAAATATAAAAAAAAAAATAAAAAAAAAATAAAAAAAAAAAAATAATAATATATTCCGATACATCATTAACACATTGCGATAGATTTCAAATAAACATTCCGATGATTTTTTTTAAGCCTTATATTACGATAGGTGCTTACTTGGCTGCTTAACCAATGTTGGCGCCAAAATGAGTAGCCAGGCTGGCTGCTTCCAGCAGCTAGCCTGCCTGCTTGCTTATTTACTAGTATTGTTCCGTAATTGTCTAGTTTTATCTGAAAGTTGTTCCGATTTAATTTCTGAAAGTTACGTATTTTTAGTTAATTTTTTCGTCTAATTTTAAAATTAATATTTTTTCGTAAAGTGCAAGTTTTATCTTTTATTAAGTACCCGCTTTAGGTTTTGCCTCGTTTAGCTTTAAAGTACCATTTTAGTTTTATTCTCTCCTTTTTCATTTAGTAAACTTTATTTTCGAGTCGATAGTTAATTTCTTCGTTTAGTTTTATTTTTATTAATTGTTTCGCTTTAAATTACGTTTTATTATTTAAATTGTTTTGTTTTTATTAATTAATCGCTTTTAGTTTATTGTTTTTATTTTGTGCATTTACCTTTTAAGTAGAATAGATAACCAAACCATTTTATTTGCCACCAAGAACAACTGAGTCGCACTTTGAACCGTGATCAATTCGAGAAGATACCGAGAAACGAACTTTTTCAACGAGTAAAAATCTCAATTTCACCCTCCTAATAGACAACGATGTAAAAAAATTAAGTTGACAAGAAGAATCGATAAACACGGTTTTATAACGGTTTTGAACATGAGACTTATTACCAAGACTTTTATACGCCCCCTAACGGAAGGGCCTTATTATCTTTGGTTTACCTCCATATTTTATTCAACTTTGCCATGAAGCTTTTATTATGACTTCGGTCTTGCCTTGCCTTTTATTATCCGCATCATCGGTGGTTTTATTAGCCAAAGACGTATATCCTCACGCTAAAGAGAATTTTGGATCTTTAAAGCTTCAAAGATTAAGGCTTGATTCACTTTCAATTTTGCATAGATTTTAGGCCTTGTGGGGCTTCAAATTGTTTGCTAGATTTAGGTGAGCACTTGAAATCTTATTATTGGGTGAAGCTTTCGATTATTCAGGTGCCAATACTTCAAAACCGTGACGCTGGCGATACCTTAATGTCTTCCCAATTTAATTACACGGAAGCTACTAGAAAAGACTAGAAACCCAACAATCCTAACTAAACCGCTAAGTCAATATTTATTAAGCAAAAAATATTAACAAGCGAAGGGAGAATAAGCAAACAACGAGAACACATGAGTTTTTGAAAGAATACGAGTATTCTACGTTTAGCATAGTAACTTATAATTAACTCTATCATTTCTCGTCCTCATTTAAGAGACTTAGCCTAATGTGTAGTTAAGGAATCAAAGCTAAGTGCTCAACACGCATGGTCGAGTCAAAAATTACTCTTATTCTCGCCATCGGAAAATCTACATTCGTGTCTTCATACACTTATAAAATATGAGAAATTTTTTTAAAATTTGGCCATTTTTAGCCTTATTTTGCAAGAAAACGATAACAAAACGATAAACTTTGGAAAGCGTGAAGGTTTGGCAAGGCAAGTATCTATTCACCACTCCTTAAAGCACTAAAACACTAACACAAACCAAAATTATCAAAGATTAAGCCAAATATGAACAAAAACGGGTTCAGTTCTGCTTGTTCTTACTGATGAACAAAAACAAAGCCAAGTGTGTATTCTCACTTGTGCAAATTGGATCCAAGAGGGCTTGGCTTGATTTTTGGTGGTGTTTTTATTGGATACAAGGGCATCCTTGTACTCTTTGGAGTACAAGGAGTCAGTATATGCACAAAACAAGTAAGATCTTTCACACAAACCACACAAGAAAGCAAAAAAAATATGCAAAACAAAGTTGCTGATGACTTTATGCAGGTCTGTGGGTGTTGAGCTTATATTAGATGCACAAAAATGAACTTTAAACTCCCAAATCTTGCATACAATCACTCAATCTAGCAAACAATCAATCTTCAATCCTCACACACCCTAAGATCTAACAAATAACAAGACTGATGAGCAAATTTTATACAAAATAAGCAGAAAAATGACTTGGGTAGATTTAAGCTATAAACCAAATATTTTTCATACAAACTTGCTTCAAACTTGTACCAAACTCATAACACACCTATCAATAACCTATTGCTACCCTATGAAGTATATCTAAACAGGTTTTAAGCACAAGTAATGATTATTTACCCTACTTAAACCCTTATCCAAACACACCTTTAAAATTTTGAAATGAAGATTTTCAAACACAACCTATTCTAATCAAATCCAAACTGACTCAATTAGCTTCTAACATGCATAGCATACCAAATGAACTCATATCAAATCATATTAACACACTTAGCATGCAGTTTCATGTAAATCACATAAACACCATTTAAAATGAAAAATGAAAAGGGAAAAGGACTTCTACCTTGAGGGACTTACATCCAAGTCCCTCAGTGACTGATGTCACCTCCTATAGACCCGGGTCTATGCAGGACCTTGGTCAAACAATCAATAATCAAACCTACAAAATGAAAATGAAAACACAAGAGAAATGCAACTTTTCTGATTTTCTGAAACTTACTGAAAACCTTTTCACAACCTTGAAAACTTTATAACACGTTTTAAAAACAACTTATAAATCACAAATCATAGAATGTTATTCCACTTTCACTTCATAACAACCTCTGATTTCTGAAATTTATAAAATTCTTTTCAAAACCTCTTTGAAACTTTTTGAAAATCCAAACACACAAGTGTGTACAATAATATGGAACTCAGACTTTCTCTTCTCACTTAGTACCAAATCTTTTAATAATCAAAAGGAATTACACTTGTAAAAACAAACACCAAACTTTGCATTAAAAAAACCGGGTTACATAAATTTTGAGAAAGAAAATCTGGAACAAAGGGAATGAACATGCCTCATTCTCCTTTTATACTACTCTAGGACTATTCTAGAATACTGGAATAAAATATTTAAAATGTGTAAACCCTAATTGCTAATAAGCCCTAAATGCCCTTGGTAATCTTCTTGATTCTTGGTCAAAACTGGAACCCATGTGATGCCAGCTGTGAAATATTGATCTTGGACGTCTGTTTTAGCTTGGGGACCAAGGAGAACAATCCTACACGTTCAAATGGTCGGGTTTTGGGGTTTTGGTGAGAGTGACGTTGCATGGGAGGGGTCCACAAGAACATGGGTTGGTTGGGGAGGGAATCTGGGTTGTGGGTTAGGATGGGAAAAAGGTGAATTAGGGATCTGCACATAATTGGGGAAAAACCCTTTGGTTTGGGTGTAATTGGGTTTGGGGATTTCTAGGGTTTAAGGGGTAATAGTGGGGAGGTTTAATCTGAATTGGGTAATTAGATTTTTAAAAAATCTGTTTAGTGGGAAAGGGGTTTGACCAGGGAGGGTTTGACTGGGGTTAAAAAATAAAACCGGGTATAAAAGTGTATTGGACTGGGTAGGGTATGGGTATATGGGTTTGTGGGTGGGTTGTGGTGACGTGTCAAGGTCTGAGTGGGGGAATAAGTTTGGCTGGTTGGCATTTTAAGTCCCCAAGCTTTTCTATCTTCTTCACTTTGTAAATAACTCCATCAGCGCCCAATTTGCACTAGACAACTTTTGGAAAGTTGTCAAATATGGCACAAAAACTTATAAACTTTGAAATAAGGACTTCAAATGCATATTTTGGATTTTCCAAGGGCTGATCTTGTGATATCTTCAAACTTTAAGGACCATACTTGTACAATTGACATTTGGAGGGTCAATTGTGACAAGTTCTTCAAAGATGAGGGACTAAAGTTGCCAATCTTCAATTCTTCAAGGGTCATTTTGCAAAATTCCAAACTTGGGCTCGGTTCATTGTGCGGCTTCGTTTCCCGTGTTCGTTTTTGAATGATTCTTGTGATCTTTTTCCATTTCCTCAATATCCGTACCTAAAAATACACAAGTAACAAACACGAGCATATATTTGGTATATTTAATGATATTTTATGTATTTTAAGCCCGATTTGGACGATGAGACCATGTATAAAAGCAGTCTCATCACTTCTCTTACAATGGGTTCATCAATAGGAGACTGCTCACTAGAAAGATTGGGAGTGGGAGTTTTGTTCTTTCGTTTACGTGCACGTCTTGCTTGATTACGAGTTAGCATAAACGTCACGTACAACATCGGGACGAGCAAAGAAGATTCTTTTTGGTGTTTTGAATTTTTTAAATTTTTTTGTGGTTTTTGATTGTTTTTACTTTTTTTTTTGGATTTTGGAATTGTATTAGGTAGACACAAATCTACAAATCTCCTCCTTAATCAAATCTCTTGATTAAAGAAGCCTCAAGGAATGAAAACGATCACGTGAAGTGAACGCCTTCGATGACTTTAGAACGTTGGTGGAACACCAAAACGTTCAAGAGGGTTTAATCAAATGAAACCAAGAAAATATATATGATATGTAATAATACTTTGGGCGGCAAAACCCTAGATTAGCTCTCAAAATCAAATACTCACTAGAAAGCGGGGAAACGAGGCGGCGCGAAGCACTTAAGAGCCTTTTTCCTTAGGATATATTTTATAATATCCGCCTTATACCCACCCTATAGTTTGTATTTTTCAAGATTGAGCTTCACGAAAGTATTTATCTATTTTTGCCTTTTTCTTTGGTTTGAGATTCGAATACAATGATTGGGTAATGACCTCCTAAGTCAAGGTTGTGATTTCTCACGTATTTGGAGTACTTGTGAATTTATTGTTCTACGTATACACTATAGTAATAGTATTCACACAAAAACCGAAAACCGATAATACGTATTAGTAGAGTGCTACTAATACAAATACTTATTATGGCTATATAAAAACAACAATTGTTCAAATCAAAACACAACACGCCTCCCCGGCAGTGGTGCCAAAATTGATGTAGAGTTTTTGTATACCCTTTAGGAAAAGAGTACCAAAATAGTGGTAAGCGTTAAGTGTCGGTTTAGGAAAACCGTGCACTAATGGCCCAATGAAGTTCAAGTTCGTTCCCCAAGGAGGCAAGTGCGTTGTGTTAAGAATTGATTAATGGTTTGTGATTATATTGAGAAAAAGAAAATAGAAATGGGGTAAGAAGAGAATGACGGTTATGAAGACGGATTAAACTAAGTCGAGAAAGGTGTACACGTAAAACCGTAAAAAAGCTACAAATTAAAAATTTTATCCTAAAAATTCCTAAAAATTGCAAACAAATACTAAATAATCTAAAAAGAGTTTACAAAAAATCAAAAATCACCCAAACCTTTTAATTAATTAAATAATGATTTTTTAATGCTAATTAAAGCCCTAAAAATCAATTTAATTACTAAATAGCCCAAAATGAGATTTATCACTTTGTAAACCTCTAAAACAACCTAACTTAATTTAAAACTATTTTAGAAAATTTTTAAACTAACCAAAACTATTTAAAATGATATAAAAACTATTAAAACTAATAAAACTTAAAATAATTATAAAAATAAATCTAAGGACTATGAAAATATTCTAAAAGTTGTAAAACTCCTAACTTTAGCTATTTGAATTGGGAAAAATGAAAAAAGTAGAAAAAACTAACTTTCAATTTTTAATAATAAAATAATAAAAAAATATTCAAAAAAATTCAAAGTTTGTAAAAAATTCTAAAAAATTACCAAAAATCTAGAATAATGTAACTAAGACAGAAATACAATCAAAAGTTTCCAAAACCTTTTTAATAATATTATATTAATTTCTAAAGTTGGTTAAAAACCCTAAAATCATATAAAATCAAAAATAAGTTAAATTGAAAACTTTATCGACTATAAACCTCAAAAATATAGTTGAAAACCTAAAAACTATTTTTCTAGATTTTTAAAATGCTTTTTCCTATTTTTTATTTACTTTCTAAATTTTAAAATTAAAATAATCCTAGTAAATTAATTAAACACGTGAAAAATAAAAAATTTAACCAAAAAGTCCTAACCCTAAATAAGAACAATGGAAAAATGCTAAGTGGTAAAAATCTAAAGAGAATAAGCTGAAATCAGCTTATTTCTAAGCTGATGGGTTTAATAAGCTAAAAACAAACACTACTTAAATAATTGAAAGTCCAAGTGATAACCAGTCAAAGACCCTAGGGCAACTGGTTATCACGTTGGAGTGTGAGAGGAGTGGCGCAGGTTCGAGTCCTGGCCACGTCCTTTTTACAAAAAACTTTTTTTCTTCTTTTTAAAACTTTAAAACTCAATTACAGTAACCCTAACTCAATCCAAAACAAACTTTATATCAAAAACAAGCTAGAATCAAGCTACTAGAATCAAAACAATGCCCAGTTAGGCACTTTGTTAACTGATGAACACAAAAGTAAAAAAAAACGTATCTTCACTTGTGAAGATAGAACAAGAGGACTTGTTCAATGAGGTTTGCTGGTGTTTGATGGACAATGGGGGCACCCCTACACTCAGTTTGAGTGTAGGGAGTCAAATATAGCACAAAAAACACAAGCACTTAGCAAAATTCAAGCACAAATTTCACAAAATTGTTACTGACATAGCATCGAGGTTATGATGAACAGTTAGCTGAATCAAATGGCACAAGGGTGATTTTCAAGTGATCAAATCTTGCAATCAAGTTAACCAAATCAAATAAAAGCTAGATATAATCCTAGGTAAACAGTTTGGCTAACAACATGCAAGATTACAAAGGCACTTATACTAAAACAAGGCAGATAAGAGAGTTGCTGATTTTTATAGCTACTTCACCAATTTTAGCATACCATTTTCATTAAACCTTATCCTATCTAAAAACCTACAACTGATATGAGCTAACTGAGTATATTAAGGTGAGTTAAGGCAGGTTTTAACACAAGATCTGTCACCAATCACAATAAAAAACCTAGTCCCAAACACACCTTAATTTTCTGAATTTTAACTTTGACAAGCAACTTGCATACAAAACCTAATCAAACTGATTTATAACTATCTAATCATGCATACAAGGCAAAATCAGCATAATCAAACAACTTAACAAACACATAAACAATTTTTCATACAAATCCACCAAATGACATAAATCACAATTTTTGAAAACTAAAACAAGGATTAAGATAGTTACCTTGTGGGACCTACAATCAAGGTCCCACAATGGCTGAAAAGCCACCTCCAAACAAGCCCGGGCTTGTGCAGAACTAGTTGATGTGGGGATGCCAAGTGATGACTTAACAGTCAAGCACTTCAATGAACCTTCAAAAGGGACAAAGCCCTTGTGAATCTGCTAAGAAAAAGGAAATCAAGCAAAGTGACTTGATAGCAATGCTAATAAGCTATAAGTTTGGCTTATGAACTAAGCAGCTTATAGCTTTTAGCTTAAATAAGAAAAAGGGAATTTCTGAAAACTGAACTTTTTGAAATCTCAAAAACACCAAGTGTTTCACCAAATGATCTTGGAACTCAGAATCTATCCTCAAACACTACCAACTTTTAAACTCACAAAAAGGAATTACATTTGCCAAAAATTACCAACTTTTATAAATATTAAAAAGGGATTACAAGTTTGAGAGGATAAAAACTAGAACAATGGATACAGCCACATACGGCTTGTATTTATACTAGCCTAAGAATAATCTAGAATGCTTAAACCCTAGTGAATAAAAGCCCTAAAATGCCCTTGAAGTCTTCAGTCTTCAAAATCAGTCAAACTTGGATTCTTGTGATGGATGTTGATATGCCAGCTGCCATCTTCAATCTTGGACGTTTATTAGTCCTTGGGGACAAAGGAAAACGCTTGTGCCGTTTGATCACTGAAAGATGCCATTGTTGCTTAATATGGTGAAGCAGGGGGCACACGTGGGGGCCACAAAGGTCACGGGTGAGGGAATATTGTGAGTGGGATTGGTTTTAGTTGGGCTTAATCAGAGATCTGGAAACATAGGGTAAAAAACCCTTTGATTTTGAGTTAATTTACCCTGGTAAAATTTAGGGTTTAAGGTTGAGTAAGGGGTGGTTTGATCTAATTTTGGGGGAAGGTTTATTTAAAAAACGTGTTTAGAGGGAAAAAGTGTGGTTTGACTTTGTTGACCAAGTTTATTTAATAAACTGGTGAGTGGGTTTGGGTTATGGGTTAATGGGTTGGGTAAAAGGGTAGGGTCGGGTATTGGGTGACGTGTAGGCTTATGAGTGGGTGTGTGAGTTTGGTTGTCTGGCCAGTTTGCCCCCCCCCCCCCCCATGTTTCTTGTTTTGTTCACTTTGTAATAAATAGCAAAAACCCCATTTTCCTTTATAAATACTTTGGGCAGCTTGTCAATTTTGGCACAAGAGTTGTCATAACTTTAAACAAGGACTTTAAATGCAATTTCTTCAATCTTCAAGGGCTGTTCATGTAACATCTTGATAATTTAGGGACCCAAATGCAAATAGAGAGTATTGCAAGGGTATAAATTGCCAAGTCTTCAAAAATGAGGGACCAATGTTGCCAATCTTCAATTCTTCAAGGTCATTTTTGGAAATTCCATTCTTGGGCCTGGTTCATTGTGCGGCTTCGTTTCCCGTGTTCGTTTTTGATTGATTCTTGTGATCTTTTTGTCATTTCCTCAATATCCGTACCTAAAATACACAAGCAACAAACACGAGCATATATTTGGCAGTTTTAATGATATTTAATGCATTTTAAGCCCAAATTGGACGATGAGACTATGTATAAAAGCAGTCTCATCAGTTATCCAAATTTGTTATGAATTTTACGCATGAAATCTCTTGCAAATAATATAAAAACTGTACTAATGTTTGAACTAGTAGTCTCATTTTGTGTATGATTATAGACAAATGGTGATTACGCGATCAAACCCCAATAATGCAACCACTTCCAACACCGCTAACACCGAAGTTCCTGAAGCTACTCATAATGTTACCGCTGCTCAACTCAGAGAGATGATTGGTAAAGGCATTACGGCAGCTATGGCAGGAAGAGAAGCTAATGTGAGCAATGAACCGAACCACAACATGCAGAGAAACAACTTCAACAGGGGTTTTTCTTACCCCGACTTCTTGAAATGCAAACCCTCATACTACCGAGGAAAAGAAGGAGTCGTTGAATTGATGCAATGGTTTGAAAGACTAGAGACAGTTTTTCGCATCAGTGGTTGTGCTGAAGAGAACATAGTTAACTTTGCTACATGCACTCTGCTTGAGAGCGCCCTCACTTGGTGGAACTCTATGGTCACCACCCTTGGACGTGACACTGCCTATACTCTCACTTGGGCCAACGTCAAGGAGAGAATGACTGAGAAGTATTGTCCCAGAGGAGAAATGAAGAAGTTGGAAGTCGAGCTGTGGGATCTCAAGTGTAAGAACAATGATATCCTTTGGTACAACCAAAGATTTCAAGAGTTAAGCTTGATGTGCACCAGAATGTTTCCTCTAAGGAGTGACAAGATTGAAAAGTATGTCAGCGGACTCCCTGACAACATTCATGACAGTGTGCTAGCTTCACGACCCACTACCGTGGAAGGTGCAATGGAACTTGCGACAGAGCTGATCAACAAGCGAGCTCACAACCTGTCTGAAAGACAAACGAACAACAAGCGGAAGTCGGGTAGAACTACTCGTAGCCAGCACCAGCAGTCTTCCGAAAGACAAAACATTGAGCAAACTAATGACACTACTCCCACAACCCGCAACAAGAACTACTTAGGATCCAAACCTAAGTGCTCAAAGTGCGACTACCATCATGATACTAGAAAACAATGTAAGGGAAACCGAAACCCCGCAATTGGAAGTAATCATGGGCCAAAGAAAGCTATAGTATGTTACGAATGTGGAACCCCTGGACATGTGAGAATTGATTGTCCCAAGTTGGCCAACTGGAAGGAGGACAACAAAGGAACCCCATCACAAGCATACATGGTTGGCGATGCCCAAGCCAATCCAAATTCCAACATCGTCACCGGTACATTTCTACTAAACCAACGATATGCATCTGTCCTATTTGACACCGGGGCAGATCGAAGCTTTATATCAACGAAATAGAGTATTGGAAATTACTCCATCAGTCTTAGACTCCTACTATACTGTAGAACTAGCTGACGGAAAAATTGTGACAATTGACACCATCATTCGAGGTTGTACTTTAAACCTCTCCAACCACCCGTTCAACATCGATTTGATCCCAGTAAGTCTTGGTAGCTTTGATGTCATCATTGGCATGGATTGGCTGTCGAAGTACCATGCAGTCATCTTATGTGATCAAAAATTGGTCCATATACCTTGGGGAGACGAAACCTTGATTATACGAGGGGAGGGTAACCCGTATATAATCAACACTAGACTTAGTGTCATTTCTTGCACCAAAGCACAAAGGTATTTGACCAGAGGATGCCCTATCTTCCTAGCACACATCTCCAAAATCGAGAAAGAAGACCAACCCGAGGAGACATGAATCGAGGACGTGCCAATTGTCCGAGATTTTCCCGAGGTATTTCCAGTGGAACTGCCGGGTATGCCCCCTGTGCGACAGATAGAATTCCAAATTGATTTGATTCTTGGGGCTGAACCTGTAGCTAAGGCTCCCTACCGGCTAGCACTATCAGAATTGAAGGAACTAGCCAGACAACTCCAGGAACTATCCGAAAAAGGATTCATTAGGCCTAGCTCTTCTCCATGGGGAGCCCCTGTTCTATTTGTCAAGAAGAAAGACGACTCTTTTCGAATGTGCATCGATTACCGAGAATTGAATAAACTAACGATAAAGAATCGCTATCCTTTACCTCGCATTGATGACTTGTTTGATCAACTCCAGGGATCAAGTATATATTCTAAGATTGATCTAAGGTCTGGATACCATCAACTGAGAGTCCGGGAAGAAGATATTCCTAAGACAGCTTTCAGAACTCGTTATGGTCATTTCGAATTTAGAGTTATGCATTTTGGGTTGACAAACGCACCAGCAATATTCATGGATCTCATGAACCGGGTGTGTAAACCCTATTTGGATAAATTCGTGATAGTCTTCATCGATGACATACTTGTTTACTCCAAGAACAAACAAGACCATGTTGAGCATCTGGCCCAAGTACTGAAAGTACCCAGGGAAGAGCAGCTATATGCAAACTTTTCCAAATGTGAGTTCTGGATACCCAGAGTCCATTTCCTAGGACACGTCATTGACAGCGATGGTATTCACGTAGATCCTGCAAAAGGTTGAATCCGTTAAAAGTTGGGCATCTCCCAAATCACAAAAGGAGATCCGCCAATTCCTAGGCCTCGCCGGATACTATCGCCGATTCATCGAAGACTTCTCCAAGATAGCCAAACCAATGACAAAACTCACACAGAAAGGAGTAAAATTTAATTGGGGAGGAAAGGAGGAATCAGCTTTCCAACTGATAAAACAGAAGTTGTGCAGTGCGCCTCTCTTATCCTTGCCCGAGGGCATGATGACTTTGAGGTATATTGTGACGCATCATATAAGGGACTGGGAGCAGTATTGATGCAAAGAAATAAAGTGATTGCCTACGCTTCTAGGCAATTAAAGAAGCATGAGAAAAACCACACTACCCACGGCTTAGAACTTGGAGCGGTAGTCTTTGCCTTAAAAATTTGGAGGCATTACCTTTACGGAACAAAATGTACAGTGTACACCGACCACAAGAGTCTGCAACATATATTAGATCAAAAAGAGCTTAATATGAGGCAGTGTCGTTGGATCGAACTGTTAAGCGATTACGATTGTGAAATCAAATACCATCCAGGTAAAGCAAACGTAGTTGCTGATGCACTGAGCCGTAAAGATAAAGACCCACCCATGAGGGTACAAGCCTTAACCATGACCATCAATCTGGATCTGCCCAAGAAAATCCTTGAAGCACAAATCCAAGCACAGAAACCCGAAAACCTCTGGAAAGAAGACATAGGAGGAATGCTTCGAACCGATCTCTCTAAAGAAAAACTGGAACCAAGGGCATATGGAACATTGTGCTTACACGGGAGGAGTTGGTTACTCCGTTATAGGAATTTGAGGGACATAATCATGCACGAGTCACACAAATCCAAATATTCAATACATCCGGGATCGGAAAAGATGTATCAAGATATGAGGAAATTATATTGGTGGCCAAACATGAAGACTGACATCGCCACTTATGTCCAGAAATGTTTGACATGCACACGTGTCAAAACAGAACACTAGAGGCCATCCAGTTTACTGGTACAGCCTGAGATACCTGAATGGAAGTGGGAAAATATCACCATGGATTTTGTGACCAAACTCCCAAAATCATCACGTGGATATGATGCCATTTGGGTGATAGTCGATCGACTCACCAAGTCTGCTCGTTTCATACCCATCAAGGACTCCGACTCCCTATCCAAGTTGGCAAGGACCTACCTTAAGGAAATTGTAACCAAACATGGAGTACCAGTCTCAATAATCTGCGACCGGGACAGCAGATTCACCTCCAACTTCTGGAGGGCTCCCCAACGGGCCCTGGGTACCCAACTGGATATGAGCACCGCCTATCATCCACAAACGGATGGTCAGAGTGAGTGAACCATCCAAACTCTAGAGGACATGCTAAGGGCATTTATAATTGATTTTGGAAATAGTTGGGTCGAGCATATACCTTTGGTTGAGTTCTCCTACAACAATAGCTATCACGCCAGTATCAAGGCCGCCCCTTTTGAAGCCTTTTATGGAAGGAAATGTCGCTCTCCTGTATGTTGGGCAGAGGTAGGTGAGTTCCAACTCATTGGGCCTGAATTGATTCAAGAGACTACAGACCGAATTGTCCTTATAAAGCAGAGACTACAAGCTGCTCATGATTGACAAAAGAGTTACGCGGATCAGAAACGCAGACCCGTGCAGTTCAAAGTAGGAGATCACGTCATGCTAAAAGTGTCACCATGGAAGGGAGTTATACGATTTGGAAAGCGGGGAAAGTTGAATCCATGATATGTGGGCCCTTTCAAAGTGATAGCCAAGGTCGGGGAAGTGGCTTATCGTTTATAACTGCCACCACAGTTTAGTCGGATACACCCCACCTTCCATGTGTCAAATTTGAAGAAGTGCTACGCCGAGGTACCTTTGGTTATGCCCTTAGAGGGAGTCCATATCGATGACTAACTCCAATACACGGAGACACCAGTGGAAATCATGGAGAGAATAACCAAGAAGTTGAAACGTAGCCGCATCCCGTTAATCAAAGTACGATGGGACTCGAAGAGAGGCCCCGAGTACACCTGGGAACGTAAAGATATCTTCAAAGCCAAGTACCCTCATCTTTTCAATTAAAAGATAACTACGTTTTTAGTAGCTTTGAAGACAAAGCTAAAATAACGGGGTGGTGCTGTAAAATCTATGATTTTACCATGATTTTATGTAATGATGTTTCATCTAGAGATCTTAAGAGCAATCACTCATGTGTTATAATCCTATAAGATGTGTGTGTGGACTTATCATTAGGTATTTTTACATCTACAATCATTTTGTTTTTGTGATGGATTACATAACTTAAATCTTGTATATGAGAGTAAGAGAACAAATAATAAACCATTCATATATATGAAACAAATCTATGAATGTAACATTTAACAAAACATGGAAATATGTTGTGATAAATATTTATGCCATCTATGTATATGTGTACATCTTAGGCATTCATGCACACCTTGGACTAGCCCAAAATCTTTTACCTGTTGGTGCTAGCCCAACACAAGCCCACAACATAAGCCCAACTTAGGCCCAACTTTTCCCCCTTTTGTTTAGGTGTACACGACACCTATAGTTGGAAGAGGGAGAGTTGCTTTGGAAATGAAGAGTATGACACATGTCATGTATTCCCTTCCCAATGAAATCTTACCCTTTTGCCTTCCTTCTCTCTCCCTTTTTAGCTAGGGTCTCACACACATACATTCTCCATATTCTTATACAAATCTCTCTCCCCTTTTCTCTCTCAAACAATTCGGCTATAAGCCACCAAAAATCCAAGTTTGTTCAGTAAATCTACTAGATCTTTGTCCCATAGTAATCACAAATCAGTTGATAGCATTATCATCATCTTTGGAAGTATTATACCAAGCCCTAGCCGAACCTTAAAGGTCACTACTTGGTTGATATTTAGAGTCTCCTTCATCATCTTGGATAGATCTCTAACCCCCTTGTTCATATAGATATTCCTTGGTAACATTTAGGCAAGAAAGGTATACTCCTTATGTTTCTTCATTTTCACTTGCATGCATCATCATCCATCTATAAACACATGTATATAACTTGTTAAAAATCAAGATTTGGTAATAGCCATGATCTTAAAGGTCACGACCTATATTTGTGTACCATTAATCATGGTTAAAATCTTTTAATAAGAAATCTATGACTAGTACTATATGTTTAAGCTTGATTTAAAATCATATAAAACATTTTATAAACTTAATGTAGCAAGGGTTACAAATCTTACTTTATGGGATTTTGGTTAACAAATAATCATAGATCTCATAAAATAAACATGTGTAACTCAAGAACCATGAAAACTATGACCTAGAAGGTCACGACATATATCATTAATGTATACATGATTTATGTGCTATGTTTAAATGATGGAATACGTATCATTACATGTTAAATGGACTATTGAAAATCACTAAAATTTTATATGTGTACTTAGATGGTCTTTTAGTGTACATGCATGTAAATGTAGAACCTAGATTTATGGTTAAATGGTAAATATGAAACTAGCTAAAAACCATATCTTGGAAATACCAAGATTAAATGACTAGTCGTAGGCTATATATGGTGTACATGGACTTTGACTTGTTTTCTTATTATATACATAGCTAGATCTTATATTGAAACACTTGCAAGTACATGCAATCTTAAAACAAGACTTGCCACACCTTAATAAGCTATGGTAATCATAGCCGTGGGTTTTAAGCTCATGATTAGAACTTATGACTTGTAAAAAACCTTGTAACATACCTAGATCTAATTTGGTACATCACATAAAACAAACTACAAGTGTTATTCTTCTATTTTAGATTCAAAACTAAATATGAATAAACTAAAAATAAGCTTATAAGAATATCCTAAGTTAAAACTTACATGAAATGTGAAGTAGTGTTAATGGACTATTTAAGCCCATGAAATGTTAATCCAAGATTTAATGGACTTAAGATTTCACTTAGGCCCATTTAACTATTTAAAGGACTTTAAAAATGTATTAAAATCCAATAATTGATTTAAAATCCCATTTAAATAAATTAGTGGACTTGAGATATATTTAGGCCTACTAAAATAGCCCATTAAATGTTTAGCCCATTTAATGAGCCCAAATACTATTTTAAATGTTAAATAAAAGTTTTTATAATAAAATATAACTTACAAAAACTTTTTGGATTAAAAAGACAAATTATGAAACTTAAGGACTAAAACCATAATTTATGAAACTTGTTTTGATAAACTAGTAAACACAAGGACCGAAAATGTAAATATCCAAAAGTTTAGAGTTTAATAAATACCATCTGTGGCAAATTAAACCCTAGGGACCATTTTGGGAAATTTCTAAAAATTACTTTGTCATTTTGAAACCCTAGGGACCATTTGTGCAATAATCTGAACTTAAAAGAAACCTTAGGGGTTGTTTTGGTTATTTTATAATAGTTATAAAACCTAGATATAACTAGGAGGACTAAATCTACCCTTAACCGGAAGTTTAACAAACCCAAGGTACCAAACATGTAATATCCGAAAGTGTCACTTATATATAAAAACATGGAGGGACTAGTTATGCTATAATCCGAAACATAAACTAGCCCTAACCCTAATTACATTTTTTGTAAAACTTAAATAAACACGAAACCCTAAAGACCAAATGTATAAATTATTAAACTTGTAAATTATAAATTATGTTATGAATATCAAATAGTTTATGGAAATATCAAAAACTTAATAAGTATTTATATGAAATATTTATATCGTTGCTTTAGGGAATAAAATGTATAAAGGTACATATATATATATATATATATATATATATATATATATATATATATATATATATATATATATATATATATATATATATATATATATATATATATATATATATATATTCCTAGATTTTTAGGAAAATAAACATCGTATGAAAATGAGATATATAGTAATATATATGTCATAGAACGTAAATGGATATTTTAAGTAAGACATCTTTTGTTTACTTAATTATGAGATTATATACAAGTTGTGGTATGAACGTTAAAATGAACTACATGCTAATAAATGTGTTATAAACATAGACTGATATTCTAAGTAAGACATTTTGTGTTCACTTAGAAATGAAACTTATATAGATAAGTTAAATGAATATTGATGATACTTGAACTACGGTTATTTAGATAAATACCGTAGCATAAATGAACTAACTAAAATCTGTATAAGCATACATATATGTTCTCGTATTATCTTTTAAGACTATACTATCTGATTAGGCATAACTTTGGCGTGAGCTTTAATTGGATATTCATATTAAACAGCTATTGCCTACTCCCAGGTGAGTTTACAGCTCCATATAAACTTTTGATAAAATTTCCCCTTTTGGGAAAGAAAATATGCAAACACATAATGGACATAACTGGATTGTATAAACTTGACTATGATTGATTATTATTGAAACTGTTAAATTCTTGTAAATCGCCCGAATGTTATAAATAGATCTATTAGGGATTGACCATCCCCGTCTGGGTGAGTCATGCTCAATGTGCCTTGGCTGGGACAACAGACGTATACCATGTTGGAACTGGAATGGGTGTCTTTTTGTAAGACACTACGTCCTCATCTGTTGAGGACTACGGAGGTTAAGCTTCAGTTTCTAATAATAAACAAATGTTATCTACATTTTAGTGAGAATGCTTTGTGCATTGTCACTTCTATTCTTAATGTATGTCCAAACTAATTAATTGTTAAAATATTTAAATTCACCAACTTTATGTTGACCCCCTTTAGTATGTTTTGCACAGGAATATGAAGTTAGTACGTGGTGTGTACATGGTCTCCAGCATCTTAGAGATCTGCATCATAGGACTCGTCAAGGGTTCTATTTGGGAAACATAAACAATCACCTTCTATCATGTTTTAAACAATTTTATTTTATTTGTTATCAAACATGTAAACTGATTTAAATAACTCTTTATCTTATTCTCTATGGACTATATGTTATCGATCCACCCTAGTGACATCACCGTGGATATTTCCGCATATTTTGACCCTACCTGGGGGTGTCACAGGAACCGCCCCCAGATAGCCGTTGACATTTGTCTTCTATAAATAGTGGATCAAATCTGCATTCTCATTACCCCTTTTTGGACCTCTCTTTTAGCCTTCTTTCTCCTATCTAATGTTAGTCATTTGTATATGATCACTTAATGTGTTAAGTATGTTTACTCATGATTATCCTCTTGATCTCCTTCTTTATCTTGTCCAAAGAGAAGATAACTAACACACTTTTGATGTGATTAAAGATGAAGCATTGATGAAGATCACCTTCTCCTAAAGACCTAGTCATGTTCATCATTTGTTTATTTGCGTCTTGTGTAGATCCAATGTATTTGTGAATACTTGAACTAGTTGTGTTCATCTAAGTTATAAGTGAATACTTGGATTAGAGTTGTGTAAATCTATTGCACATGTGTGTGCTTGGATTTGTGTCGTGTAGATCTAAGCTACATGTGTGTACTTGGAAATGTTTAGTTGAGTTGTAATTAGTTGTGTTAGTTCTCACTAAACTATAAAGTGATGTGGTTGTGTCTTGTGAGTTCTCACTAACCTATAAAGTGATATGTAGTTGTGTTGTGTGAAGTTCTCACTTAGCTTCAAAGTGAGGAGTCGTGAAGATTGGTTCTAGCTTTGGATTAGAAATCGACATCTAGCCTTGTGTCGGAAAATGGTGAAGTAGGCAACGTTGTGAAGATTGGTTCTAGCTTTGGATTAGAACTCGACATCTAGCCTTGTGTCGTAAAATGGTGAAGTGGGCGACGTTGTGTAGATTGGTCCTAGCTAAGATTAGGTCTCGACATTTAGCTTAGTGTCGGAAAATAATGTAAGCGACGTTATAAGGTTTTCTCCGCCAAGAAGGGAGCTTGTGGATATAGTGGAAATCTCGAGTAAGGTGTACTCGAGGAGTGGAGTAGGAACGAGGATAGAGCCTCGTTGCCGAACCACTATAAATCTTGGTGTCTTCCTACTAGGTTGTTTCTTTCCTTACTCATTACTTACATTCATTATCATTATACTTAGTAGACATTGTTAATGCATTAGAATTGAACCTAATCATTATGCAACTAGCTTTCAAGTAAAAGATAGTTTTGTGCACTCACCTAATTGTAAGGAATTTTAATTAGGAGATAAACCGATGAGAATCTGTTCAACCCCCCCCCCCTTCTAGTTTCTACAAGAGGGACTCACATAAAAAGGGTAAACGAAAATATGTAGGTTGTTCTATCGATGCCATCTTAGATTCAATCATTGGCCAAGAAGTCTACGTTTTCACAACTGCATTGGTTCAGTTACTATGTTGTTTATATGTTGGTTATATGCTGATGCAGATACAGGAGCTAACTTAAACAAACAAAGAAAAAGGCAAGGGACCAATGGAAGTTGATAAAGCATCTAATCCTTTTAAGCTATATAATAGGGTGGAAAAGCTCTAAAGGGAATTCCAACTTTTTAAACAGACACTGTTCTAGGGAGGTTAGTATACTAAACTTTAACCTTTAGAGAAATATAGTTAGTCACTAGCTTCGATATCACATGTATGATCTAAAGTATTACAGCTCCACATAGACGACATCTCAAGCCCGTTTGCTCTTAGAGGTAGATATCGCCATGATTCCTCTTTCTCGTGGAAATCATCATCTTCTAGTTGGTCTCGTGCCTAAAGCAAAAGCTATAGCTTTAGACAAGTGTGGTGTTTGGAATTATTAAATGAAAATACGATAAGCATATTTTGCTTCGTATAGTAGATAAGCAAGTCACATATGATTACATAACAAGTGTGTACGAGAAGAAGTTGTTTATAATTTCTTATTATAAATGCTTATTCAGTTTTGCAATATAGTAGATAATTGCCTGCCTTTAAGTATTTAGATAGAAGCAAACTGTTAATGATCTTATGTTAACTCAAGGAACTAAACTAGCCGAACCTTCTACTGTGATACCATATTTTCTTATACAGTATGAAACGCCTAATCTTTGTAGGCAAAAGAAACTGTGCGAGGAAGAAGATTGGTAAAGGTGTCATGAACACAATGTCGAGTAGAGAAATGCAATGTCGAGTATAGTAACTCAAGAAATCCAACTGCAAATTTGGTGTTCGTGGATTGCAAAAGGTACGTTAACCAGAACTTAAACACACTAACCACATTATCTTTCATCTTGATTATAGGATGTTGAATTTATAGATGAATTCATGGATGTGTTGAACGATGAATAAGACATGGCTGCTATTTCTCTCGATGACATGGACGTAGACAACAATGACGCAGCTGACTTTCAGAAAGAACAAGTGATTGACAAAAAAATTGTTTCTGAGTTTAAGGATGTTGAACTTCAAAAAGGAACAGTTCGGCCTCTTGAAGTTAAGGTAGTTTATCACGTAATTTATCATAAGCACTATTTGGTTTTGTTCTTACAAGCTGAATTGATGTACCCCTGTCGATTTCCGTATTTAGTGACTCCCTTGTTTCATTTGATATGGTTAACCACCAATAACTGTTTTTCATTATTACCCCACTAACACTAAACGGTTTTTAATATGAACAGTTTTTTTAATAACGTGGTAACTTCCTACATTCTCCACGATATACTATAACTTCCCACTAACACACTCTCACCCAAGTTTTAACTTAAATTCACATTCCAAGTTTCATAATCTTTTGCATAAACAATTTCGTTTATCTAACAAAACCATAATTTTACACCATTACTCACAGGCAGACGTTACAGCCTTAGGAATGCACCTAGGATTGTTTATTCCTAATTTAGTCTTTAACAGGTAGTAACATATGTTTACTACTTATATTATGATTAGGTTTTATTTTCAAGATACACTAGCCTACTGCGGTTAGTTTTGTTTTTGATTTTCTAGGAAGTTTATATGTTATCTAGTACGTGTTTTGTAATCGTGTTTTATGGTTATGTGGTTTTGTACTTATGTAAATTGTGCGTTATTTTATGATGGATCTTATTCAGTTGTGATTATGTTTATTTATTGGCGCAAATGTTGTTGGTCATGACATATTTTTGTGGTACAATTTTAGCTAAATTATGCACAAACATTTATGTGGTTATGAATGACTTTGGTTAGTACATCGTAACGCCATCTTCTCGATACAAAACATAGACACGGATTAAATGGCTTTGAAAAATATTTTTATCAGAAAGCCCAAACAAAGTATTTTTTATAAATTTTTGATAACTTAAATCTATTTTTAAATGACTTAAAATTAAAACGGATTAAAAATAATGCTAGAAAACAAATAAACAAAGAGAAAAATCTAATATTAACTAAAAAAGTCTTAAATGTTATGATAAAGCTGGTAAAAATCAAATAAGCTAAAATCAAACACGGCGTTTTTGTTCAAGAAAAGTGTCACATATAGCTGCACGCATATTATTGACTCTTGAACCCCGATCAGTTCCTGCTGATAACATGGTCAGTAGTTTAGTTACAATGCACAAGCACTTTATAATAGTTTTTTTCTAAATACTGATATCATTAAGTTCATTCACTGTAAAAGATGTACGATATGCTTGTAGCAAAGCTTTGCAGCAAGTTGCTGGAACTGGAGGCGATGGCAACTCCTGAAGAACAAAAGTACATACTGCAATGTACCTTGATACAATCTCCGATAACATGTCCATCCTCATCTTCTGTGAACTCCTTTTTTCTTGTACACCAAAAGCAGCCTGCCGCAATATTCCTTCTACCTTAATTCCTGGCACATAACTTGTTGTTTAACCAGTGACAATACAAAATCTTAAATCACGTAGTTTTCTTTAAGATATCATGTTGAGTTTAATGGTAAACTTCATGAGGGTAGAATATTTTTTCACAGAAGTATGTAAATATCATATTTCATTAAATTCATTAAAATAAGACTCGCCATAGTCTTACCATATTCTTCTAGGTATCTAAGGGCTTAGATTTTGGCTGGTCAACCAAGGACCATAGATTTTGACGAACCACGGTCTTTTGCTAATGTTCATGTCTTCAATTTTGAAAAACGAAGCTACTTACATAATCCCTTACATACATGTACATTTTTAAACATTTAGTTAAACTTACATTGTTCATGAGAACCATCATCATTCTCATCCTTGTCGTTTTTAGATATCCCAGTTTGTCCCATTCCCGTGCCTGCAGAAGGTGCATTTTCCAAAGGTTCCTCCAATGCAGTCGTCCAATCATTTAAATCCTCTGCAGTTTCAGCCTATAGTAAAAGAAGTTATTGAGCGGCTGTAGCTAAACACAATAAGAAAAGACAAATACATGACATCACTATATCTTGAGTAACTATGGGTTTTTTTCAAATTATAATGAAGTGGAACTAGACAAAGCACCATAAGAGTAAATGATCGCCCATCACAACCATCGGGGAATAGCACAATCAGTAGCTTCTTATCCGCTTTCACAACCACACTGAAAGCACATACATAGATCACTACTATGTTGAGACAAAATAAAATATCGGAGTGCTAACCATGAATAGACAGCTAATGTACGTAAGCCTACCTTTTTTTGAACATAAAATGAAATTTTATAAAAAAGCTAGAAAGAAACTAGCACACGCAATACACGCAAACACGACCCAACATACAAAATACGATAAGAAAAAAAAACATAAAGCTCTAACGAAACAAGACAAACTCGCAAAACAATCATGAACAACGATCCCACCATGGCGCCAAAAGAAATAACTCCCATGAACGAAAACTGAAGCGCTCGATGCATCAAACCAAAAACGATCTAATCGACGTCCTTTGCTTGTCTTGATAAGGCATTAAGAAGAAGAATAGATTATTTAGAGTTGCCTGAATAAATCCAAATCTGAAGATCCTTAGGAAAAAAATATTTCTACGTACTAGTTGCAGGAGAGAGAACAACCCGTGTATATTACCCTTAGGGTCTCTATAGCTTCATCGTTACATAGGGGTGTAGATTGAGGCGTGATGAGGGAGTCTTTTTCAGTTGCAAGATTAACATCCGAAAAGGCATTAGACGAGAGATGAGCATCCTCATTATCACCCTGAGAATGCACTCCAAGAATCTCGCCAACATCATCTTCTGAATTCTGATCCATACGATCCTTAATACACGCATCATTATACAAGGTCGTATCACCACGAATCTCACCTTCTTCAAGGGATTCCACAATATCACTTTCCATCCCACGAACATCCTCCTCTCGCAAAACCCGACTAGAAGGCGACACCGAATCAATGTTAACATTATTAGGGGAATCTCGATCAGAACTATCAACCTCCAAATGCTCCTCACTTTCCAAAATTTCATTCAAAACAGGACGCTTTACATCCTTAGTTTCGAGAGGATTAGACACGGAGTTAACCTCCAACGATTCAATATTGGGCGCCCAATATGCAAACTCAGTAGCGATAATACGATAAGTCCGATTACGATATGAAACTAAAAATGACTCTACCACACGATGTAAAGACTTGTAACAACACAAACCTTTCCATGAGACATTGGTCTATCACTTACCATGTCCGTAAACACGCTACTTCCCCACCGACCACCCAACTTCGTATAAACCTCCAAAGCCCATGATGCTAATGGCAGACCCACCAGGTCTATCCAAACACATCTTTCATCTGGAATAAAATTGTGGGAGACATCTTTGAACACTAAAAATATCTCCTTTAACGCCTTTGAAGTCTTGAAGCTTTCCACTTGATCCATAAAGTCAAATTCCAACCAAACCCAACGTCCCCCAACATATCTAAGACCTACATCATCGAATCCCTCAGAAAACATATGTTTTAGAAGCTCTGTAATGACACTTAAATCTTTTACTTTAGCAAGAACACTACGCTTCATACCATCCAAATCAATACAATCGTCTATTGAGAGAGACATCACCGCTTCATTACCCTCTTCCTTATGTACCTTATTACAATCCGACATCCCCTCATATTCGGCTCCAGCATTACTCTCACCATATTTTTCCCGACGTGTCCACTGATTTGTTGCCCAGGACCACTTTAGCGTACGAGTTAAAAGACTGAAAAACCTTTTCGTTGCCACTAACAGATTGATTGTTCGAATCTTCAATGGGTTTGTCATCCCCACAACGTTCCACGGGTCTTTTATTATTTCGACCATGCTTCGCCACATCGGCAAATAAATGAAAACCGCCCATCAATATCGTTCTTATGTTCGAAACTAACTGATTGATATTGTTAACGTTTATAAAACGTACGAAACCAAATCGATGACCCGATTTAGATCTCTTTGTTGCTATGTAAACATCGATCACCACACCCCATTTGTTACAAATATCTAGAAGATCTTGGACCGACGCATTCCATGGGATATTAGAGAAAAAGATACATGACCACGACTTATGTTCCTCACGAAAATTAGGGTGGGATTTGATAGAAATACCTTCGTTACATTGCTCTTGACGACGATTATTATCGAGATGATCGTTCCTTTTTCTTTCTGAATATTTATTAGATCCGTGACCTGTACCAATTGCCATCATAATTAACAACATGATAGCCAAGATCCGAAAATAGGATTGAAAACACCTATCATTATTTCGATTGGATTCTGTGAAGAACGGGGTTGTTGTGGAGGTGGTAGGCAAAAATTTTGATGTGTAGGAAACGTGTCGGTGTATTTTAATGTAATATGTTATAGAGAAAATTAAGAAAATTACCTTTAGGAAAAAGTAATGGTCTAAAATTCGCTAAAGACGGATTAACTAAACACGAGAGTGATCCCGGTTCGTTGTACACGAAGAAATTATGAATTTGAGACTTCCGTGTTGATTTGGACAATCGATTTAATTGATTTTGGTTTTTATCTAAAATCCTACGTTTTCTAAAAGTGCATGAATCGTTCCCAAATTTAATCTAAAGAAAAACGTTCTATCTAAAACTCTTCGATTCGAAAATTTAAATGACGAAACTAAAAATTGAAGACACGCTAATCGAGACAATTTAAAAATCTATTATTTATTTATCTATTTATTTATTTATTTATTTTTATATTTTATTTAATCTAATAATTTTTGCCAAAATTAAATAAACTTTTTATTATTAAAAGTAATTAAAATTTTATTAAACTTTGCAACTAAAAAATTATGAAAGAAAAACGACTATACTTAAAATCACAGTTACAAGAAAACGTGTATAAGAAAGTTTGAGGTTGTTAATAAACAAAAGGCACAACAGCTCAGTTGGTTGAGGCTGTGTGCCTATGAGCAAGGGGTCTCGAGTTCGAGACCAGTGGGTGTCATATTTTGATATTAATTTTTTGGAGTTCAGATTTTGAGTTATCCAGCAAACCAAACACACCGTTTGAGTCTGCTGAATGTGATAGCAAAAAAAAACCTTATGTAACCAATAGATAACGATTCCTAAAACTCCAAAGCAGGTCTGCTAGTCACGAAATCATAGTAACAAGATAATAGCAACAATCAAGATCTTAACAAGAAACAAGCTATCACAGCAATACAAATTAACTTGCAGCAAATAAACCTCCTTATTACAGCAATCTAACTGATTAATACAATCTATGACACAGACTATTAATAGCAGCTTGAATCAGAAAAATCAGTATAATTCAAATAAAACTGAACCACAATCTTAACCACAGTGAATCTACAAAGAAAACTACATCAACATACGATTCGACTACAGCAATCAAATATCAGCAAGATAACATAGCAATGACAATATTCAGCATACAGCTTTCATAAACTACATAGATTCAAACACAAACTTACAAACAGAATTGATTAACACCAACAAAATCATTATCAAAATCAGACTCATGTTCAAATATTCATACAAATCTAACATCAAACTTACGCATACTTAACAGCAGATTCATCAAACAATCAAAAATCAATAACAAATTCATAACAACACTAAAAAATACAATAACATAGCAGATTCGGGAAAACTTCACAAACAAAACACCAATTTGAATATCAAACTAAACAGATTATCATGAACATTTTTGCAAAAAGTAAATCGTGCTTAACCTTTATGAAGTAACCGTTGATGATGAAGTATGACGTTGAGCCAACTTATGTAACGCAACTCCTAACATCTTTGAACCACGAAACATGAACCAATAAACACCACTATGAATCTCTAACCAGTAGCTTATTTATAATATTCATTCATTGGGAATAAACATTTATCCCTAATTCACTCATCATCACTCACATAAGCTATTAATTTGAGCTTATATCAACGATTAACATTTATAATACCAACTTGTAGGTTAAGAAAATGCAAGTAATTTTAACAGAATAATAAAATATGAGATAAAGAGATAACAAATCTGAAAATAAACTTTTATAAATTCAAATCAACATTACATTATTTATTAAAATGAAAACTACAATTTCTAACTACAAAATAACATTATAACAGTAAGTAAAAAATAAGGATGAAGATTACAGTAAAATCAGGGGGTCTTTATAGCTGAGGAGAAAGGTGTAGGGTGGCTGATGAAGACGTTTTTGGACCTTAGATCATCTCTTCAATCCACTCTCTCATGTTAGTTTCAATCCCACGGCTGTCATTGGCCCTTGATCACACGGATCGCCAGGGTGTACAAATGTGTGTTAGTTTTAAGCTGACTTGGCAGGATATGACTGGCTCTTTTTCAGATTAGCAGGTTTTCGACCAATAGGAGAAGGGCTGTGACGAATCCAAGTGTCAGGTGGAGCTTGGCACTTGGAATCTTAGTGTAAATCACGCGCCTTATTCCCCTATTTTCCCTGAATAGACGCGAGTGGATGTCACTTGCTTGATTTGTGAAGCCCTAAAAATTAGGGTTTATAAGTCTGATATTGCGTTCTTCCCCAATATCTCTTCTCTCGACTTTTCTTTTATTTTCTTTGTTTACTCTTCTTTTGACCAAAACGTGTTGACCAGAGTTTATATATAAACTTTACACCGTCTTTAACTTGATACTTTTGGGCTTTGTTGAACTTTTGATCCAAGATAAATATTACTTCCATCCGTCCCTTATTTTCTTTCTTGGGCTTGTACCCAAAGTATATAAAATACTTCCATCCGTTTATTCATTTGTAAATGGGCTTTGACTTGGGCCTTTCCAAATAGATAACTTCATAATTCCATATATGGGCTTTAAGGACCATTAAGCATATGTGGGTCCCACTTGGCCCAAAAATACTTGATAAAATTGAATCGTCGAATAAAAACGATCTTGACTTTTAGCTTTTGGTGAAATCTTTAATCTCATGTCGGTTTTTCCGGTTTTGCCAGTTTTTGTGAACTTGGTACCTACACACATGAAACAAGAAAACATTTGCAAATACAAGGCTATATTCATGTTAAATAAGCATTTTAAGTCCATTCTAAGATATAAATGATATGAGTATTTACACTCATATCAAACTCCCCCTTGTTAAGCAATTGACGTGTCCTCACGCAATGATAAAATAAAACTACTAACTACACTCTTATTCGAATTTTGACACTTTATTTTACAAAGACATAATGTATTGCTTTCATTATTGAAAAATAACTTTTAGGATCATAAAACTTGAATAGATTCATCGTCCTCGACTTTTTACTCTTCCCATGCCAAGTTTAGAAACAAGATCATTTTCAATCATAAGTCCCAATGTTAAGACAACTCATACAAGTAGTTTGTGTTAAACTCAATCTCCTTTATTCCTAATTGTATCTCTAGATTTTAAGAATTGTCATTCACCCGTAGGCTCATTTGACTTATTTAATAATTATTAGTCCAAAAATGAAGGCAAAAACGGTGTAAACCCAACACTCAAAACCTAACCTCATCCTCAAAAACCGTTGTCACTAAAGAAAGTCCACATCAAGGATAACTTAACACGATTTTAGAAATAAATTCCCGGAACCGAAATTTGGCTAATAGGACTACATAAAGCAACAATTATTCCTCCAAAGTCAATTTGACTTTATTAATGGAGTTAGCAACATTTACATCATACACCTTGAGGCTCTTTAAGATGTAAAAGTGCTCCTTATTTATGATCCACACCCTAAGGCTCCTTGGACATAAACAAGGGAATTGACATTCACCATCACACCCTAAGGCTCATAATGATGAAGAAGTTTTTATTAAACACTTCACCATGCCATACACCCTAAGGATCTAATGACAAGGCTAGTGCTACATGACACCCAGCCGAAGGCTCATAGAGAACATGTTTTTATTTATTCTTCTTTATTTATGATACATATAGTAAGCCAAATTCCGCAATCCCATGATCAAAATTTCCATGACGTTGACACCCTCAATGTGTTCTTACTTTAATTACAAGGGAAGAAAAAGAAGGAGTTAAGAGTTAAGATATTAAGCCCAAACCGCTAAAAACTTCATTTATTAAGCAATTAAATATTCAAACGTGAAAAATAAATATGAGGAGAAAGAGAAACACAAAAAACTTATACAAGGAAGACGTAAACTCAAAACTTATGATCAACTCTATCATCTCTTGTTCTCCATATTGTAAAATCTCAAAGATGTGAGACTAATGGATACTTAGCCTTGCAAGTCTAAATTAAGACTATAATGAATCAAAGTTTTTGGTTTTCAAGTCATCTATGGGATCTTGCATCTTCTTGGACTTTGATAAGTTTAGAATTTGTGTTTTAAAGTTCCCTTGATAAATGAATTTCTAGGATCAATTATAGGAACTTGCGAAAAGTTCTTGTTCTTAACCCTCTCGAGTTAAGACTTTCGCGTTTTAAAGTTCCCTATATAAAAGTCTAGCAAAACTTGATTTAAGCATGTTAAGGAATGAGCTAAGGTAAAAACCAATCGAGTCAGAAACTATTCTTATTTTCACCAACGGAAAGCCTACATTTGTGTCAAAAACACTTATTTTATTTATTATTAAACACAAAATAGCACTAAAAATTTAATTTTTTAAGAAAAACGATTACGTTTGAACACGACAAAAGCAAGTGCAAGCGATTATATCGATTGACTCCCCCATGCTAAAACCAAACATTGTCCTCAATGTTTCCTAGCTCAAGAGTAACACCCATTGCTAGAACACGAAGAGTCGAATGCAAAAGTCCTAACATGGTAAGAGTACGCAAATCTATAAGCCGTTTATTAATTATGATTCAAGATAAAACGTTAGTCGATAAAAATCAAAGGATAACAAATTCGCCATTTGACAATCAAAGTATGGAAGCTCGAGTGGACCGGACAAAAACCAAACATGAGAGTCTTCAATGATTAGGGTCATACCTAAGATTCACATCACAACAAAACACGAGCACGAGCTTGTAAAGATCAAGCCATTATTAGTGTTAGAAAATAGAAAGAAGATAGAATGTATGGGACTCCCCCACAAGGCACCTCGTTTTTGTTAACCGAGTCATGAGCTTGACTCGATCCCCGCATTCATTGGTCCTTAGGGAAAGTTTGGAGATCCGGAACAACCTCCGTAGGTATGTCCCCTCCAAAATAGTGCTTCACTCGATGACCATTCACCTTAAAGTTAGGCCCGTCTTTTTGAGCTAGCTCAACGGTTCCATAAGGGAACACTTGTGAAATGGTGAATGGTCGGGACCAACGGGACTTAAGCTTGCCTGAGAAAATCTTAAGTCTAGAGTTGAATAAGAGGACTTGATCACCAACATTGAAAATGCGGTTTTTGATCTTAGAGTCATGAATCCTTTTAGTCTTCTCTTTATAGATCAAAGAGTTCTCATAAGCTTGATCCCTTAATTCACTTAGTTCATTCAATTAAACCTTGCGATGATCACCCGCGGTCCTCAAATCAAAGTTACAATGTTTTAGAGCCCAATACGCCTTATGTTCGAGTTCAATTGGCAAGTGGCATTAATAACTAGATTTTTGCTAGTTGAAAAGTCCGTTGTTCCAGTCTTAACGAATTGATTTCCGGCTTAAAGTAAGACTCTATTGTTCTTGGTGAAACAAATATTTTTGGTTGTTTTTAAATAAAAAGTGCGAAACTTTAAAGTAAAAGTGCAATTAAAGTAAATCTAAAACTAATTTAAAGTAATGGGCAAGTATTTAAAAACGTGACTGAAATTAAAGGGCGCTAAAGTAACTGACGCAAACGTAAATCTATCTAAGGCAATCTTAAAACGCAACTAAAACTTAAACTAAGGCAAGGCTAAAATAAAGCTAAGACAAGTTTAAAGTGCAACTAAATAAAAGGCGGGAAAAATAAATCTTGAAAATAAAAGACAGAACTTAAAAAGAAAAAAAAACTAAAAAGAACCTGACAGAAAATCCTTGATTCGAAAGTTTCTGAATATCCCTTGATTCGGAACTTCTTGAGTTCCGAATGAACAAAAAGATGTTGATCCGGAACTTCTAGACTTCCGAATGAAGCACTCTTGATCCGGAACTTCTGGACTTCCGAATGAAGCACTCTTGATCCGGAACTTCTGGACTTCCGAATGAAGCACTCTTGATCCGGAACTTCTAGACTTCCGAATGAAGCACTCTTGATCCGGAACTTCTAGACTTCCGAATGAAGTCTTCTTGGTTTGGAAGTTGTGGCTCGTTCGGAACTTTTAAAGTTCCGAATGAGCTTGCTGATCCGGAACTTTTCCTTCGTCCGGAACTTTCCTGGGAATACAGTAACAGAAACAAACAAACCGAAGAACAAGGGATCACAGTAACCACGAATCTAACCACAAATTTAACCAAAATCAAACACAAGATTAAACTAAACTAATAACAAAACATTCAATAATCATAAACAAACAATCTAAATCATCAAAACTAACAAATTTAACCACAATAATCAAAAACCCACTTGATCAAAATAAGAACATGAACATGAACACAAACATAAACATAAAAATCAAAGATCAAGAAAGGTAGATAGGAGATTGACAAGAAAAAGTAAAGATTGACAAGAATTAAATGGAAACTCACTTGAAATTAAATGGTAATTAAGGTGCAAGACAATTAATGTAAATTGGACAAGAAATTAAATGTGCATAAATGAAAATGGAAGAAATGGTTTGTCAAACCACCCAACAAGAACAAATGAATGAAAATGGGAAGTATTTATAGGTGATTAGGGGAATGGTTAGAGGAAGCTTCCTCCCCTCCTTCCTTTCTTCTTAATTGCGCCCTTAAGTCCTTCCTTCTTAATCTTTTTGTTAATCTTGGAATTTGATGACTTTTGGCTCGGGATTTCTTTGGACTCGTCTTTTAATTCTTCGATAAATAAGACTTGAGTTCCTCGGCTTTAAGTAAACTTCCGTCTTTTGACTTTTTCTTCGATAAATCTTCAGAATTGGTCTTGGACTTCCGTTCTTTTTGCACTCTTGACTGCTTGACTTTGTATTTCATCTTTTTCTTCAATAAAAGTCCGTAAATGCCCGTGAATTCCCGTGTTTTCTCCACTTTTCACCTTTTCGTCCTAAATCACAACAAAAACACAAACCACGCATAATTCTGACATAAAAGACATAAAATACACGTTTTGGTCCGGTTATTATTGTAATTAAGTGGTAGAAAAGATGTGTGTTTACACACATATCAAATCCCTTACACTTGACCATTGCAATGTCCTCATGTAATGCATTAGTTACAAAGCACGTTTACATATTTCATCATAATTAATCCATGTTGGCCTTTATTAAAGAGATAGAAACTATAAACATTCAAAGTAAAGAAATCAAAAGCATACCTTGGGTTTTAGAAATGTTGTGAATGATCATCATCCTCAAGTTTTCACTTTCTCCAAACTAAGCTTAAAAACGAGATCATTGTTATTATAAGTTAGCAAACTAACACGAACTCATGTGGGCCAATTATTCACTTAGACTCCCTTATTCCTAGGTGTATCTCTTATATTTTATTATTGTCTTGAATGATCACGAGGATGCATTTTTGACTTATTTTGATAGTTATTAAGTCTGAAAATAAAGTGAACGATTTAATCAATAGTTAGCTAAAGGATAAAATCTTTTAAAACTGCTTCTCGGGGCCTCAAAAAGTTCATATCTTGGCATAACTCGTTTCGCGATTTGAGACCTTTCTCGGACCGATATTTGGCAGTGACTTCATACTTCAAACCTTGAGAGACGTTCATGAAATTATGGTCTTCTCTTCATATAGGAATTTCTTCTCTTGAAGTTTTGAGAGATTCATACTTGGACCACGACTTCTTCATTTTCCTCCAATCTTTATTTTGGACTTTGATATACAACGATCCGCCTCCTTTTATGACTTGGATCTATTTATCCTCATACCTTGTTAGGGTCTTTTCGGATACACTTCTCCATGACTTTTGGGGAGTTTTTGCTTTTCGTCGTGTGTCTCGATCCTTCATATTGATTTTTGATAAATGATTCTTCACATCACTTTGGATATTTAGCAACAAAATATAGCCCTCATGCCTTGTTAGGTACTTTTCGGACTCTCCAATCTTCGCATCCCGCTTCAATAAGTTATGCCTTGGCTATGAACTCTAATCCATACCGAGCAACTTTTAAACGATCTTGGGCTAGAAGCTAAGTAACTTTTCAAATCGTACAACCTTATTTATTAGCAGATAAATTATTTAGCAAGCGATGGGAGAATAGGCTCATAATTAACTCACATAAATTCACGAAAGAATACCGGACTTATAATTAGCTCTATCATCTCTCGTTCTCCATAGTTTAAAATCTCAAGGAATGAGACTCGTGGATGCTTAGCCTATTAAATCAAAGTTTTGGGTTTTCGAGTCGTCTATAGGATCTTGCAAATTCTTAGACTTTTTCAAGTTTAGAAATTGCGTTTTAAAGTTCCCTTGATAAACGACTCTCTAGGATCAATTATAGGAACTTGCGAAAAGTTCTTGTTCTTAACCCGTGAGAGTTAAGACTTTCGCGTTTTATAGCTCCCTATATAATATCCTAGCAAAACTCGACTTAAACATGTTAAGGATACTAGCTAGAGTAACTTAGATAAGTAACTCGGGTAGAGTCAAAAGATTCACAACTTTTGAAAATTAAAACCACTTTATTAAACACTTATTCTGGCAAAGAAAGAAAATAACTATACAAAAAGAAAAACTAATAGGCCAAAATAGGTCAAAATTTTTGAAAAATGTCGAAAAATTGATTTTCCGGTTAAAATGAGGACAAATACAAGGAAAATGCCACTTAACTTCGATAGAAGTCCCCCCTACACTTAATATAAACATTGTCCTCAATGTTTAAGCATGTGGGAGTAAACTCCCCTACACTTAGGACATTGTGCACTTTGTTTAAATCTTGCTAAGAAAGGGACAACTAAAGAGATTCCTATTTTAATATTGAGAAATATAAAATAGTGAATCGAAAAGAGTTTAGGATAGAACCAGGAAGAAGGGAACACGGAGTCACGGTTCGTCAAAAGTCATCAAGAGTGTGTCTTTGAAGCTCTAATCCCTGCACATGATAAGAAAGAAAGCAAGAAACACCACGGGGCTCCCCCTACACTTATGGTGAAAACAGATAGATAAATGGGTTGCCTCCCAAAAAGCGCTTGTTTATATTAACCGAGTCACGAGCCTGACTCGTCCCCGAATTAAGTGGTCCATGGGGAAGCCTCGAATGTGATACCGGGATCAAAAAACTTGTCCTCGTTCCCGGTTGACATCAACAAAGGAGAGGTGGGGGGATAAGTCTTGAATGGGAGAAAGGTCCTTTCAACATACGAGAAGTATGTGAAATCAAGATCCACGGGAGGTGGGGTGGGTAAAGTAAGCACATTGTCCTCCCCCAAAGACAATAGATGCTGAGCAAGCGGCAAAGCCGTATTGTTATCAATCATAGCATAATCAATGTCACCTCCCGGGTCAAAGCACTCATCCTCCGAAATAGTGGCTAAAGGAGAGGATGAAAGGTGCTCGGGAGGGGGACTTGGGACAATATCTTCCTGCAGCAAATTATCAAAAATAATGTCCCCCTCCATGTCATCATCATCAATACCTGGAGGGATGGAGTGGATATCGATTTCTTCCAGCAATGGGTCATTATCTTCAACGGGAGGAATAGATGGAGGTAAAGACTTGGAAAGAGGAGGAGAAGTCAACTCTTCGATTTGAGCAATAAGAAGATGAACTTTCCGTAATCTATCGCGAAGAAGCACGTCTTCCACCTCATCCACAAGATCAAGTTCATCGGTGAACTTCTCGTAAGCCGGAGAGAATAAATCGTCATCATCCGCATCTCCCGATGGAGATTGAGAAATTTCAAAAGTGAAATTCTCATAGCGAAGAGAAGAATCATCATCACTAGGATCGACCTCTTCCGTAAGAGCAATGTCGTCCTCAGGCTCCATAGCAGGTAAGTCACAAACCTCATCATCCAATAATTTGTCGAGACCAACATCACGAAGCTCATTCAACAAATCTAGATCCTTAGACGCAATAGGAACATCGAGAGTAGGAGCAGCAACTTCAGAAGATTGGTTGAAAGTGTAGACATCATCGTCGTCGTCATCATAATAGATGGGACGAGTCCAGTTAGGAGTGACGTAGTCGGCTAACTCTTCCTTGATAACCTCCACATCTTTAAGAAGCTCATGCAACAACTTTTGTTGTTCATCGCCCCGAGTATGTTCAATTTCACCAATTCGATCCCACGCTGTAATTAAACATTTTGGTGTAGAAAAGAAGGGAAAACGACTAAATTGGCTCAAAAAGGTGTCGGTGGTTTTCAAAGTGTCGTCCACATCAAGCAACGGTTGCCTTTCCTGATGTAAGTCAGCTCGAAGTTGAGCTATACTTTCTAGAATGTCATTCAAAGAAGTGAGTTGTTGATCAATACTAATTTGCTGAGAGGATTGATGATTGAGGGTGTGATGTGGGGGCGCAAAGTTATAAACACTAGGATGATAGAACGGTACTTTCTCAAAGACTTGCGACGGATCATAAAAAGAAGCATCGTAAGGGCCCCCACAAATATAGCACCATGGGTGTGGAGAGAAACTGGGTGCTTCTTGTGGATAGCTATTACCATTGTCATAATTGTACCCCGGTTCTTGCCCGTGACCATACGGGTATCGAACCGGGCACGAAACATGCCAATGAGAATCGCTTCCACAATAGATGCATGGGGGAACAGGAGGTGGGTTCAAAAAGAATGAATTAGTCGAGTTGCACAAAGGACAAAATCCGAATTGTGTGTTGTCGATATCGTTTCCACACCGCTCACATGTACACCATTGACAAGAGTTGTTCCCAGATAATTGTTTCCCACACCGGACGAAATGGACATAAAAATCCATAAAGAAAGATAGATAAGCAAGAAGAATATTTTTGGTGCAAAACTTTGAAAAAGAAATGCTTTTTATGATTTTTCAAATGTTTTTGGGATTTTTGAAATTTTTTTGGACACGAAAAATAATGTTCACGAGTGAACGGATCCCAAAAGCCAACGCGTCTCTCACAAAAAACCGTTAATCTTCACGAAAAGAGCCGGCAGCGGCGCCATTTTTAATAACTAGATTTTTGCTAGTTGAAAAGTTCGTTGTTCCAGTCTTAACGAATTGATTTCCGGCTTAAAGTAAGACTCTATTGTTCTTGGTGAAACAAATATTTTTGGTTGTTTTTAAATAAAAAGTGCGAAACTTTAAAGTAAAAGTGCAACTAAAGTAAATCTAAAACTAATTTAAAGTAATGGGCAAGTATTTAAAAATGTGACTGAAATTAAAGGGCGCTAAAGTAACTGACGCAAACGTAAATCTATCTAAGGCAATCTTAAAACGCAACTAAAACTTAAACTAAGGCAAGGCTAAAATAAAGCTAAGACAAGTTTAAAGTGCAACTAAATAAAAGGCGGGAAAAATAAATCTTGAAAATAAAAGACAGAACTTAAAAAGAAAAAAAAAACTAAAAAGAACCTGACAGAAAATCCTTGATTCGGAAGTTTCTGAATATCCCTTGATTCGGAACTTCTTGAGTTCCGAATGAACAAAATGATGTTGATCCGGAACTTCTAGACTTCCGAATGAAGCACTCTTGATCCGGAACTTCTGGACTTCCGAATGAAGCACTCTTGATCCAGAACTTCTGGACTTCCGAATGAAGCACTCTTGATCCGGAACTTCTAGACTTCCGAATGAAGCACTCTTGATCCGGAACTTCTAGACTTCCGAATGAAGTCTTCTTGGTTTGGAAGTTGTGTCTCGTTCGGAACTTTTAAAGTTCCGAATGAGCTTGCTGATCCGGAACTTTTCCTTCGTCCGGAACTTTCCTGGGAATACAGTAACAGAAACAAACAAACTGAAGAACAAGGGATCACAGTAACCACGAATCTAACCACAAATTTAACCAAAATCAAACACAAGATTAAACTAAACTAATAACAAAACATTCAATAATCATAAACAAACAATCTAAATCAGCAAAACTAACAAATTTAACCACAATAATCAAAAACCCACTTGATCAAAATAAGAACATGAACATGAACACAAACATAAACATAAAAATCAAAGATCAAGAAAGGTAGATAGGAGATTGACAAGAAAAAAGTAAAGATTGACAAGAATTAAATGGAAACTCACTTGAAATTAAATGGTAATTAAGGTGCAAGACAATTAATGTAAATTGGACAAGAAATTAAATGTGCATAAATGAAAATGGAAGAAATGGTTTGTCAAACCACCCAACAAGAACAAATGAATGAAAATGGGAAGTATTTATAGGTGATTAGGGGAATGGTTAGAGGAAGCTTCCTCCCCTCCTTCCTTTCTTCTTAATTGCGCCCTTAAGTCCTTCCTTCTTAATCTTTTTGTTAATCTTGGAATTTGATGACTTTTGGCTCGGGATTTCTTTGGACTCGTCTTTTAATTCTTCGATAAATAAGACTTGAGTTCCTCGGCTTTAAGTAAACTTCAGTCTTTTGACTTTTTCTTCGATAAATCTTCAGAATTGGTCTTGGACTTCCGTTCTTTTTGCACTCTTGACTGCTTGACTTTGTATTTCATCTTTTTCTTCAATAAAAGTCCGTAAATGCTCGTGAATTCCCGTGTTTTCTCCACTTTTCACCTTTTCGTCCTAAATCACAACAAAAACACAAACCACGCATAATTCCGACATAAAAGACATAAAATACACGTTTTGGTCCGGTTATTATTGTAATTAAGTGGTAGAAAAGATGTGTGTTTACACCCATATCAGGCATGCCTTTCTGTAGACCATCCTAAATGGTGTACAACCAATGGGTGTCTTATAGGCTGTACGGAAAGCCCATAATGCATCGTCTAATTTATCTGACCATGAAGTGCGATTTTCTCCAATAGAACGCTCTAGAATCCGCTTAAGAGCTCTGTTTGAAACCTCCACTTGACCACTCGTTTGAGGGTGATAAGCCGTCAAAAGCCGATGAGTGACACCATATTTTTTTAGAAATTTTTCAAATTGTTCGTTACAAAAATGGGTCCCTCGATCACTTATTATAGCCCGCGGAGTTCCAAACCTAACAAAGAGTTGTTTCAAAAATTTCACCACTACTCGAGCATCATTAGTAGGCAAAGCCTTAGCTTCAACCCATTTCGACAAATAGTCCACGGCTACGAGAATATACTTATTTCCTTTTGATGATGGAAATGGCCCTATAAAATCGATTCCGCATACGTCAAAGATTTCACAAACTTGGTTTATGTTTTGGGGCATTTCATCCCTTTGTAAATTCTTTCCTTGACGTTGACAAGCATCACAAGTCTTGATCAAGTCTTGGGCATCTCGATATATGGAAGGCCAAAAGAAACCGGAATCAATGACTTTTTTCACGTTGGAGTTGGCACCATGATGTCCCCCGGTGGGTCCTTCATGACAAGCTTTAATAATATCTTTAGCTTCTTTGCCAAACACACACCTACGAATCACTTGATCCGTGCACACTCGAAACAAATAGGGTTCGTCCCAAAAATAATAAGATATGTCTTTGAAAAATTTCCGTTTTTGTTGGGACGACATACCCTTAATCATGAACTTCCCCGTATGATAATTTGCAATGTCCGCAAACCATAGGGTACTATCATCACCACGAAAAGCAATCATACCAAGCGTCTCGAGAGGAAATGTGTCATTAATTTCCTTGTTATCTCGATCGCTTTGGTGAGGATTCTCAAGTCTAGATAGATGATGGGCCGCGATATTCTCGGCTCCTTTTTGTCAAGGATTTTGACATTAAATTCTTGAAGGAGGAGAATCTACCGTAGCAATCTCGGCTTTGCATCTTGTTTAATAAGAAGATAATTGATAGCCGAGTGGTCCGTATACACTATGGTTTTGGACAAGACGAGGTATGGTCTAAACTTTTCAAAAGCATATACAACGGCAAGTAACTCCTTTTCCGTTGTAGTATACTTAGTTTGAGCATCCGTCATAGTCTTACTTGCATAGTGTATAGGCAAGAAATTTTTGGTCTTACGTTGCCCCAAAACCGCACCTACCGCGTAATCACTAGCATCACACATTATTTCAAAAGGTAGATCCCAATTTGGGGCAACTAAAATTGGTGATTCGGTTAATTTATTTTTAAGCATCTCAAAGGCTTTGATGCACTCATCCAAAAAGAAGAATGGAGTCTCTTTTTCCAAAAGATGAGTCATAGGCCGAGCTATCTTAGAGAAGTCTTGGATAAAACGTCTATAGAAGCCGGCATAGCCGAGAAAACTCCTAACTCCCTTAATGGTGGTGGGTGGAGGTAATTTGGCAATCACGTCGATTTTGGCCCTATCTACCTCAATACCGGCATTAGAGATCTTATGTCCTAAAACAATGCATTCTTTGCACATGAAATGGCATTTTTCATAGTTAAGCACGAGATTTGTTTCCTTACAACGTTGTAACATTCGTTCCAAGTTAGAGAGACATGAAGTGAAAGACTCCCCAAAAACCGAGAAATCATCCATGAAGACTTCCATGGTTTGCTCGATCATATCATGAAAGATGGCCATCATACACCTTTGGATCATCCACGGAGCATTGCATAACCCAAAATGCATCCTACGATAAGCAAATGTTCCATAAGGACAAGTGAATGTGGTTTTTTCTTGATCACGAGGGTCTATAGGAATTTGGAAATAGCCAGAAAATCCATCCAAAAAGCAATAGAATTCATTTCCTGCTAGTCTCTCTAACATTTGATCCATAAAAGGTAATGGAAAATGATCCTTCCTAGTGGCATCATTAAGCTTCCTATAGTCAATACAAACACGTTATCCGGTCACGAGTCTAGTAAGAATCAATTCATTATCCTCATTAGTCACTACCGTCATTCCTCCTTTCTTTGGAGCACAATACACGGGGCTAACCCATGGGCTATCGAAGAAATTTTGAGGCATCTCATCTTTTTGTGTGATCTTGCCTTGTTTTTGGCAAGCATCACAATGTTTAACCATCTCGTGAGCATCACGATAAATGGTGGGCCAATAAAATCCCGAGTCAAACACTTTTTTGGCGGTGTAGTTGGGACCAAAGTGACCACCGGTGGGTCCTTTGTGGCAAGCTTCGAGAATGTGTAAAGCTGCCGGTCCATCGACACATCGGCGAATAATCAAATCAGCACATTGTTTGAATAGATACGGGTCATCCCAAAAGTAAGTCTTAATGTCTTTGAAGAACTTTTCTTTTGTTGGGATGTTAACCCGTCGATGAGAATTCCACCCGCCAAGTAGTTTGCAATGTCCGCAAACCACGTGGCTTCATCATTACTCGAGTTGATAGACATTAAGGTCTCCAGGGGAAAAGAGTCATTGATCTCTTTGTTCGGATGATCCCCTTGATAAGGATCCTCAAGTCTGCTGAGATGATCCGCGGCTAGGTTTTCAGCTCCCTTCTTATCACGAATTTCGATTTTAAATTCTTGAAGTAGCAAAACCCAGCGAAGAAGTCTTGGTTTGGACTCTTGTTTAGTTAACAAGTACTTCAACGCGGAATGATCGGTATAAACGATTGTGGTGGAAAGGACAAGATAGGGGCGGAACTTTTCAAAAGCATAGACAACAGCTAAAAGCTCTTTTTCGGTTGTCGTGTAATGCAATTGAGCCCCTGTCATTGTCTTGCTAGCGTAATGGATCGGTTGGAAGTGTTTGTTCACTCTTTGGCCCAAACCCGCCCCAATAGCATAGTCGCTAGCATCGCACATCAACTCAAAGGGAAGCTCCCAATTAGGGGTAACCAAGACCGGTGCCTTAGTTAGCTTATCCTTAAGAAGGTTGAAGGCTTCAATACACTCGTTGGAAAAGATAAAAGGAGTATCTTTTTCCAAGAGATGGGTCATCGGGCGAGCGATTTTAGAAAAATCTTTGATAAAGCGACGGTAGAAGCCCGCATGACCAAGGAAACTTCTCACACCCTTCACGGTTGAAGGTGGAGGCAATTTAGCAATAACATCGACTTTATCACGGTCCACTTCAAAACCGGCTTTGGAAATTTTATGTCCTAGCACGATGCCCTCTTTTACCATGAAATGGCATTTTTCCCAATTAAGAACAAGGCGAGTGTCTTCACACCGCTTAAGCATGCGTTCTAAATTGGCAAGGCAAGCAGAGAAAGAATCGCCATAAACCGAGAAATCATCCATGAATACTTCCATAGTTTCTTCAACCATGTCATGGAAGATAGCCATCATACACCTTTGGAACGTCCCAGGAGCATTGCATAAACCGAAAGGCATGCGTTTGTAAGCAAATGTTCCGTAGGGACAAGTGAATGTGGTCTTCTCTTGGTCTTTGGGATCGATGGGAATTTGAAAATACCCGGAGAAACCGTCTAAGAAGCAGTAATAGTCATTACCAGCTAGACATTCGAGCATTTGATCCATGAAAGGAAGAGGAAAGTGATCTTTTCTCGTGGCATCATTGAGCTTGCGATAGTCGATACAAACTCTCCACCCAGTAACGAGACGAGTAGGAATCAACTCGTTGTGTTCATTGGGAACAACGGTTATTCCGCCCTTTTTGGGCACACAATGGACGGGAGTTACCCATGGCGAATCCGAAATAGGGTAAATCAAGCCGGCATCAAGAAGTTTGATAACCTCTTGTTTAATGACGTCATGAATGCGAGGATTAACCCTTCTTTGGCTCTGGATTACGGGTTTAAAGTCATCTTCCATGAGAATCTTGTGAGTACAAAAGTTTGGATCAATTCCGCGGATATCGGAAATTTTCCAAGCAATTGCCTTCTTATGATCTTTAAGCACGGCGATGAGGCGAGATTTCTCTTCTTCTTTCAAGTCCTTAGCAATGATGACGGCGACTTCTTCTTATCTTCAAGGAACACGTACTCGAGGTGAGATGGTAACTCCTTAAGCTCTAAATCCTGAGGATTGTCGATGGAAGGCGTATTCAAATTCGGTTCATCAATAGCAATAGCCTTGGGAGATGGTGGAGAAATATGGTCCTCTTTAAGAAGGTTCTCAATGAGACGAATGTATTCATCCCAATCGGTAGAAGAATCGTCATTTTCTAAGTTTACATCTCCCATGGTTGCTTCAAAATCGTTCCAAAGGAAATCACTTTCTCCAAATAGAGTGAGTGATGAATCGATAGAGGAAACGGTCTCAACATTGGGAGGAGAGGTAGGAATACTTTTGCAAGCATCTTGGAAGTGTTCTTCACAAGCCTCATCAAGAACGTCGATACAATTAACACTCTCGTATGAATAAGGTTGTTTAGAAAGCTTTCCTATGTTGAAGACGACTTTATCGTCACCAACTGTCATGATAAGCTCACCCGCTTCAACATCGATGAGAGTGCGACCGGTCCTCAAGAATGGACGTCCAACGATTAATGGCACACGAGGGTCCATATCATAGTCGACGACGACGAAATCGGCAGGAAAAGTGAATTTGTCGACTCCTACAAAACGTCTTCGGCTATCCCCACTGGATAAGCAACCGTACGGTTAGCTAATTCCAAAGTCATTTTGGTGGGGACTAGCTCAGGGAGAGATAATTGCTTCCAAACACTTAAAGGCATTAAGTTAATACTGGCACCTAGATCGGCTAGGGCCATGCAATTCTCTACTCTCCGGAAGTTGCAAGGGATTAAGAAACGACCCGGATCACCAAGTTTGGTTGGCAATTTCCTTAAGAGCACTGCAGAGCAATTCTCGTTAAGTTGGATATTAGCAATATCAAGAAGCTTCTCCTTGTCGCTAAGAAGATCTTTGAACATTTTCGCATATTTAGGCATGTGAGCGAGAGCCTCAGCGAAGGAGATGTTGAAATTCAATTGTTTAAACATTTTGAGAAAGTTCGAAACCTGAATATCGCCCTTGCTTTTGAGCTTATCTTTCCTCAACCTTGAGGGATAAGGTATATCGGAAGAAGAGGAAGGCTTTGGAATAATAGGATCACTCACATCCTTGGGTGGAGGAGGGGTAGAAGTAAGAGGTGGAGGAATTGGGGAAGTAGAAGGATGAGGAATATGAGTAGGTGACTCGTTTTCCTTAGTCACAATCACCGGTGGAGGTATAGGAAGCCCGGGTTCCTTGGTACCTTTGCCACTGCGAGTGGTGATTGCTTTCATCTCCCCTCTTGGATTCGCAACGGTGTTACTCGGAAGAGTACCCGAAGAAGAGGTTTGATTACCTTGGAAGAAACCAGCCATCATGTTCCTTAAGTCATTCGTTTGACTTGCCAAAGTGTTTCGCATATCAGCTCGAAGATCGTTCCCTTGTTTCACCATGTCTGCTTTCAAGTTGAGCACTTCTCGCTGGAGATTTTCCATGATCACATCATTGGTCCTCATGTAGGTTTCAACATCTTGGTGTAATGCGGTGGGTTGGTTGGGAGGAGGAGCATGGTAGGCGGGTGGTTGATAAGCAGGTTGTTGGTAAACTTGGTTGTTTCTTTGAGGTGGATATGGTTGTCTTTGAGGTGGTTGGTATGGTACACGAGGTTGTTGTTCAGGAGGGCGATTGAGGTTTTGTTGTTGGTTTAGGTTGTGAGGAGGAAAACTGGGCGGGGAAAGAAAGTTGTTTGAGCGGTAGCTAAGCAAGTTGCGGTCTCCTTGAGGACGAGCTTGATAAGCGGCCGGAGGATAGGTACCGTATGCTGCATTAACATTCTCAGAAGGATAGTCTTGGGTGGTGGTACAAGTGGTGTAAGAGTGAGGACCCCCGCATATTTCACATGGTTGGCTTACAGCATTGACTTGAGCGTTTTTAGCGTTGATGTTGTTGGTGTTTCTAGCGGTTTGGGTAGCAAGCGATTCAAGAAGCGACGTAATTTTGTCAAGTCTCTTTTCGTTGTCACTAGTACTAGCACTAGCGGCATTGGTCTGCACACTCTTGGTTTGCACACAAGACTTATTTTCAATAATATCCCAAGCAGCATTAGAAGTCTTAACCAAAATATTACCCCCCGAGGCACTGTTTAGTGAATCTTGGTCATTCATGCTTAAACCATTATAAAAAGTATTAATTTGGTGCACTTTGGTAAAACCATGTTGTGGGCACTTTCTTAAAAGATCTTTAAAACGGTCCCAAGATTCACTAAAAGTCTCATCGTACTTTTGTTCAAAGTTTATAATTTCATTCCGCAAGGCGGTAGTATGAGAGGGTGGGAAAAAGTAGTTTATGAATTTTGTCTCCAAATCCGTCCACGTAAGAATACTTTGTGGCGGTTACTTTGCAAGCCAATGCCGGGCTTGTCCCTTTAAGGAGAAAGGAAAAATTTGTAAACGGATTACCTCTTGTGGAACACCATTGAATTTGACCGTATTCGTGAGTTGCAGGAACCGTTTGATGTGGTCATGTGGATCATCAATGGTACGCCCCAAGAATGGTTGAGCTGAGACCATCTGAATAAAGCCGGATTTGAGCTCAAAGTTGTTGGATGCAATCGTGGGTATGACAATTGGATCATTGTTGCCCTCTACATGTGCTTGCAAAAGTTCGATCATCGGGCGATTGTCCGGTAGAGGTTCATTGTTGTTGTTATTATTGTTGTTTTGAGGTGGATTGTTATTGTTGTTGTGAACACCGGCCATGTCTACGTTATCGAGAGTCTCGGGCTCTTGATAAGACGTTGATCGAGTGCGCATACACCTGCAAAAGAACTAACAAAGCAAACACGAAATATTTTTGGTTTTTATGGTTTTTTTTTAATTTTTTTGTATTTTTGAAAATTTTATATTTTTTTTGGGTTTTTGAAAATTTTTATGAAAAATTAACGTTCACAGCGAACGGATCCCAAAATCCAAGTTCTCACAAAAACTGTTAATCCTTACGAGAAGAGCCGGCAGCGGCGCCATTCGATACTATGGTTTCATTGGGGTTCAGATTAAGTCTCGGAATCTTCTCGAATTGATCACAACTCAAAGTGGAATAGTTGTTCTTGGTGACAAATAGGGGGTTTGGTTTTCTATTCTACTAAAAGGGTAAATGCGTGAAGTAAATAAAAGTTTAAACCAAAAACAGTTAATGAAAGAAAACTTGAATTAAAATTGAACAATTAAATAATTAAACAGTAGAATAACCTTGCTGAAAAAGTGCTTGATTCGGAATAAATCAGACAAAAATCCTTCATGCGGAATATTCTACTCATGCGGAATATCTTTACTTACTCGGAATAAATGGGAAAAAGCTTCATGCGGAATATATGTTCATGCGGAATATATGTTCATGCGGAATAAAAACTGAAAAAGCTTCATTCGGAATGTAAGGTTGATCCGGAATAAGAGTTTGATACGGAATAAATATCCATCATGTGGAATGGTTGTTTCATGCGGAATAATCTTTGATCCGGAATAAAAGGCTCATGCGGAATACTAAGTTCATTCGGAATAAACTGTTGATGCGGAATGTTGAAGTTGATCCGGAATATAAAATATTCCGGATGGATGGTGTTGATTCAGAATAAAGGGGTGATCCGGAATATAAAATATTCCGGATGGACAAACTTGATGCGGAATAAAAATTAACAATGCTTGATCCGAAATATCCGGTTGATCCAGAATCTGGGGAAAGAATAACAACGAAGAACAGGGGAATACTGGGCAATACGATTTTGATCAAAACAAGCCAAAATAAACCAAAAGATTTAAACCAAACTAAACACTAATCATTAATCAACCATAAACATCAAATCCCAACAATAAAAACACAAAACCCAATAACTTTTGAAGATCAAATCAACCAAATAAGAACTTTAACTTCAAATCAAAAAGATGAAGATGAACAAGATTAATGGAAGGCTTATATTAAATGATTAAGGTTTAGACAATCAAAGGAAAAGATTAAAACTACAAGATTTGTGAAAACAAGAATAAAAAATCACCAACACCTTAGTGGTGTTGGCTTCTTCCCTACGAAACAAAAGAAAAGAAAACTGGAAAATGAAAAACTCTCTCAAAAAGTGTGAGGGAGTTTCTTTATATAGGCCAAGTGGTTGGTTGGTGAGTGGGCTTTCTCCCTTTCTTCTTGTCCTCTCGTTTTTTCAGAAAAGTTGACGTTTTCGATTCTGATTCGGGATTTGTCGACGATTAAATTCAACTCGTGTTTTAATTTCTTCGTTTAATAGACTTGAGTTCCTTCGACATATGTAAATCTTCCATATTTGGTCCTTTTCTTCGATAAATCTTCAAATAGGCCCAATGACTTCAAATCTTTTGCATTTGTTGGACAATAGACTTCGTCTTGAGTCTTTTTCTTCGATAAAACCCGTGCAATCCCATGTTTTCTTCAATATTTATCCGGTTAGCTCTGAAAACACAACAAGCACACAAACCACGCATAATTCCAAACAAATGATATTAAATACGCGTTTTGGTCTCGTTTTAGCAAGAAATAAGTGGTAAAAGGATGGGTGTTTTCACACCTATCAAATCCTCTACACTTAACCATTGCCATGCCCTCATGCAATGCTTAGTGATAAAGCAATTTTACACTTTTCTCATAATCAATCAAGCTTGGCCTTTTTAACATACTACTAAACAAAAATTAAAGTACTTGGAGAAATTAAAACTTTAAAGTAAACAAGAAGATAAAAAACCATTTCACTTGAAAATAGCTATATGGAAATAACTTGCAAATAGATCAAGGACTTACATTAGGGGTTTGGCGTTGCGAAGATTTATCACCCTCAAGTTTCACGTTCCCCAAACTAAGCTTAAAAACGAGATCATTGTTATTATAAGTTAGCAAATCAAACACTTACACATGGCTTAATTATATGCTTAAACTCCCTTATTCCTAGGTGTATCTCTTATATTTTATTTTTGTCTTAGAATGATCATGAAGATGCATTTTTGGACTTATTGCGATAGTTTATTTAGGCTGAAAGCAAAGTAGGACGATTTGATTAATAGTTAGCTAAAGGACAAAATCTCTTAAAACTGCTTCTCGGGATATCAAAAAGTTCATATCTTGGCATAACTCGCTTCACGATTTGAGACCTTTCTCGGGCCGATATTTGGCATGTACTTCATACTTCATATCTTGAGAGACGTTCTTGAGATAATGGTCTTCTCTTCGTTAATAGAGTTTCTTCACTTGGAGACTTTTGAGGGGTACTCCAACTTTGTTGACCACGACTTCATGATTATTTCTTCAATCGCTAATTGGGATTTTGAGATACAACGACCCGCCTCCTTTTCGGACTTGGATCTATTTATCCTCATACCTTGTTAGGGTCTTTTCGGATAGACTTCTCCATGATCTTTATGGGAGTTGATTGCTTTTCGTCGTGAGTCTTGATCCTTCATATTGATTTTGGGAATAATGCTTTTCACATCACCTTGGATCTTTAGCAATAAGATTTAATCCCCATGCCTTGTTAGGGCCTTTTCGGACTCGCCAATCTTCGCGCCCGCTTCATAAGTTATGCCTTGGCTATGAACTCTTATCATTACCGAGCAAATTTTAACGATCTTGGGCTAAAGCTAAGTAACTTTTCAAATCGTACGACCTTACTTATTGCAGATAAATTATTAGCAAGTGATGGGAGAATAGACAGATAATCACACCAAGTGAGCTTGTGCAAGAATACCGACTTATAATTGACTCTATCATTTCTTGTTCTCCACAACTTAGAATCTCAAGTAATGAGACTCGTGGATGCTTAGCCTAATAAACCAACTAAGGTCTACATGGTTAAGGATACTAGCTAGAATAAACTTGGGTAAGTCTATTCGGGTTGAGTCAAAATAACCGCAACGGGCCTAATATGTCAAAGATTTCAAAACTAGCTACACCACTTTATTAATATCTTTTACTTTATTGCGGGATATATATATATATGAAAGCAACGATAAAAATTTAAAAATTACGACTAAATGGCCAAAGTTAATTAAAAATTTGAAAAAATGCTGAAAAAGAAGATTTTCCGGTTAAATGAAGGCATTTTCATGGAAAAGTCCAGTTAAAACTTCGATAGAAGTCCCCCCTACACTTAAGATAAACATTGTCCTCAATGTTTAAGCATGTGGGAAAAGTCTCCCCTACACTTATGACATAGTGCACGTTGGTTAAATCAAGCTAAGGAAGAGACGACTAGCGTGATCAATTTCAAATGTGAGTATGAAGAAAATTGAATCACGATAGTTGAGAGATAGAACAGGATTTCGGATAACACGGGAGCACGGTTCTTCAAAGGTTCCAAAAGTGCATTCATCCCTGTAATCACATCACCACACAAACACAAACAACCTATAGAGGTCCCCCTACACTTAGGAGGTTAAAACGGAAAAGGATAGATACTCGGGTTGCCTCCCGAGGAGCGCTTGTTTTGATAACCGAGTCACGAGCCTGAATTGACCCAAAATTAGTTCATGGGAAACGTGGTGAGGGATGGAATCATCTCATGAGAGATGTCCTCACCAAAGTACAACTTCACTCGTTGGCCATTCACCTTAAAATTAGGTCCATTAGGTTGAGCGAGCTCGAGAGTACCATATGGAAAAATTTGGGCAATGGTGAATGGGCCGGACCAACGAGATTTCAGCTTGCCCGAAAAGATTTTCAACCGAGATTTAAAGAGTAAAACTTTGTCTCCAACTTGGAACTCTCGGTTTTTAATCTTAGAGTCGTGAATGAGCTTAGTCCTTTCCTTATAGATCAAAGAATTTTCATAAGCCTCATTCTGGAGTTCATTCAGCTCATTGAGTTGGATCTTGCGTAGGTGACTGGCTTTGTTGATATCGAAATTAGCCCACTTCAAGGCCCAGTAAGCCTTGTGCTCCAACTCAATGGGGAGGTGGCATGCCTTCCCGTACACGAGACGATATGGTGTACAACCAATCGGAGTCTTGTATGCGGTACAAAAAGCCCACAGAGCATCATCAAGTTTATCGGCCCATGAGGCACGATGCTCTCCCACGGTTCGTTCAAGAATTTGCTTTAATCCTCGGTTAGAGATTTCAGCCTGGCCATTAGTTTGTGGGTGGTATGCGGTGAAAAGACGATGATTGACACCATACTTAGCCATGACTCTTGCAAATTGATCATTGCAAAAATGAGTCCCGCGATCACTAATAATGGCACGAGGCACACTGAATCTAGCGAACAGCGACTTCAAAAAGTTACAAACCACCCTTGCATCATTAGTGGGTAAAGCTTTGGCTTCAACCCATTTAGAAACGTAGTCAACGGCTACAAGGATGTATTTGATTCCTTTAGAGGAAGGGAATGGCCCCATAAAGTCGATACCCCAAACATCAAAGATTTCACATTCTTGTATGAAATTTTGAGGCATCTCATCTTTATGTGTGATCTTGCCTTGTTTTTGGCAAGCATAACAATGTTTAACCATCTCGTGAGCATCACGATAAATGGTGGGCCAATAAAATCCCGAGTCAAACACTTTTTTGGCGGTGTAGTTGGGACCAAAGTGACCACCGGTGGGTCCTTTGTGGCAAGCTTCGAGAATGTCTAAAGCTGCCGGTCCATCAACACATCGGCGAATAATCAAATCAGCACATTGTTTGAATAGATGCGGGTCATCCCAAAAGTAAGTCTTAATGTCTTTGAAGAACTTTTCTTTTGTTGGGATGTTAACCCGTCGATGAGAATTCCACCCGCCAAGTAGTTTGCAATGTTCGCAAACCACGGGGCTTCATCATTACTCGAGTTGATAGACATTAAGGTCTCCAGGGGAAAAGAATCATTGATCTCTTTGTTCGGATGATCCCCTTTATAAGGATCCTCAAGCCTGCTGAGATGATCCGCGGCTAGGTTTTCAGCTCCCTTCTTATCACGAATTTCGATTTTAAATTCTTGAAGTAGCAAAACCCAGCGAAGAAGCCTTGGTTTGGAATCTTGTTTAGTTAACAAGTACTTCAACGCGGAATGATAGGTAGAAACGATTGTGGTGGAAAGGACAAGATAGGGGTGGAACTTTTCAAAAGCATAGACAACAGCTAAAAGCTCTTTTTCGGTTGTCGTGTAATGCAATTGAGCCCCTGTCATTGTCTTGCTAGCGTAATGGATCGGTTGGAAGTCTTTGTTCACTCTTTGGCCTAAAACCGCGCCAATAGCATAGTCACTAGCATCGCACATCAACTCAAAGGGAAGCTCCCAATTAGGGGTAACCAAGACCGGTGCCTTAGTTAGCTTATCCTTAAGAAGGTTGAAGGCTTCAATACACTCGTTGGAAAAGATAAAAGGAGTATCTTTTTCCAAGAGGTGGGTCATCGCGCGAGCGATTTTAGAAAAATCTTTGATACAGCGACGGTAGAAGCCCGCATGACCAAGGAAACTTCTCACACCCTTCACGGTTGAAGGTGGAGGCAATTTAGCAATAACATCGACTTTATCACGGTCCACTTCAAGACCGGCTTTGGAAATTTTATGTCCTAGCACGATGCCCTCTTTTACCATGAAATGGCATTTTTCCCAATTAAGAACAAGGTGAGTGTCTTCACACCGCTTAAGCATACGTTCTAAATTGGCAAGGCAAGCAGAGAAAGAATCGCCATAAACCGAGAAATCATCCATGAATACTTCCATAGTTTCTTCAACCATGTCATGGAAGATAGCCATCATACACCTTTGGAACGTCCCAGGAGCATTGCATAAACCGAAAGGCATGTGTTTGTAAGCAAATGTTCCGTAGGGACAAGTGAATGTGGTCTTCTCTTTGTCTTTGGGATCGATGGGAATTTGAAAATACCCAGAGAAACCGTCTAAGAAGCAGTAATAGTCATTACCAGCTAGACGTTCGAGCATTTGATCCATGAAAGGAAGAGGAAAGTGATCTTTTCTCGTGGCATCATTGAGCTTGCGATAGTCGATAAAAACTCTCCACCTAGTAACGAGACGAGTAGGAATCAACTCGTTGTGTTCATTGGGAACAACGGTTATTCCGCCCTTTTTGGGCACACAATGGACGGGACTTCCCCATGGCAAATCCGAAATAGGGTAAATCAAGCCGGCATCAAGAAGTTTGATAACCTCTTGTTTGATGACGTCATGAATGCGAGGATTAACCCTTATTTGGCTCTGGATTGCGGGTTTAAAGTCATCTTCCATGAGAATCTTGTGAGTACAAAAGTTTGGATCAATTCCGCGGATATCGGAAATTTTCCAAGCAATTGCCTTCTTATGATCTTTAAGCACGACGATGAGGTGAGATTTCTCTTCTTCTTTCAAGTCCTTAGCAATGATGACGGGCGACTTCTTCTTATCTTCAAGGAACACGTACTCGTGGTGAGATGGTAACTCCTTAAGCTCTAAACCCTTAGGATTGTCGATGGAAGGCGTATTCAAATTCGGTTCATCAATAGCAATAGCCTTGGGAGATGGTGGAGAAATATGGTCCTCTTTGAGAAGGTTCTCAATGAGACGAATGTCTTCATCCCAATCGGTGGGAGAATCGTCATTTTATAAGTTTGCATCTCCCATGGTTGCTTCAAAATCTTTCCAAAGGAAATCACTTTCTCCAAATAGAGTGAGTGATGAATCGATAGAGGAAACGGTCTCAACATTGGGAGGAGAGGTAGGAATACTTTTGCAAGCATATTTGAAGTGTTCTTCACAAGCCTCATCAAGAACGTCGATACAATTAACACTCTCGTATGAATAAGGCTGTTTAGAAAGATTTCCCATGTTGAAGACGACTTTATCATCACCAAATCTCATGATAAGCTCACCCGCTTCAACATCGATGAGAGTGAGACCGGTCCTCAAGAATGGACGTCCAACGATTAATGGCACACGAGGGTCCATATCGTAGTCGACGACGACAAAATCGGTAGGAAAAGTGAATTTGTCGACTCCTACAAAAACGTCTTCGGCTATCCCCACTGGATAAGCAACCGTACGGTTAGCTAATTCCAAAGTCATTTTGGTGGGGACTAGCTCAGGGAGATATAATTGCTTCCAAATACTTAAAGGCATTAAGTTAATACTGGCACCTAGATCGGCTAGGGCCATGCAATTCTCTACTCCCGGGAAGTTGCAAGGGATTAAGAAACGACCCGGATCACCAAGTTTGGTTGGCAATTTCCTTAAGAGCACTGCAGAGCAATTCTCGTTAAGTTGGGTATTAGCAATATCAAGAAGCTTCTCCTTGTCGCTAAGAAGATCTTTGAACATTTTCGCATATTTAGGCATGCGAGCGAGAGCCTCAGCGAAGGAGATGTTGAAATTCAATTGTTTAAACATTTTGAGAAAGTTCGAAACCCGAATATCGTCCTTGCTTTTGAGCTTCTCTTTCCTCAACCTTGAGGGATAAGGTATATCGGAAGAAGAGGAAGGCTTTGGAATAATAGGATCACTCACATCCTTGGGTGGAGGAGGGGTAGAAGTAAGAGGTGGAGGAATTAGGGAAGTAGAAGGATGAGGAATATGAGTAGGTGACTCGTTTTCCTTAGTCACAATCACCGGTGGAGGTATAGGAAGCTCGGGTTCCTTGGTACCTTTGCCACTGCGAGTGGTGATTGCTTTCATCTCCCCTCTTGGATTCGCAACGGTGTTACTCGGAAGAGTACCCGAAGAAGAGGTTTGATTACCTTGGAAGAAACCAGCCATCATGTTCCTTAAGTCATTCGTTTGACTTGCCAAAGTGTTTCGCATATCAGCTCGAAGATCGTTCCCTTGTTTCACCATGTCTGCTTTCAAGTTGAGCACTTCTCGCTGGAGATTTTCCATGATCACATCATTGGTCCTTGATGCGAAAAATCTAGTTTTCCCAAAATTAACCTTTACTAGATTATGACACGGGCAGTGTACCCTTGTCAGTTGTAAAATAGTATTAGCAAATATCGGGTTCGAACACAGGGACTATTTATAGTTGGAAGTATTAGTTTATAAAAACGCGTAACGAGTAACAAGTTGGTTTTAGTCTTAGTGAAGACTTGCTTATAATAACAGTAAAAATATTTAAGATTTCAAATATGAATAAAAGAAACGCTTGCTTGGACCGTTAATGAATATGCGTTATCTCTTAGGTATGAAAATATCGATAAACTTCTAATGTAAAATCCTAAGTTCCTTTCGAATACCGGATTTCTCCAATTCCCTAACCATGCAACGATTCCTTTCGAATACCGTTAACACCTCAAGATATTGTGCATAAAGTTCCAAGCTGATGTGTGAGAATTAATTTATAAGCTTCCTTTCGAATAGCTTACCAACTCCTAAACCGATTTCTCTTAATTTAGTAGCTAGCGTTTGTGTGAATAACTACTTGTAAAAATTGTTGTTAATGACTCCTTTCGAATATCATTCACTTATAATCAACTAAAGACAGGCCGATTAATTCGTTCCTATTTTAGTAAAAATTACGGATTCCTTTCGAATACCCGTTTTTAGATTACCAAATAAGAGTATAAACAATTTTAACAAGATAATTAAGTTATTAACCCAAACGGATCCCCAATTAATCTCAACACATCAATCGAATTTCAAACCCAAAACCTAACACATAAACATCACATAATCCTAGCAAACGTATTAAGAAATTAGCTACTCATGATCGTAACAAACACAATTAAATATGTAAAAGACATACTTCAAATTGCAATTAAAATGATAGAAGATTCAATACCAAACTGAGAAATAGGTTCCAATGATCTCCCAAATTAACAAAGTAGAAATTGAAAACAACGATTGTTCAACAGAAAATTATGATTATGATGATGTGTGATGATAGATGATGCTTCTCTGTATGATGGTAATGCTTCCTTGATCTTCCACTCACTCCTTTGTTATATATTCCTCCTGGTAGTTTAAAAAACGTTCAGCCATAATGTCCCACTAACTCTTTGGGCTCCCCCTTAATTAGGAATAAAAACACAATTTCGTAACTGCATCTGTTGCGCCGCAACTCATGTGTCTTGCGCCGCAACTAGTGATCCGCAAGCACCATGATCTGTAGCCCCTTCAATTGCGCCGCAATAGGTAGGAGTTGCGCCGCAACTCGGCTTCCGAAGCTGGTACTGATTTGGGTGTCAATCACTTGCGCCGCAGTAGGTAGGAGTTGCGGCGCAACATTAGACCAATTGATCCCTGACTTGTTTGCTTAGCTCCTTTTGGTCCCAAATTGCCTCCAATAACTCCAAACATAACTAAAACCTGTTGAGTTCAAGTTTCCTGGTACACAATGCAATAAAGCTTGAGGATTGATCCAGCAAAGAGAACAACAGCAGCACAAGAACCAATAGAACCGCCGCACCAAGGAACACTAGAAGCTTCTCCAAAGCTTGAAACAAATCAGCATCGTGTTGAATCTTTACAGCAACATGAGCAGATTTGATGAGCCTTTACCAAGTAGCTGCTCGCTCTTGGGCTAGCCAGTCTTTCTGGTGGAATAAGCATCACCCTAGGAGACTAGAACCCAGCCCAACTCTTAGAACGTGAATCAATGGTGAGTGGGGGTACCTTGATGATTTTAGGCAAACCATCACAGCCGTCAACGGATTTGATATGTCTTTACCAGAAGCCGTACCCTTCTGGACTCGCCAATTCTTAGCAATGAAGCATCGGTGAGTTGAACACCCTATAGCTTTAAGCAAGCTATTACAGCTATCAACGGATTTGATAAAATCTTTACCAAGAGCCGTACCCCCTTGGATTAGCCACTTTTCAGTCTAGGACCATGGCAAGTGAAAACCATCCAGTTTTGGGTAACCTGGCAACCATCAACGGATTTGATGTATCACACCAAGAGCCGTACCCTCAAGGTGAATCAACTCTTTCTTGTCGGTAAGACATGGTGAGTTGAGAACCTATAAAACACACTTTACACAAAATATAAGCAATACGGGGTCTATCCATTACGTTTAGGACACAAAACATAACAAATATCGCTATGAAAAACTCGTATAAATGAGCGATATCAGTCCTCATGTAGGTTTCAACATCTTGGTGTAATGCGGTGGGTTGGTTGGGAGGAGGAGCATGGTAGGCGGGTGGTTGATAAGCAGGTTGTTGGTAAACTTGGTTGTTTCTTTGAGGTGGATATGGTTGTCTTTGAGGTGGTTGGTATGGTGCACGAGGTTGTTGTTGAGGAGGGCGATTGAGGTTTTGTTGTTGGTTTAGGTTGTGAGGAGGAAAACCGGGCGGGGAAAGAAAGTTGTTTGAGCGGTAGCTAAGCAAGTTGCGGTCTCCTTGAGGACGAGCTTGATAAGGGGCCGGAGGATAGGTACCGTATGCTGCATTAACATTCTCAGAAGGATAGTCTTGGGTGGTGGTACAAGTGGTGTAACAGTGAGGACCGCCGCATATTTCACATGGTTGGCTTACAGCATTGACTTGAGCGTTTTTAGCGTTGATGTTGTTGGTGTTGCTAGCAGTTTGGGTAGAAAGCGATTCAAGAAGCGACGTAATTTTGTCAAGTCTCTTGTCGTTGTCACTAGTACTAGCACTAGCGGCATTGGTCTGCACACTCTTGGTTTGCACACGTGACTTATTTTAAATAATATCCCAAGCAGCATTAGAAGTCTTAACCAAAATATTACCCCCCGAGGCACTGTTTAGTGAATCTTGGTCATTCATGCTTAAACCATTATAAAAAGTATTAATTTGGTGCACTTTGGTAAAACCATGTTGTGGGCACTTTCTTAAAAGATCTTTAAAATGGTCCCAAGATTCACTAAAAGTCTCATCGTACTTTTGTTCAAAGTTAATAATTTCATTCCGCAAGGCGGTAGTACGAGAGGGTGGGAAAAAGTAGTTTATGAATTTGGTCTCCAAATCCGTCCACGTAAGAATACTTTGTGGCGGCTCCTTTGCAAGCCAATGTCGGGCTTGTCCCTCTAAGGAGAAAGGAAAAAGTTGTAAACGGATTACCTCTTGTGGAACACCATTGAATTTGACCGTATTCGTGAGTTGCAGGAACCGTTTGATGTGGTCATGTGGATCATCAATGGTACGCCCCAAGAATGGTTGAGCTGAGACCATCTGAATAAAGCCGGATTTGAGCTCAAAGTTGTTGGTTGCAATCGTGGGTATGACAATTGGATCATTGTTGCCCTCTACATGTGCTTGCAAAAGTTCGATCATCGGGCGATTGTCCGGTAGAGGTTCATTGTTGTTGTTATTATTGTTGTTTTGAGGTGGATTGTTATTGTTGTTGTGAACACCGGCCATGTCTACGTTATCGAGAGTCTCGGGCTCTTGATAAGACGTTGATCGAGTGCGCATACACCTACAAAAGAACTAACAAAGCAAACAAGAAATATTTTTGGTTTTTATGGTTTTTTTTTTAATTTTTTTGTATTTTTGAAAATTTTATATTTTTTTTGGGTTTTTGAAATTTTTTATGAAATAGTAACGTTCACAGCGAACGGATCCCAAAATCCAAGTTCTCACAAAAAACTGTTAATCCTTACGAGAAGAGCCGGCAGCAGCGCCATTTGATATTATGGTTTCATTAGGGTTCAGATTAAGTATCGGAATCTTCTCGAATTGATCACAGCTCAAAGTGGAATAGTTGTTCTTGGTGACAAATAGGGGGTTTGGATTTCTATTCTACTAAAAGTGTAAATGCGTGAAGTAAATAAAAGTTTAAACCAAAAACAGTTAATGAAAGAAAACTTGAATTAAAATTGAACAATTAAATAATTAAACAGTAGAATAACCTTGCTGAAAAAGTGCTTGATTAGGAATAAATCAGACAAAAATCCTTCTTGCGGAATATTTTACTCATGCGGAATATCTTTGCTTACTCGGAATAAATGGGAAAAAGCGTCATGCGGAATATATGTTCATGCGGAATAAAAACTGAAAAAGCTTCATTCGGAATGTAAGGTTGATCCGGAATAAGAGTTTGATGCGGAATAAATATCCTTCATGCGGAATGGTTGTTTCATGCGGAATAATCTTTGATCCGGAATAAAAGGCTCATGCGGAATACTAAGTTCATTAGGAATAATTTGTTGATGCGGAATGTTGAAGTTGATCCGGAATAAATGGTGATGCGGAATAAAGGGGTTGATCCGGAATATAAAATATTCCGGATGGATGGTGTTGATTCGGAATAAAGGGGTGATCCGGAATATAAAATATTCCGGATGGACAAACTTGATGCGGAATAAAAATAGACAATGCTTGATCCGGAATATCCGGTTGATCCGGAATCTGGGGAAAGAATAACAGCGAAGAACAGGGGAATACTGGGCAATACGATTTTGATCAAAACAAGCAAAAATAAACCAAAATATTTAAACCAAACTAAACACTAATCATTAATCAACCATAAACATCAAATCCCAACAATAAAAACACAAAACCCAATAACTTTTGAAGATCAAATCAACCAAATAAGAACTTTAACTTTAAATCAAAAAGATGAAGATGAACAAGATTAATGGAAGGCTTATATTAAATGATTAAGGTTTAGACAATCAAAGGAAAAGATTAAAACTATAAGATTTGTGAAAACAAGAATAAAAAATCACCAACATCTTAGTGGCGTTGGCTTCTTCCCTACGAAACAAAAGAAAAGAAAACTGGAAAATGAAAAACTCTCTCAAAAAGTGTGAGGGAGTTTCTTTATATAGGCCAAGTGGTTGGTTGGTGAGTGGGATTTCTCCCTTTCTTCTTGTCCTCTCGTCTTTTCAGAAAAGTTGACGTTTTCTATTCTGATTCGGGATTTGTCGACGATTAAATTCAACTCGTCTTTTAATTTCTTCGTTTAATAGATTTGAGTTCCTTCGACATATGTAAATCTTCCATCTTTGGTCCTTTTCTTCGATAAATCTTCAAATAGGCCCAATGACTTCAAATCTTTTGCATTTCTTGGACAATAGACTTCGTCTTGAGTCTTTTTCTTCGATAAAACCCGTGCAATCCCATGTTTTCTTCAATATTTATCCGGTTAGCTCTGAAAACACAACAAGCACACAAACCACGCATAATTCCGAACAAATGATATTAAATACGCGTTTTGGTCTCGTTTTAGCAAGAAATAAGTGGTAAAAGGATGGGTGTTTTCACACCTATCAGCCACTTTTGGAAATATCCAAAAAACCAAGCATATCTTGCGAAACTTCTTCACTAGCAACATCAATCACATCGATTTGATTGATTGATCCCTCGTAGTACTTGGAAGAATATCTCGAGATATGACCAATATCAAACGTGATATATTCATCATCAACACGTAAAGTCAATTTCCCCGCTTTCATATCAACTAAAGCACTAGCCGTGTATAAAAACGGTCTTCCCAAAATAAGAGGTATTCGGGAATCTTCCGGATAATCGACAACCACAAAATCCGTTGGAAAGACGAGTTTCCCTACTTTGACAAACACATGCTCGCCTATTCCTTTCCGAATTGCAACGGATCGGTCCGCTAGCTCAAGAGTCATCTTAGTAGGTGTAAGCTCGGGAAGTGATAACCTTTTCCACACAGAAAGAGGCATCAAATTAATGCGAGCGCCAAGATCGTCTAATGCTAAGCATTCTTACATATTAGGGAAATCACATGGTATAAGAAACTTGTCCGGGTCTCCAAGCTTTTCGGGAAGCTTTTGTGTAAGAACCGCGGAAAAATTAGCATCTAAAGATGTAGACACTTCTACCAATTTCCCTTTATTGTGACAACCCTGGTTTTGAGGTTCGTCACTTAGTTTTATTTTGTGCTAGTTACGTGTCTTTACGTGTTTATGTGCTTATTGGTGGGTATAGTTTGTGGTTTGGATATCGTTTCCGGTACGGGGTACCTTGTGAGTGAAATGATTTGTGATGATTTCATGTTCATGAGTTCACATGGTAGTGACTATGAAGTGAGATGGGTTTATTTAATGGTTTTACGCATACGTATATGTAGTATAGAAAATCGTATTTTTACGATTTACGGTTTAGCATTTAGAGGTCTCGGATGAGGTAATTAGTCATATGGATATTTTTTGGGATGGTTTTAAGTCATTTAGGACTTAGTTAAAAAGTTTATTTCAAAATTTGAGATTTTTTATAAAAGTGTATATTTTACGACTTTTACGGTAAAACGCGTAAATTTGACTAGTTTTACGGTTTTGGCCGATTAAAGAAAAGAAAAAAAAAGGAAAAAAAGAGAAAAAGGAAAGTTGTATTGGGCTTGGACTGGTGCAGTGTATTAAAACAATATTAGTAAAAAAAAACATACGATTCATCATAAAAAAAGAAACGCAGCCATGGTGGAAAGAAAAAGAGAAGAAGAAAAATTAGGGTTTTCAAAATCTTGATTTTTGATCAATTGAAGGTACAATCTTGTTTAATGTTTGTTCTTATTTAATTAAACATGTATACATCAACATATGGTGGATTTAGGTGAGGGTTTATATTAAAGTCTGTATTCTAATGATATATTAATGATTACATAAATTAGGGCTTGTAATTAGTGGGATTAGGGTTAATTAATTAAGTTAATTTGATTAAACCCGTTTTTAAAAACTGGGCAGAATTTTTGGGTCAATGTTTTGATCATATAGGGAGTTCTAGAAACTCTTATTTTACGATCCAAGTATCCCTGAAAAGTTAATTGAAGTTGCTTTCCAATGTAAGAAACGAGAACTAAATTGGAGGTAGGGAAGTGGGTCAACAACAGGTTACAACAGTCGGAGGTCAAAACAGTTTTGTAATCAGCCTGTTTTCTTTTTAAGTTTTGGGTTGTTTGGGGTACTTAGGGTTGCATTGGGATCTTTTCACGAACATGAGAGATGGTTTATATATTGTAGTAAGTATCTGCACTTGGGCTAAGGTTGTGGTTTAGGGTAAGACCCCTTAATTGTAACAAACTTTTAGTATGTTTAAAATCAGGAAATCTGGAATGACAGAAGTATATATATATATATATATATATATATATATATATATATATATATATATATATATATATATATATATATATATATATATATATATATATATATCGGGGCCTTAACAGTAGCTTTAAGGTTAGGGCAAGTGGGAGGTGTTAGCTAACATATTTAAGGGTATAAATATTCCTTTTACAGAAACCATGGGTATGTTTAAGTGGGCGTTTGACTTAAAGTTTTGAGACCTAAAAACTGGGACTGTTTTGTGTAAAATGTGAACGGGATAGTTATTAAACTTAACCAAGTTAAGGACTTGTTAAGGAAGGGTAATCGGGTGATTAGAGCTTATCAATGAGGTATTTATATGGGAATAGTGTGACAATCCGTCAATTTATGGTTGATACTTTTATTCTCAATATTTATTTAAAAACATTATTTTAATGTTATAATATGAACTCACATATTTTTGGGAAGAAATTTGGATTTACGTCTTGGAGTAGCATCGACTACGTCTAAACCGGAGGATTCAACGTTACGTGCTTACGTTTACATACACCGTCTTTGGTGACAGTCCGACATTTCAAAAAAATAAATTTATCCGTGAATATTATTTTGGAGTTTTAAATTTGTGTTAGTTCATAAACTCACAAATTTACGAGAAGAGATTAGGACTTACGATTTTATTTTAACGTCCTTTACGACTAAACCGGAAACCTTAGGATTACGTATTTACGTTTTCGAACTCCGTTTTTGATGAGACAATTTTTATTGGATTCGTTTTGTGACGTTGATTCATAATTTATAAAAACTTTTTTCGTAAAACGACCCGAGGGCACGCAAATCGAGAAAACGAGAATCGAGAAGTACCCGTAAATAAATGGGGATGAGACAAGTGGGACACTTGTCCCACCGCCACTCAAACCGGCCAAAACTAGCAACTTAACACCCATGAGGTGTCAAGTTTATTTAACCATTCTTACACTTGTCTTTAGCTTAGTTTGTAAGCTAACACTTACCACCAAAACTAGCTAAAACCATTAGCTTCTTCATTCACACATTTCCACTCATGCAAATAACTCAAAATCCTCTCATCTCTCCCTTGTTTATGCCGTCCCATATTACCCCAAAAACACCATTTTGATCAAAAATCAACCATGAAATCCTATGTTATTCTTGCACATGTTGAAGCCCTTTTGAAACCCTATTGATTGGAGGTGATTATAACATCCATGGAGGAGTTTCCATGGAGTCTTGAGGCTGATTTTCCACAAGGAGTATATGAAGATTGGTGGTCTTGAAGATGGTCTTGGCTATGCACAAGTTTCTCCATCCAAATCCATGTCAAACTCATAACCTACATCAACTTGGTGGTATAAAGATTGTCCTCCTCATCCTCTTGTTATTTTTGATTATGTAATCTTGTATTTATTTTACTTATGTATATGTATATGATGATGAATGATGATTAAAAGTGTTGTGTGGGGATTTGTTGTTGATAAACATGCTTAAAAAGGTGAAAAACTATAAGAAACAAGGTTAAAATCTTGTCTAAATTTGTTGGCTGTATAAAACAGTAAAGAATCAAATTATGAACTGATAAAAATGGAATAGATTAATGGATTTACAGTAAGCTATGGGTCTTGTACACATGTGAGAGTTGGCCATGCAATGGAATCATTGTAATGAGTGAGATATGATCAAAACAAGTTTAAGGTACAAATCTGAGTTCACTGTTTTGGACGATTTTTAGAAAATACTTAGAAGATGATTCAACAGTAGCTATAAAAGAGTTAAATGGAGCACATATCATTTAGTTTATGTGATAAAAATTTGAGCTTCTATCTCCATATAGAACTCTAGATATGGCAGTTTTGGTGAAAGTGAAGATAAAAATCAGATTTTGGAAATTAAAGTATAATACTATTATATAAGCACTCAAAATTTAATAGTATAAAATATAAATTAAAACCCACTAACTTATATAATACATTTATATAAATATGTACAATGGTAAATAAGTGGACATTTTATAAAAATGGTAACTTGTTAAGTTTTATAAGTTATAAAACTATAAACATGATTTTTACGACTTTTTCGGCTATTACCGTAAAATTAACGTTTATGTTAAATAAAACTTAGATGGTTGGACCCGTCTAATGTAAACTTTATAAAACTCATATACTGATATATAAACATATATAACAAGTAAAAACCGATAAAACCCGAATTATAGGACAAACGGACATTAACGAGCTAAGTAAACATATTGGACTAATAATTGGACTAAATGAGTTAAACTCTTATAAAAAGAACTTATTGGGCTTAACCCATTTGGGCCCAACTTGTAAACTTTAAATACTGATAATATAAGTATAACATGGATTAATACAAGTTAAAGAACTTATAATAAGTTTATTGGACTTAAAACACGTAAATAGATAAAACTAATAAACTGGTATAAAAGTTATCGACATGTAACGCTAAAATGAGTAAACGAGAATATGTAAACCCACTTGATCGTCATATATATATATATATATAATCATCATATGTATATATAATTGTTATTTTTATAAAGTCATTGGACATGAGTCTAAGACGAGTATTATTTGTCTAGGTTTCCGTGATTGAAGCACGTGTCGTACGACCGAATTGCCGATAACCCGCCTTCCCACATCAACGTGAGTTCATAGCCTCGCACTCTTTTAAATGTTTTTATGAAATGTTTTATAAACCCGCGAGGGAGATAACATGTTAGTTTTTATAAACTAGGACACCATTTGTCCCGATTGTTTGTTTATTGATTTGGACCCGAATGATTGTATGACCCGAATGTATGACCCGATAAATGATTAAAGGACCCGATAGATGAAATTAAATGGATTATTAAAGTTAGGTTATGTCACTAAAAGTCCCATTAGCATGAATTGTGAACTACCGGGATTTGGTAGACGCTTATGCATTTAATAGTACTATTTGGGGACGATCACCCCAGTTCGCGCCTTGACGGTTGATCCCCGTCGTGCCACATTGATTGGTAAGCGAATTTATGTATGAGAAGATTTCCATAGCGTGACCTTTGTGATGACACGCTACTTTAGATGGGAAAAATTGGTATCGGGTTAGCTACCCGTTGTTGGTTTAGTAAGGTAACAATGTCATGCGGCTTATAATAATCCCAAAAAAATTAACGAAATACTACTAGACGCTCCGAATTACGATGTATTGCCTGACTAGCAATACAGGGTCATACTATTGATATTATGTTCGTGTTTTGGTTTTCATAACCATATTCATATAACGGTTTTTATTTTCATACAACGTCTTAAGACGTATTGTATGATGTTTTTACGACATTGGCTCGTATAATGATTTTTAAGGCAAATGCCTATATTATGATTTTCGATAAGGATTGGTATAAAATGACTTTGGCTATTTTATGGCCTATTAAAATAATTTGTACAAAATGATTTTCGGTAATAATTTTATACCGACATTATATTGTTGGATTTTATTAAACTCTATGAATTCACTCGGCGTTATCGCTGACCTTTTCTTTTAACATGTTTTATCTCAGGTACTTGAAGGTAATTCTCGGGAAGACGACAAGAATTCATGGCCCGCACTTAAACAATATTTTCCATTCAAATGTTTGTAAAACCTGTATTAAATACAATGACTTGGGACCTATGTAAATTTGATATTTACGAATGGAAATGCTTTTATTATTAAACGACGCGATTTTTATGCGTTGTCTATGATGTGAGTAATGTGCTATCCCGTAACACCAACGAGTCTTCCGCTGTACTGAGTTGTATAAATTTGGGGGTGTTACAATTTGGTATCAGAGCTCTCGTTATAGAGAACAAAAGATTTTTAAAAACCAAGGTTTTGAATAAAACATTTCAAAATCTTTTAACTATAAACATTTTTCTAAAAATGTCTAAAAATCTTTTGACTATAACGGTGCCGAAGAATTCCCGAGTTACCGACAAGGCCAGACTGAGAAGTGTTATTTTAATATATATAACTTGGATTATATATATATGATGTAGTTTTATTACATGATTGTTTGATGATTATTTTGACATTTATACGAGGTATTTATACGACGTAGATTGTCACAAAGAACCCTAAATCCCCTAGTAAATTAATCGAAGCTATTCTCGTAGGAACTCTAGCTATCCTAGATCTAAACCAAGTTGTGGATATTTATGATCCCGACAAATGGTTGATATTCGTAGAAATGTAGATATTAGTTGATTGTGATATTGAAGAAGAATTGGCGAGATTAACACTGATATCGATGTCATGACGATCTTTTCTTATAGAGTGGAGTTTGACAAAACGTTACCACCTAGAAAGATGTCATCTGATTCGTTGTCATCCAATTCTTAAATTTGAAATCAAAAGGGTGAATGTTGCACTTGAGGCTGTCATTGGAACCATTACCCAAAAGCCTCATGCCACAAATACCTTTCCGAGAAGTCTAGTTGAATGATCAAGTCATTTCATACTAGTGACTCATTTGATAATTGTTGTTATAAGAGCTATAGGATTGGAATTAAGTGTTGATCATATCGAGCTTTTATTGCCCTATTAAGGTTTATAGATAAGATTGAAAATATTGGAGAATGAGGTAGGATATCGAATTGAGTATAAGTTGATTGAAACTTGAATAAAGTAAAATTTAACACATAAGGAATAAGAAATTGTTAAGAGGAAATCGTTAAGTTCTGTGATTGAATTATAAGGATTTAATTGATTGTAGGTTTGTGTTAAGGGTTGTTCCTAAGCCATTGTCCACTCACGAGGATGCCTAGTGTCCAAGAAATAAATTGAAGAAATCTTCTTCTGAATTGGGACCGATGGATCTTCCGGGACATGTGGAACACCTAATGACTCTTGTAGGTTAGTATTCATTGTGGTATCTTTTAAAAATCCCTAACTTAACTGAGATATCAGTTGGTATGATGAGTTCTGAGAATTGTATGACATAGTGACACGTAATGTGTTACGGTACAATTTTGACTTGTTTGTGATTAATGAAAAGACTACCTTTGATTGTTAAATCCTACATGTATCGATGTTATCTATCTTTTATTGCTTCATCCTAATGTTCACATTAGTGATGCAACTATTGAACAAGTACTCATCTCGATTTGAGTTACGTTGTGAATTATCCTTTTTGAGTGCCATCAAGATCATGAACCTCATGATTAGTTGGCTAAAGCTCATTTCCTGATATATTGTAGTTAGTTCTTGGTGAACAAGCTTTCATCACTCTTTTGCAGATCACTCATTGTTTTTATAAGTTAAAACAGTATCCCTTGAGGAAAATTGGGTTTTCATCACCATATGGATTAATTAAAATGAGACTTATAAATAATCGTTATCGAAATGAAGTTGTTTATAAAGTACCTTGGAAAACTTAATTGCTTTCATAACAAAGAAAATCTTTGTAAATTTATTTTGATTCTTATTTAAGAATTAAGCATGTAAATGTTTTTATTATAAACATGATGATAAAGTTTTGACGAACTGAGTATTGCATCGTTAATCTTGAAATTGTATATAGTTGCGCGCCTACATACAATTTGGAATGGACCATGCAAGACGGATTAGTAGTCACCATAAAACTAATGAATAAACACTACATTGTCTTTGAAGATTGTGAAAGATTAAATTCTATGAGATCTGCAAAAATTGAAAAATAGGGACATAGTGTTAGGGACACCTACATATGTGCCTGTAGCATCTATTCTTCTGAGTTGAATTTACTCATCAGTGGAAATTGTCTTATTTGACAATTGACAATTCTTTCTTGTCCAATTCTCCCGTAGTGAGATTCTTTGGAAAAGTATCTGATTACCGAGTGTTGATACCCGACAGGATGTATTGACGTTCTTATCATTTCTTATGATTTGATTTCATTTGAATGACCTGGGTAACGATCCGAGGAGCTTTCGAATGCGTACTCAAATTATGAAAACATGGGATATATTCATATTCGTTAAATGTTTTCGTCTGTATCTGATTTGAAATTCTCTCGCATAGATTATGCGTTGACCTTACTCTTTTAATAGTAGTTGTGTATCCTAATATCCCTGAATTTGTGAAGGATTATGAATTATTATTAGTCTTTTGAGAAGTTCACATCTTATCGACGGCAATGAAACTGAAAAGTTGATAGTGCCAGTAGAATGGATTGATTGATTATGACATGACGACATTGTCTTAATTGATGGGAACTCGAGTAGAATTCCCTAAATGATAAGATGTTGATTATCAAAAGTGATCTAAATAATTCTTGATGGATGACCATATCCTGCATTTAGACTTGAAATTTTACCGTGAATGGTTGTGAATTAGTTATAGATATTGTAATCTAGAAGAACCTAATATGAATTTATTAAAAGATGTTTTTGTTATCTGAAACTTTAGGAGGTATTTATTGGTGAATTACCTAAACTTTCGCCATTAAGGCAAGTTGAAATTGATATTGATTATATTCCCAGTGCTGCACCTGTGGCTTGTGCACTGTACGTCAGCACCATCTAAATTAAAGGAATTACCGTACAACTAAGAGAGTTGTCGGAGAAAGATTTTATTATACCAAGTCTGTCATCCTAAAGAGCTATGGTGTTATCATTCCTTATATTTATAGATTACTGTGAACTGAGTAAATTGACAATCGAAAACGATATCCATAACTCGAAATGGAAGATTTGTTCGATCATTTACAAGGTTTTTGATCCTCAGCATAGTTATCATCAACTTCGCATCTGCGAAAAAAATTATCTATTCCAAACATTACATCCAGAACTTGTGATGAACATTATGAGTTTCCCGTGATGTCGTTTGGATTAACTAATACACATGTAGTATTCATAAATTTGGTGAATCACGTGTGTAGGCTGTGATTTGATAAATTCATGCTTGTGATCATTAAGGACCATTTGTTTGTATATAAAAATAAGAAGGAGTTAATAATTATTTATAGGTTGCCCTGAATTGGCCGAACAATGAAAACATGTACCTTGAATAATTAACTTGAGATTAAAGACTTAACCTTAACATTATTTGACCGTGTGATTAATAAGATAATGGAATATATTTCTAACACCCCACCAAATGCTATGCGCAGCGGAACTACAACATTTGGGTGCTAAGCAGTTATCATCGCACACAAGATATATCGAACGACTCCAAAGAGACGTCAAATTCAAACTTAAATTAAAAATTGTTGAAAAGTTACATGTCTACGGTTTTCCAACCCCAAATGATACAACAGAGTTTTGCGTTTTCGGTCCCCATGAATCTCAACCCCAAAAGTTATAGTTTTCACAACAACATGACATCAAAGTTAAAAACGTTTAAGTAATACTGGGCTGAAAAACAAATAGACTCCAAGCTCCACACACAACATCCATCCAATGCACGCTCCATGCTACACTTCAGCGGTTACCTGAAACACATGCTAAATTTGGTCAACGAAAACGTTGAGTGGAATTCATAGGTTTTACAATTCATTTTGAAAATATGTGAAATAAAAACCATTCACGATCATTCATAGACTTGTCGATCAAACAATCTATATTCAAGGTACTGACAATTGTGTTTAAGCTCATGACACTAAACCGTTAACTCAATCAGCCGCGTAATAATTACCGGCCCTACTAAGGCATCAGTTGCAATTATACCTTATCTCTTATCATAAATTATCCGTCCACAGGGGGTATCAACGTACTAGCCCTCGTCTCGGATAGGGTAGTCAACCCCATAGTACTATCACTTTGTATAAGCGGCTATTTCTAATCCACGCTGGGACTAAACAATAGTTAATAGTTCATGAATTTAGGGCCTTTTGCAACTAGGTACTCAACACAATTTCAAGGCAACATTCGGGTCCAACATTCATTCATGACATATGTTCATTTTGAAAACTAGCATGCATTTCCCTCGCGGGTAAAACAGTTTGAAATAATAATAAGCGAGGCTATAAATTCACACCTTATATAACAAGTAGTCGATAGTTCGAGTAACGGTCACTGACGACGATATGGATGCCCGGGTAAATCAACACCTATCAAACCAAATAACGCGTAATGAGTAATCTCATTTATAAACCTTATGGTACTGTATAAAATACATACATATTAGTCTCTTGTGATAATTACAACTCACGCCAAAACAAAACAAACAAGTGTTACTCGTTTTATACCATTTGTCCTTATTATTAACGTTATTCATTTTTACACATTTTCGCCGATACTTACCAAAAGTACGGACTGTTTTACTATACTTAACCCTTTTCATAAAATTTGAGAAAATTCCCAAAAATACCTTAAGTCCTGTAGAAAACACATATTTAATCCCATTAAAAGTTTTCGCTTTTACGACTCGTTACTCAACACTTTTCCAAAACTACGTTTTTCGGACTGAAATTGTACTTTGGCCAAGTCGGACTCATTTGACCCGTTTAAAATACTCCATTGACCCATTTGACACCTAAGTCTTATAATAGACTCAAATATGCAGGTTTGAGACCAAAATTAAACCTTTGACCATTTACCAAACTAAACCTATAGTCCCCGGGATTTGACCTAAAACCAAGCATAATTTCGGATTATGACGGTTTTCATCTCTCGGTACACGAATTTCAAAACGTCGTAACTTTTGACTCGTTAGGAGTCGTAAGCTCTATCTTATACCAAATCGAAGCTAAGAAGATGCTCTACAACTCTATCCTAATCACAAGACCTGTTTTCAAAATAATTTTTACGAAAACACCTCAAACTTTCTGCCTAAAATTACCTATACCAAAATCATACAAACGCTCGTTTTCAAACCCATTTACCAACACTAGACATCATCCTAAGTACTCCTAATCATATCCAAACATCATTTTCAGTCCTAAACCCCTATTGATCAATATCCTCATAAAACCCAAATCATAAAAACAAACATGCAATTGGATATACCCATCTAAAAACATGTAAACATATGATTAAACACAAAATCAAACATCAAAACATTAACCACCATGATCCCCAAACACCCCCCTTTGAGCCGTGGGGTTTGGGTGATCAAAACCCATCAACCAAATTGATTTTGGTTGATTTGTTTGGTGTTCTAGCATCATTCTAACATGAATTAAATATGCAAATGCCCAATTAACATCCAATTAAACTTTTGAAAAATCTTTAATTTTTGGAAAAAATTTTGTTAATGCATGTTGGAATTAACCATGGATTAACACTTACTAAAGGGTTTTAGGAAGTGGTCTTTGATTGGAATTAATCAAAACCCAAGAAAAATTGAAGTGGTGGTGGTGTTGGTGATGTTGGCCGTCGGCCTAGAGAGAGCAAAAGGGTGGGATTGATTTTTTTTTCTTTGAAATGTTATGTGTGTGTATGTGTGTTTCCTTTTTGTGAAATGGGAGGGACCAAAGGTGCAATTTAAGCTTTCTTTTGTCCTCAAACAAAAACGACTCTAAAACTTTACGGGATTGACTCACTAGTCATTTTAGAAAATTTTACGGGAGTCGGGAATCATCCCAAACACTCCAAAATACTTTTAGGACACTTTAAATGTACCCGAAAAGCAATAAAACTCACCCGACTCGACTTAACACGAACCGTAAGTAAAATTCTCGAAAAATTACAATATCGATAAAACGACAATAATTATAGAAATTTGGGCATCCATCGGGATCGTATTCGTCATCGTCCTTCTTAAATCGTCAATCGTCAAAATTATAACCTCGAACATCGGTTTCAACCAAAATACTAAAATATATAGCAATTAAAATTTATTAAAAATTTCAAAAATAAGCGTAATTTAGGGTAATGTTAGTGACCTCGGTTCTAGGGTATCATATCCACCCCTCCTTAAAGAGAGCGACGTCCCGGCGCTCGCCTCTTCTTATACTCACATTTCGTGCCGCTGGAACAGATGAGGATACCTTTCCTTGAAAAAGTCCTCACGTTCCCAAGTGTATTCCGGTCCACGCCTAGAATTCCATCGAACCTTCACAATGGGAATTCTACTACGCTTCAGCCTCTTGACCTCTCGGTCCATAATTTCCACGGGTTCTTCCACAAAATGCATTTTTTCGTCCAGTTGAATCTCGTCCAAAGGAATCACCAATTCCTTATCCGCCAAACTCTTCTTCAAGTTCGATACGTGAAACGTGTCGTGAATAGCACTAAGCTCGCTCGGCAATTCTAACTTATACGCTACTGGTCCAATTCGTTTAACGATCTTAAATGGTCCAATGTACCTCGGACTCAACTTTCCTTTCTTCCCAAAACGAATTACACCCTTTCACGGCGAAACCTTAAGCATAACCATATCTCCGACTTCAAATTCCAACAGTTTTCTTCTGTTATCGGCATAACTCTTCTGTCGGCTTCTCGCAGCAAGTAGTCGGTTCTTGATTTGCACAATCTTTACTGTCGTCTCTAAAACCATTTCGGGTCCAGTCAATTGACTTTCTCCTACTTCACTCCAAAACACAGGCGATCTACACTTCCTTCCGTATAACGCTTCGAACGGTGCAGCCTTGATGCTCGCATGATAACTATTATTATACGAAAACTCCACTAAAGGCAAGTGGCGTTCCCAACTTCCTCCAAAATCAATCACGCATGCTCGGAGCATGTCCTCCATCGTCTGAATAGTGCGTTCACTTTGGCCATCAGTCTCCGGATGATAAGCCGTACTGAAACTCAATTCAGTGCCCATTGCACGTTGAAGCGATTTCCAAAATTCCGAAGTAAACCTACTATCGCGATCCGAAATGATCGATAACGGTACTCCATGTCTGCAAACGATCTCCTTCACGTACACACTGGCCAGCTTTTCCATACTGTCCGTCTTCTTCATAGGTAAGAAATGAGCAGATTTCGTCAATCTATCCACTATTACCCAAATCATATCACATCCACTAGGAGTTCTGGGTAAACCCGTCACGAAATCCATAGCGATTTTCTCCCATTTCCATTATGGGATCTCTGGTTGTACCAACAACCCAGACGGCTTCTTATGTTCGGCTTTAACCTTCGCACAAGTCAAACACTTACTAATGTAACGAGCAATATCCGCCTTCATATTCGGCCACCAATAAACTTTCTTCAGGTCATGATACATTTTATCCGATCCAGGATGTATCGAGTACTTCGACTTATGAGACTCGTTCATAACCAAATCTCGTACTCCAGGCTTTCCTTCCTCGGATGGACACAACAGTAACCAAATCCGATTCTCGAAATATCTCAGTCCGTCTGACCTAACCACAAAAAGAGGTTTCAACATTCTTCCCAAGTTCTCAGCATCAACATTCTCTTTCATTAATCCCCTCTCTTGAGCCTTCAGTATAGTTTCGGTTAAATCAACACTCTCAGTCATCACCAAAGCTCTGACTCTCAAAGGTTTCTCTCGCTCCTTCCTACTAAGTGCATCCGCTACAACATTCGCCTTCCCAGGATGGTAGCGAATTTCACAGTCATAGTCACTCAGTAATTCTACCCATCGTCTCTGTCGCATGTTCAACTCCTTTTGATCTAAAATGTGCTGCAAACTCTTGTGGTCAGTGAATACAACACACTTCGTCCCATACAAATAATGTCTCCTCAATTTCAACGCAAAGACTACAGCTCCTAATTCCAAATCGTGCGTCGTGTAGTTCTCCTCATTCTTCCTCAGTTGTCTCGACGCGTAAGCAATCACCTTCTCGCGCTGCATCAACACCGCTCCATAACCCTTACGAGATGCGTCACAATACACTACAAAGTCTTCGGTTCCTTCAGGTAATGACAATATCGGCGCAGAACATAACTTGTCCTTGAGCGTTCTGAAAGCGAATTCTTCCTCATCTCCCCATTCATACACTCTATTCTTTTCGGTAAGCTTTGTCAATGGCTTCGCAATCAACGAAAATCCTTCAATGAATCTCCGATAATACCCAGCTAAACCAAGGAATTGTCGAACTTCAGTCGGCGTTGTCGGTGCCGACCATTCCCTGATCGCTTCGACCTTGGCAGGATCCACGTGAACTCCTTTGCTATCAATTACGTGACCAAGGAATTGCACAGACTCTAACCAAAACTCACACTTTGAGAACTTCGCATACAGCTTCTCTCTCTTCAGCAGATCCAATATCTTTCTCAGGTGCTTCTCGTGCTCCTCCTTACTCTTAGAGTAAATAAGAATATCATCAATAAAAACAATGACAAACTTATCTAGATACGGCTTGCATACACGATTCATAAGGTCCATGAATACACCAGGCGCGTTTGTCAACCCAAACGGCATCACTCGAAATTCGAAGTGTCCATACCGCGTACGAAAGGCAGTTACAGTAATATCCTCCTCTCTCACACGCAGTTGATGATACCCTGATCTCAAGTCGATCTTTGAGTATACACAGGAACCTTGTAATTGATCAAACAAATCGTCAATCCTCGGCAATGGATACCGATTCTTAACCGTCAGCTTGTTGAGTTCTCTATAGTCAATACACATCCGAAATGAACCATCTTTCTTCTTCACAAACAACACTGGCGCTCCCCATGGTGATGAGCTCGGCCTAATAAATTCTTTAGCCATCAAATCCTTCAGTTGATCCGATAACTCCTTTAACTCGGATGGTGCTAATCGATAGGGTGCACGCGCAACCGGTGCAGCTCCTGGCACCAAATCGATTCGAAACTCGACCTCACGGGTAGGTGGTAAACCCGGCAACTCGTCTGGAAAAACTTCCGGATAGTCGCAGATTATAGGTACCTCTTCAATCCTCGCCTCTAAATCACCATCACTAGAAACTTGTGCCAAAAACACATCGCATCCATCTTCTACATACTTCATCATTTTCAAACAAGAAATCACTTTCAAACGAGAAGTGCATTCGTCTCCCTTCACAGTCAAGACTTTATTCCTCAACGGGATCTGAACTAACCTCTCTCCACAGACGATCACAGCACTGTGCGCCATCAGCCAATCCATTCCCACGATCACATCAAACGATCCTAGCTCTATAGGCATTAAGTCGATTTCAAAAGCGTAATTTCCTAACTTCAAGGTACACCCTTTCAGTATAGAATTTGTACTAACGATTTTCCCATCGGCTAACTCCACGTTATAACTAGTCGCTAACAATACCGGTTTTCTATCGATATGACGACTAAATTTAACATCTACGAAACTCTTGTCGGAACTAGAATCAAACAAAATACTAGCATAACAAGCGTCTAGCAAAAACGTACCGGTAACCACGTTAGGACCCTGTGGTTTATCAACCGTCCCTACTTGATACACGGCAGCAGCATTGTTACCTCCTTGCTTGTTTCCTGCCTTCGGGCAATTTCCTTGCTTATGGCCTCTTTCTCCACATCCAAAACAACCCATCACTCTCGTAGCATTCGCCCCAGTGGCTACCCCCTTTGTTCGGCAATCAGACATCCTGTGACTCGCTTTTCCACATTTACCGCACGCAGGTGGGCAACTCCCTACATGGTACAAGTTGCATCGACCACAGTGGGGATTCACCTTCGCTCCTCTGGGGTTTGTCACAGCTCTCATCCCTTCATTCCTGCGCTGGTTGAACTGCTGATTGCGGTTCTGACCATTGTTGTTACGGGTTCCACCTCGGCTTTGACCCTAGGATTGATTGCTCTGCGCCGCCTCCCACTTCCTCTTATTTCCTTCAGCAATGAATTTCTTCTTGTCTTGGAGTTTGACATCCATCAACGCGTGAGCCATCTGGACCGCTTCATCAAACGACCCAGGTTTAGACGAAGTCGTCTCACCCTTGATATTACTGGACAGACCTTTGATGTACTGTTTCATCTTCTTGTTATCATCGGCAAAGGTGTCTGGACACAAAAGGCTTAGTTCATTAAACCTCCTGGTGTAAGCAGTGATATCATTGTTTTTCAAAGTCAGGTGCCTCAATTCATCTTCCAATTGACCTAGCTCCTCTTCAAGACAGAACTTCTTGGTCAAAAGAGCTTTAGTTGCAGTCCATGTTCTTGCATTCGCTACTGCTAACCCAACAGTGGCTACTTGGGTGTTCCACCAACTCAATGCATCGTCAAGAAAAGTAGCAGCCGCAAACTTGACCTTGTTCGCTTCTGAACAACCACTAATCTCGAAAGTACTCTCGACCTTTTCTAACCATCTCCTGAGTTCTAGAGCTCCACCAGTTCCACGAAATTGCGTGGGACGACATTTTATGAAACTAGAGTAAGTACACTCTCTTGGGGCTTGCTGTCTCCCCACATTTCTGCCTTGGTCTGGATTCCTCCCTGCTCGATCTGCTTCTAGCGCATTCGCAATGGCTTCCTGAATCATCGTGTTCACACGGTCGGCGGTTAGTTTTGGAGGCATGGTGCGTTATCAAATACACCTCTCTGCAAAGACAAGGAAAATAGAAAAACAATGTAAGTATACACATCAAGATTAAGATGGATTTCTCTTTCAAGACATAATATAAATACAACGACACATCGCTACAGAGTTACTAATATTCATCAATTCACATCACAAAAGATCAAATTAAAGACATATCACAGATCATGAAAGGTAAACATGGATTGTATTGATAATCAACCAAAATTGTGACAAGTATTGCCACTACAACCATTCACCATAAAACTTAAGTCCTCAAGTTTTTCGTCACAATGCCATCATACAAAAGTCTAAAACAGTTCTATTACAACGATCAAAGATAAAATACAAGACAAGCAACTAGGCATGTGGTGATCCACACGGCCTCTTGGATGGCGGTTCATCATCATCTTCCTCGGGTTCCTCGTCGCTATCTTCCTCGTCCACTTCATCCATCTTCCTCTTTCCTTTGTCGTTCGGCCCACATTCATTCGCCTTCTTCGTCCCTGACGTAGACCCACACTCAACCGCTACATGATTTCCCACAGTGATGAAAACACCTCTGGCAGGTGGCTGGACCATGAAGTCATTAGCTTCCATTTCTAAGTCGTCCACAAATCTCCAATTTGGGGGCAAGGATGCTCTCACTCGATGCTCCCAACTCTGCATCCTAGACAATCTCTCTTGATCTTCCCTAACTCGATCAAGACTGGCGCTCAAGTTCGCGATCATCGATCTTAGACTGTTGATATCACTCTTGTTTGCATTTCCATCATACTCAATTCTTGAAGTTCTTGCTAATAATCTTTGGTGTGCTCTTTCATCCTTATCAAACCTCTTAATTACCCTGGTCTCCACCACAAACCGCTCATACATCAACCTATCCATCCTCCTCAAACGACCTTCGGGATCCCAGTAGTGTCTTGGTCTCGGAAAGTAGACCCTCGCGATATTCTCATGAATAGATTTTGATTTAGATGAATTGCTGGATTCTGCACCACTCCCATTACTTACTCGAACAAACCCTGGCACTGTCTTCAGGTAGTCCTTACAATTGTCCATCGGGCGACGAAAAGGTTGCTTCTCTTATCGGTCGGTCGGAGGCACTTCATAACCCTTTGGCGAATTTGGAGATTGAAATAAATCAGGTTCGGTCTGACCGACAGCATTATCGGGAATTCCATCATCCACTGGTTCCTCGGGCTCTTCCTCACTACCATCTCTACTGATACTGAAGTTGTCCAAGTCACTTCTGTCACTGTCATTTCCCGGCTCTACCGCTTCTTCTGGAGCGATCCATCCATTGTCATTATCCGGCGGGTTCGGAGGAAACGGTCCCCCTTCGTGACCTACGACATAATCGTCTCCATTACCATTAGGCGGTACCTCGGCCATTCCTGCAATAACAGAGAATTTTGGAGGGTACGTAAGATAACTATACAATATTTATAAATACGTGCATGCAAATGCAATGCAAAGGTGGTACACATGCCCAAAATGCGATAATATGATGCTCATGCATAAGTAATACAAGAATTTACGGCGTCGGGTATTCCACGTATAATTTCAACGTTTACATATAGTAATTTCCATATCTACGTAATAAATACCCACATATATACTTCAACTCAAAAGTATACGTCAAATGCCATGAATACAAAAATAAACCTTACCGGAGCCATGCAGGATAGTTGTGTGTGCTTGGACAATTTCTTACGACACCAAAAGTTATAGTTTAGGAATTTTCAAAACGACCTAGTTCTCTATAACTCATGGCTCTGATTACCAATCTCTAACACCCCACCAAATCCTATGCGCAGCGGAACTACAACATTTGGGTGCTAGGCAGTTATCATCGCACACAAGATATATCGAACGACTCCAAAGAGACGTCAAATTCAAACTTAAATTAAAAATTGTTGAAAAGTTACATGTCTACGGTTTTCCAACCCCAAATGATACAACAGAGTTTTGCGTTTTCGGTCCCCATGAATCTCAACCCCAAAAGTTACAGTTTTCACAATAACATGACATCAAAGTTAAAAACGTTTAAGTAATACTGGGCTGAAAAACAAATAGACTCCAAGCTCCACACACAACATCCATCCAATGCACGCTCCATGCTACACTTCAGCGGTTACCTGAAACACATGCTAAATTTGGTCAACGAAAACGTTGAGTGGAATTCATAGGTTTTACAATTCATTTTGAACATATGTGAAATAAAAACCATTCACGATCATTCATAGACTTGTCGATCAAACAATCTATATTCAAGGTACTGACAATTGTGTTTAAGCTCATGACACTAAACCGTTAACTCAATCACCCGCGTAATAATTACCGGCGTGATTCGGATGAAACCAGTGCCCCTACTAAGGCATCAGTTACAATTATACCTTATCTCTTATCACAAATTATCCGTCCACAGGGGGTATCAACGTACTAGCCCTCGTCTCGGATAGGGTATTCAACCCCATAGTACTATCACTATGTATAAGCGGCTATTTCTAATCCACGCTAGGACTAAACAATAGTTAATAGTTCATGAATTTAGGGCCTTTTGCAACTAGGTACTCAACACAATTTCAAGGCAATATTCGGGTCCAACAATCATTCATGACATATGTTCATTTTGAAAACTAGCATGCATTTCCCTCGCGGGTAAAACAGTTTGAAATAATAATAAGCGAGGCTATAAATTTACACCTTATATAACAAGTAGTCGATAGTTCGAGTGACGGTCACTGACGACGATAAGGATGCCCGGGTAAATCAACACCTATCAAACCAAATAACGCGTAATGAGTAATCTCATTTATAAACCTTATGGTAATGTATAAAATACATACATATTAGTCTCTTGTGATAATTACAACTCACGCCAAAACAAAACAAACAAGTGTTACTCGTTTTATACCATTTGTCCTTATTATTAACGTTATTCATTTTTACACATTTTCGTCGATACTTACCAAAAGTACGGACTGTTTTACTATACTTAACCATTTTCATAAAATTTGAGAAAATTCCCAAAAATACCTTAAGTCCTGTAGAAAACACATATTTAATCCCATTAAAAGTTTTCGCTTTTACGACTCGTTACTCAACACTTTTCCAAAACTACGTTTTTCGGACTGAAATTGTACTTTGACCAAGTCGGACTCATTTGACCCGTTTAAAATACTCCATTGACCCATTTGACACCTAAGTCTTATAATAGACTCAAATATTCAGGTTTGAGACCAAAATTCAACCTTTGACCATTTACCAAACTAAACCTATAGTCCCCGGGATTTGACCTAAAACCAAGCATAATTTCGGATTATGACGGTTTTCATCTCCCGGTACACGAATTTCAAAACGTCGTAACTTTTGACTCGTTAGGAGTCGTAAGCTCTATCTTATACCAAATCGAAGCTAAGAAGATGCTCTACAACTCTATCCTAATCACAAGACCTGTTTTCAAAATAATTTTTACGAAAACACCTCAAACTTTCTGCCTAAAATTACCTATACCAAAATCATACCAACGCTCGTTTTCAAACCCATTTACCAACACTAGACATCATCCTAAGTACTCCTAATCATATCCAAACATCAATTTCAGTCCTAAACCCCTATTGATCAATATCCTCATAAAACCCAAATCATAAAAACAAACATGCAATTGGATATACCCATCTAAAAACATGTAAACATATGATTAAACACAAAATCAAACATCAAAACATTAACCACCATGATCCCCAAACACCCCCCTTTAAGCCGTGGGGTTTGGGTGATCAAAACCTATCAACCAAATTGATTTTGGTTGATTTGTTTGGTGTTATAGCATCATTCTAACATGAATTAAACATGCAAATGCCCAATTAATATCCAATTAAACTTTTGAAAAATCTTTAATTTTTGGAAAAAAATTTGTTAACGCATGTTGGAATTAACCATGGATTAACACTTACTAAAGGGTTTTAGGAAGTGGTCTTTGATTGGAATTAATCAAAACCCAAGAAAAATTGAAGTGGTGGTGGTGTTGGTGATGTTGGTCGTCGGCCTAGAGAGAGCAAAAGGGTGGGATTGATTTTTTTTTCTTTGAAATGTTATGTGTGTGTATGTGTGTTTCCTTTTTGTGAAATGGGAGGGACCAAAGGTGCAATTTAAGCTTTCTTTTGTCCTCAAACAAAAACGATTCTAAAACTTTACGGGATTGACTCACTAGTCATTTTAGAAAATTTTACGGGAGTCGGGAATCATCCCAAACACTCCAAAATACTTTTAGGACACTTTAAATGTACCCGGAAAGCAATAAAACTCACCCGACTCGACTTAACACGAACCGTAAGTAAAATTCTCGAAAAATTACAATATCGATAGAACGACAATAATTATAGAAATTTGGGCATCCATCGGGATCGTATTCGTCATCGTCCTTCTTAAATCATCAATCGTCAAAATTATAACCTCGAACATCGGTTTCAACCAAAATACTAAAATATATAGCAATTAAAATTTATTAAAAATTTCAAAAATAAGCGTAATTTAGGGTAATGTTAGTGACCTCGGTTCTAGGGTATCACAATATTGACTCTTCAAAAATTAAGAGCCCTTTTAAGACTTTGGATTTTTTTACCAAAAAGAAAGTGCAAACGTGTTTTTAGAAATGTTTTAACAAAGGATTTTAAGGGATTATTCCCTTATACACAAACCATTTAACTAAACTTCTGTTTAGGGGTAAATGTTTGTGTATACTTCTAGACAACTTAAGAAGAATTGAGGAAACTATATAATTTATGACTTGAAATTTGAAACGAAAATTTTTGCTTTTCAACTAAGAAAATTTTGACCAAAGTATAAACAAAGGTTTTTCGAACATTTACGAATCTTATTAAATATTTTCGATAAATCAACAAAAATCTTGTTAATTAAATTTAAAATTTATTTTGAACATTTTATATGATTGGTCGAACTAAGAAATTTAAAATTTATACCTTACGTTTCATAAAAATTTAATAATTATTGTTAATTTACATGTAATAATTATCGACGCTTTAAACGCTGGATTGAGAAAAACTGATAAAAATGATAGATAAGACGAAACTGAAACTTAGAAAATATGAAGAAAGGTGAACGTAATTACTGACGCATAATATAGAAAGAATATCTGAGTGAATTATGGACATGATAATCACATCATCATGAGAAGTGAATATAGATACTGACGTATTATATAAAAAGGATAAAGAACCAATTAGGATATATTTCTTAATAATGAAGGTGCAAAATAAATTGCCAAACAATATAAAAATAAAAACGATGTTTGTGAAAAGGATAATATAGATAATAAAAAGGGGTTCGCGGCTAATGTGAACCATCAGAATCGAGAAGCCGATGGCGGTACATATATAAAAGGCCACTGGTAGTTGCCTAAATATAGAGGATTGTGAGATATAGTTATGTTGGAATTTGTAAGTATAAGTATTCTATTTATGTCATTTATGACTAAAAGTATCTTTGTCTGAAGAAGTTGTACTGATGGCAATTATGAAGGCAGACATCGCCTCATACATTAGTAAACGTCTAGCTATTTCAAAGGTCGTCATCTGAATTTGATTCGATTTGGGTCATCGTCGACAGACTGACCAAATCTGCTAATATCATTCCCGTTAATGATAAATGCAAAAGAGTTATGTAAACATAGTGTGCCTGTATCGAACATCTATATCAAGATCCTCGCTTCGCATCGAATTTCTAGAGATTTGCTCAGAAGTCGTTGGGAACGAACCTTGATGAGAGTACTGTTTACCACCCCAAATCGAAGGGACGAGGTAAAGTAACGATACAAAATACTATAAGCGCTGTTCTATGTTTAAATGATTGACCTTTGGTAATAGACCGTATAATCGCTTTCCTTTGAAAGGATTACCATTGATAATTATCGTATTAGGATCGAGATCGAATCTTGTTAGGATCTATATTAGAGCATCTGTAAGCAGGAGTTGAGATAAAGACACCCGACATACACCCATTGTGAGTTGGACATGTCTTTTAGGTTTAAGGTTTCCTATGATGGCGAACCTAACCTTACAAAATACCCGACCCGCGAGATCTGAAATGATTGTTGAAATTAGGATTTGATTATTGACTGCCGATAGCGGGCAGGAGGTTGTGTGAATGTGAAATGTAGATCTTGAAGTGCCAAATGGGTAGCGAAGTTATGCCACAATTTTTAAACTTGGAAAAAAAATGAATTCATGATCTGACAAATCATGGGATATAAGTCCCCGTTGTATGGGACCACTGAGATGATGTAAAAGATTGGTTTGAAAGGCATATCAGCTGGATCTACCCTAGGACTTCAAGAACTGCGTGAATTATGTTTCGTAAATCGAACTTGATAAAATATCTATCAAGAGAAAATTCTGAATTCTTCTTAGTAAAGTTTAGATCGGCGAAAAGTTGCATTCATCAAAAACCCGTGAACATCATGGATAGAGAAAGTAAGTCAACATTAAGCCTGATCTTATTCCCGTAGCTATGTTTGATGAAACTCGCGTATTGTAATGAATTACACTTATGAGAAAAGACCGAATGTGGAGGAAATACCCACATGGCTTTAACTCTATAAGAAGCGAGTAGTAAGGTAAGATGATCTTTGAGGACAAAGATCCTGTTTAGGGGTAAATGCTGTGACAATCCGTCAATTTATCATTGATATTTTTATTCTCAATATTTATTTAAAAATATTATTTTAATGTTATAATATGAACTCACATATTTTTGGGAAGAAATTTGGATTTACGTCTTGGAGTAGCATCGACTACGTCTAAACCGGAGGATTCAACGTTACGTGCTTACGTTTACATACACCGTCTTTGGTGACAGTCCGACATTTCAAAAAAATAAATTTATCCGTGAATATTATTTTGGAGTTTTAAATTTGTGTTAGTTCATAAACTCACAAATTTACGAGAAGAGATTAGGACTTACGATTTTATTTTAACGTCCTTTACGACTAAACCGGAAACCTTAGGATTACGTATTTACGTTTTCGAACTCCGTTTTTGATGAGACAATTTTTATTGGATTCGTTTTGTGACGTTGATTCATAATTTATAAAAACGTTTTTCGTAAAACGACCCGAGGGCACGCAAATCGAGAAAACTAGAATCGAGGAGTACCCGTAAATAAATAGGGATGAGACAACTGGGACACTTGTCCCACCCCCACTCAAACCGGCCAAAACTAGCAAGTTAACACCCATGAGGTGTCAAGTTTATTTAACCATTCTTACACTTGTCTTTAGCTTAGTTTGTAAGCTAACACTTACCACCAAAACTAGCTAAAACCATTAGCTTCTTCATTCACACATTTCCACTCATGCAAATAACTCAAAATCCTCTCATCTCTCCTTTGTTTATGTCGTCCCATATTACCCCAAAAACACCATTTTGATCAAAAATCAACCATGAAATCCTATGTTATTCTTGCACATGTTGAAGCCCTTTTGAAACCCTATTGATTGGAGGTGATTATAACATCCATGGAAGAGTTTCCATGGTGTCTTGAGGCTGATTTTCCACAAGGAGTATATGAAGATTGGTGGTCTTGAAGATGGTCTTGGCTATGCACAAGTTTCTCCATCCAAATCCATGTCAAACTCATAACCTACATCAACTTGGTGGTATAAAGATTGTCCTCCTCATCCTCTTGTTATTTTTGATTATGTAATCTTGTATTTATTTTACTTATGTATATGTATATGATGATGAATGATGATTAAAAGTGTTGTGTGGGGATTTGTTGTTGATAAACATGCTTAAAAAGGTGAAAAACTATAAGAAACAAGGTTAAAATCTTGTCTAAATTTGTTGGCTGTATAAAACAGTAAAGAATCAAATGATGAACTGATAAAAATGGCATAGATTAATGGATTTACAGTAAGCTATGGGTCTTGTACACATGTGAGAGTTGGTCATGCAATGGAATCATTGTAATGAGTGAGATATGATCAAAACAAGTTTAAGGTACAAATCTGAGTTCACTGTTTTGGACGATTTTTAGAAAATACTTAGAAGATGATTCAACAGTATCTATAAAAGAGTTAAATGGATCACATATCATGTAGTTTATGTGATAAAAATTTGAGCTTCTATCTCCATATAGAACTCTATATATGGCAGTTTTGGTGAAAGTGAAGATAAAAATCAGATTTTGGAAATTAAAGTATAATACTATTATATAAGCACTCAAAATTTAATAGTATAAAATATAAATTAAAATCCACTAACTTATATAATACATTTATATAAATATTTACAATGTTAAATAAGTGGACATTTTATAAAATGGTAACTTGTTAAGTTTTATAAGTTATAAAACTATAAACATGATTTTTACGACTTTTTCGGCTATTACCGTAAAATTAACGTTTTTGTTAAATAAAACTTAGATGGTTGGACCCGTCTAATGTAAACTTTATAAAACTCATATACTGATATATAAACATATATAACAAGTAAAAACCGATAAAACCCGAACTATAGGACAAACGGACATTAACGAGCTAAGTAAACATATTGGACTAATAATTGGACTAAATGAGTTAAACTCTTATAAAAAGAACTTATTGGGCTTAACCCATTTGGGCCCAACTTGTAAACTTTAAATACTGATAATATAAGTATAACATGGATTAATACAAGTTAAAGAACTTATAATAAGTTTATTGGACTTAAAACACGTAAATAGATAAAACTAATAAACTGGTATAAAAGTTATCGACATGTAACGCTAAAATGAGTAAACGAGAATATGTAAACCCACTTGATCATCATATATATATATAATCATCATATGTATACATAATTGTTATTTTTATAAAGTCATTGGACATGAGTCTAAGACGAGTATTATTTGTCTAGGTTTCCGTGATTGAAGCACGTGCCGTACGACCGAATTGCCGATAACCCGCCTTCCCACATCAACGTGAGTTCATAGCCTCGCACTCTTTTAAATGTTTTTATGAAATGTTTTATAAACCCGCGAGGGAGATAACATGTTAGTTTTTATAAACTAGGACACCATTTTTCCCGATTTTTTGTTTATTGATTTGGACCCGAATGATTGTATGACCCGAATATATGACCCGATAAATGATTAAATGACCCGATAGATGAAATTAAATGGATTATTAAAGTTAGGTTATGTCACTAAAAGTCCCATTAGCATGAATTGTGAACTAACGGGATTTGGTAGACGCTTATGCATTTAATAGTACTATTTGGGGACGATCACCCCAGTTCGCGCCTTGACGGTTGATCCCCGTCGTGCCACATTGATTGGTAAGCGAATTTATGTATGAGAAGATTTCCATAGCGTGACCTTTGTGACGACACGCTACTTTAGATGGGCAAAATTGGTATCGGGTTAGCTACCCGTTGTTGGTTTAGTAAGGTAACAATGTCATGCGGCTTATAATAATCCCAAAAAAATTAACGAAATACGACTAGACGCTCCGAATTACGATGTATTGCCTGACTAGCAATACAGGGTCATACTATTGATATTATGTTCGTGTTTTGGTTTTCATAACCATATTCATATAACGGTTTTTATTTTCATACAACGTCTTAAGACGTATTGTATGATGTTTTTACGACATTGGCTCGTATAATGATTTTTAAGGCAAATGCCTATACTATGATTTTCGATAAGGATTGGTATAAAATGACTTTGGCTATTTTATGGCCTATTAAAATAATTTGTACAAAATGATTTTCGGTAATAATTTTATACCGACATTGTATTGTTGGATTTTATTAAACTCTATGAATTCACTCGGCGTTATCGCTGACCTTTTCTTTTAACATGTTTTATCTCAGGTACTTGAAGGTAATTCTCGGGAAGACGACAAGAATTCATGGCCCGCACTTAAACAATATTTTCCATTCAAATGTTTGTAAAACCTGTATTAAATAAAATGACTTGGGACCTATGTAAATTTGATATTTATGAATGGAAATGCTTTTATTATTAAACGACGCGATTTTTATGCGTTGTCTATGATGTGAGTAATGTGCTATCCCGTAACACCAACGAGTCTTCCGCTGTACTGAGTTGTATAAATTTGGGGGTGTTACAAATAGGCTAGATGTCCATCATAGGTTGATGAGCCATCTTAGTGGTTGGTTTATGTATTGATTGCGTGTTTTTGGTTTGTTAGCTTGTTGCTAGTGCGAGGACTTTTGGAGAAGCAATCAGGTGAGTTTCATAGTCCCATGTTTATTATTGATTTTGACTTCCAGATGGGATGGAAGAGACACTGTGTTGAGTTATTTTCTAAATTGATGCTGTGAATGTTTTTGTGATTTGAGATGGACTTGTGTGTACATTATGTGATTAACTGCTATGTGGTTCTTGTTTATGTATGATTTGGATTGGGATAGGTACATAGCGTGATCGTCTATGGGACCAATGGTTAATGACAAGGTAGTGGCCTTGGGATAGGTACATAGCGTGATCGTCTATGGGACTAATGGTTAATGACAAGATAGTGGCCTTGGGATAGGTACATAGTGTGATCATCTATGGTACCATGATGTTTGGTAAGGCTGAGGGCCTTGGATTTGGTTTGAAATGTTTGATCTTGAATTGTTAGTTGTTAATGCATACTTGTAACACATTGTCCATATGTTATTGTGTTGATGGTTTTTATTCACAGCTTATAACTATTTTGGCATTGGAGTCTAAACCTATGACTCTCACCAACATTATGTTGACGTGTTTTAGTGTCTCTTTCAGGTGATATTATGGTTAAGCTTGAGAACATAAGTGGCTAAGGTTTGGAGAGCGTAGGATATGCATTTAGAAGGAGATCCTCGTTCCTTCTTAGCTTTGTTTGTTCATTTATCTAGTGATACTGTTGGCACCTATATGTTTGAATTGTTGTGTTATTTGTTTGTCTTGGGTAAGAGGTAGGACTGTTACTTACTTACCTAGACTCCTGCATTGTTGAGATATTGTCATGACATGTGTGTCACCATTTTATGACATTTCTTATATCATTTAGTTATCTCTATAGACACGCTATTGTTGTGATGATATCCATACGTCGTGCCCCATATTCCGCCATGGTGGGGTGTGACAGAATGGTATCAGAGACAATGGTTATAGAGAATTTGGTTTCCTAGTCGCGTAGCCTAGTCTATAGCTTAAGGGTCCCTGCACATAGGCGTCATAGGAGTATGTGTGCATTTTATATTACTTGGTGTGTTTGGATGTTATTTATTACGATGTTTTGACTGGTATGAATTGAACCATAGTAAGTTCATACTTAGCCACATGTTATTTTTCTTTTCGGGATGTGACTAGTGCTGGTTGAACCATAATCATCCACGCTAGTCATTGTTGTATTTTGTTTAAATTGTACATTATAGTACATAATTTAGTACAAGGTAGTTTCTATCTTTTGTCGAGTTATTTTACATACCTAGGGTATGTTATTTTTCTTTTGATGTTTAAGTCATGTTCCCTAAGAATCATGTGGTGATTCGAGTTACTAGGAGTACATGGGTAGGAAGGATTTTAAGTTGTTTCCACTCTTACGGGCGACATGACTTCTAACTGATTATGTTTTCGTTTTAGATTTAGTCTATGTTGTTTTAGCTAGACTATGGATTTCGGTATTCCAAGAGTTTTACTATGTTATTTTAGTAGATGGGGTTGTGGACCTATTTGGTTATGTGATTATGAGCTTATGTGAGTAGATGGATTTATGTGTTATATGTTGTATTGATTCTTATAAGTGTCATCATAGGAGGGAGTGCATTGGGGAAATGGTAATTGTATAAGTATGGTGGCCAACATAGTTATACAAGTACCACAACTTCAATGGGTTCTCAAGTATGATTGCATGAAATAGGGTTAGTACATGCTTGTATATGATGAGATGTAGAATTTGGGTATACGTATAATATATGGGTTTTGTGCCTTGTTGTGGCATGGTGAGATGGTGAAAAGGTGATTACTCGTATGGAAAAACGAGTGTATGACGTGATCGACTTGATATGTATGATAACGAGTATATTTTGGAAGATTTAATAGGTATATATATGCGGATGTATATATACTACTACGTGTTAGGTTATGGTATATGGTCGTTCACTAGTTATTATAACTTGAACGTACCTTGTGTTTGTTCGTGTTTTATGGTGCCGGAGTTTGTTGGAGTTCCAACGACGTTTTGAATCTTTTGAAGTGTGTCTTGTAGCGTATTCTTTGAGTTTCGTACGTGTATGTTTTAAAATGGTGTTTTTGGTTTCAAGTCTATTGAAATAACTTGGGATTTCTTTTGAGATAATGAAATCTTTTGTGTTGGGTCTTGTATTTCTTTTGGTCGGTATATATTGAGTTAGATGGTTGGTTGTATTCGGTAAAATAAGGGTACGGTGTTGGAGTCATGTTTGAAACAAGGTGCAACATAAGATTTCTTTTTAATCAACACTTATATATTTCAAATTCTAAAAGACTTTCTTTGAAATAAAGCGAAGTAAAAATTTCTTTCTACCTACATAGTTTATATAATTGAGATTGACCGATTTATGTAATTTATAATTATTTATACAAGGTTAAATTGAGTTTATGAAGATTACACATACAATTACATTTTTCCATTTAAAAGGACTGCATTAATAACTAAGTTTATTCTTTAGTTTAAAACAACTAGTATAAAATTGTGTTGGTCATAACTTGTTCGTTTTTAGAGCTTTTTGAGTGATTCAAAAGCCAAAAATTATGTACTCGGAACGTACTTTTCAAATATTCAGAAAGTATAGTCATGGGAGGTCAGTGGAATGGTCGGAATTGTTGTACAAGTGTCGGGTTCAAGGTTGAGTTGTGAATAGTAGTTTATTTTATTTGGGGTGCACGGGATACCTAGTCTTTGGGTTGAGTTTTGAGATTGCCTAGAAGGTTGTTTGTAGATGGTTTGAGTCACATAGATGTGGGGGGTAATAATAAATGGATAAGAAAAAGATATATATTCTTTTGGAAAAGTCAATGTTTTGCACGGTTTAAATAATATGTCGCGGGGCGTAATATGTTTTGGTTGCCATTGGGTGTTTCTTGGATTATTTTTCGTTGTCATGGGTCATTTTGAAATGATACACGTTTTGGGTTTGAGTTTTCTTTTGAGTCTCGTGGTTTTTGACTTGTTTCTAACTGGTGCACGTGAAATGGCGTTAGTTATCCGTGGGTTGATTCGTTGATCGTATCTGATGGATTCAGGATGTAGTAGATTGGATGTGGAAAGCGGTTGAGTGGTCTGATGAGAGGAAGCATTGGTCTTTTAAAATACGTGTAGAATTTTGCAAGTAGAACGAGGCAAGAACTTATTCGTATTGCCGCTGAGAGAGGGTGCAAGGAGGACATAGTTGAAACTGCTAAGGATGTTATATGAACGCTTTGGGATTACGGTTATGCATTTGGCTTCGCCAAAGCACTAGCGGTTTTCATGGTGTCAATGAACCAAGTGTGCATGAACGTGTATAAACGAGTTGTCATCGGGAGCATCGACGACATCTTGACCTACTCAAATCTGAGAAGGAGAGTGAGGCAAATTATGTGTTGGTTTTGGAGTGGAGTTATACGTGAGATTTTCAAGTGTGAGTTTTAGTATTAAATTTACTATGGTGAGTAGTTAGAGATGATGGCATATCATGGAACCAGCAAAGGGCGAAGTGAAGAAGGATGAGGAAGCATTTTGGAGGCTGAAGAGGTGGATTGGATAATGAGCCGATCTTGGCATTATCAGAAGGACTGGATGAATTCACGAAGCATGACGATACGTGGAGAAAGGATTTGGATGTGTACGAGAACGACAAGAAAGGCGATTGCTTATACGTTGCAGGAACTGAAGATTTGGAAGAACTGGATAGACTTAGTTAGTGGAGCTGGACTGTTATATCTGCCTAGAATGCTAGAGGCATTTGGTGTACGAGACGTTGAGAATGATCTGTACGGATAATGAACGTCTCCAACACATATTCAATCATCTTGATTGAACTTTTGGCAAAGGTGGTGGGTGGAGTTAATTGATGAAAGAAAATTGCAAGGCCAAGTACCATCTGGGAAAGGCAAGCATGGTTGATGAGACATGGAATAAGAAGGATGAGGCGAAACTAAGACGAACTTAAACTATAGGGATGACGTATTAGGGCGGTTTGGATAAAGGATATAGGTTGCACGAGTTGAGTTGTCTAAAGCAGAGAACGCGTCAACATGTATGTTGCGTGGCTTGGACAATCATATGGAGAAAAGGGACGTAGACTATACTTCCTACATAGTTAGGAGTAGCTTAGAAAGGGCGATGTAAGGACGAAGTTGGTGGAAGGGATACATAACGCGGTGGAGGAATAAGTATGACGAGAGTTGGGTGATAGTCGATAGACAGACTAATTCATCTCATATTTCAAGAGGAATGAGAAGTCACGTAGTTGAGAAGTTGGAAGGATTGCGTACGGATGTGATGGAATAGAGGGTTTTGCGTAAAAGTTAGCCTAATATGTATGGAATGTCTTATGAAGGATTATGGCAAGGGAAGAAACGATGGGAAGCATCACATCGTGATGTATGGTAGGAGCAGAGGAAGGAGAAGGAAGTGTGTATAGAAGCGAAGCATGAATGAAATAGGTCGAGATAGGAACCGAAGGTAAAACTTTGGTAGAGCCTAATGAGTAGAATAAAGCACAAAGCAGGCTAATACTGTCGTAGTGTGGAAAAGGAAATGGCACTGACCTATACTGATTGTTTGGGAGGCTTAGTGTCGATAATCGAATGGATGAGGAGTTATATGTGTGATGTGCCATAGGGATGAAGGGCTTGGTCTAACTGAGACAAGATGAAGAAAGGTGAGAAAGAAGTGTATAGGTGCTACTAATGAGCTATCCAAATTTAATGGAAGTAGCTGTAGCATGGGTTTGGATGGCAGTTGATAGACTAACTGAGATAACCGTCCTTATGATGATGTGTATAGATCATAAGTCGATTTGGATTTGAAGAACTAATGGATATGTGAAAGACCGTCATAGGTCACTTTGTAAGGAAATTGAAATTTGTAAGTAGTTTGGGGTATGGACTAAAGGGGGTTGATGAAACATGATTGGATATGAGTATATCCAGCTGACTGGAAAAGGATAGGTAAGGGAGATATTTATACAACCTTAGGAGTTACACTGAGGGCATTAGTAATTGATTTAGAGGGAGTTAGGAAACTCTTTAGCGATGGCTGAGTTTTCATAATGATAAGTTATCATACTAGAAGTCGATAAATGCCATTTGAGGCACTATATGAAAGGATAGGGTGAGTTATCCCCATTGTGGACTAGAATTGGTAAGAGAGGCTACTAATGTGGTAATGATGTTTGTGGAAAGGATGAGAGCAACAAGGGATGCTATGTAGAAAAGGAGGAAACCACTAGAGTTAGTGGCAAAGATATGTAGGGAGTTTCACCCATAGTAACGGGTGGTACGTTTTGGTAAAATGGAAGAGTTGATGTAGAGTTTTGTAGGTCCATTTATGATCTTTGGAAAGATCGGACCATTAGCTTATGAGCATATAATTATCTGGGGTAAATTGAGTGGTATACATGATATATTTCATGTATTAAGATTGGTAAATGTTGTTTGAGAATGCATATTTGCATGTTCGGTTATTCAGGATTTGTGCTAATAAGAGTCTTTCTTTTATCAAAGAGTCATTTGTGAGATTTGTTGATTGTGAAGTAAAGAGTTTGTCAACAAGTTTAAATATTGTTGGTTAGAATATGTGGTAATTTGAGACTTGAACTAAAGTTCACGTGGAAATGAGAGGAGTTTGTTTAGAACAAGTATCCTCATGTGATTTGTTGTTTGTGTGTTTGATCCTAAGGAGTAAATCTCGGGACGAGATTTCTATTAGGAGGGAGTGATGTGACAACCTTGGTTTTGAGGTTCGTCACTTAGTTTTATTTTGTGCTAGTTACGTGTCTTTACGTGTTTATGTGCTTATTGGTGGGTATAGTTTGTGGTTTGGATATCGTTTTCGGTACGGGGTACCTTGTGAGTGAAATGATGTGTGATGATTTCATGTTCATGAGTTCACATGGTAGTGACTATGAAGTGAGATGGTGTTATTTAGTGGTTTTACGTATACGTAGATGTAGTATAGAAAATCGTATTTTTACGATTTACGGTTTAGCATTTAGAGGTCTCGGATGAGGTAATTAGTCATATGGATATTTTTCGGGATGTTTTAAGTCATTTAGGACTTAGTTATAAAGTTTATTTCAAAATTTGAGATTTTTTATAAAAGTGTATATTTTACGACTTTTACGGTAAAGCGCGTAAATTTGACTAGTTTTACGGTTTTGAGGTTTTGGAGGCTTTAGGAGCTGAAATAAATTAAGGTAAATGAAGGTAATATTAATAATATAATATTAAATAATAAAAATAAAAATAAAAACGAATTTGAGGGGGGTTAGGTCGGTTTTGGCCGATTAAAGAAAAGAAAAAAAAGGAAAAAAGAGAAAAAAGAAAGTTGTATTGGGCTTGGACTGGTGCAGTGTATTAAAACAATATTAGTAAAAAAATATATGATTCATCATAAAAAAAAGAAACGCATCCATGGTGGAAAGAAAAAGAGAAGAAGAAAAATTAGGGTTTTCAAAATCTTGATTTTTGATCAACTGAAGGTACAATCTTGTTTAATGTTTGTTCTTATTTAATTAAACATGTATACATCAACATATGGTGGATTTAGGTTAGGGTTTATATTAAAGTCTGTATTCTAATGATATATTAATGATTACATAAATTAGGGCTTGTAATTAGTGGGATTAGGGTTAATTAATTAAGTTAATTTGATTAAACCCGTTTTTAAAAACTGGGTAGAATTTTTGGGTCATTGTTTTGATCATATAGGGAGTTCTACAAACTCTTATTTTACGATCCAAGTATCCCTGAAAAGGTAATTGAAGTGGCTTTCCAATGTAAGAAACGAGAACTAAATTAGAGGTAGGTAAGTGGGTCAAAAACAGGTTACAACAGTCGGAGGTCAAAACAGTTTTGTAATCAGCCTGTTTTCTTTTTAAGTTTTGGGTTGTTTCGGTTACTTAGGGTTGCATTGGGATCTTTTCACGAACATGAGAGATGGTTTATATATTTTAGTAAGTATCTGCACTTGGGCTAAGTTTGTGGTTTAGGGTAAGACCCCTTAATTGTAACAAACTTTTAGTATGTTTAAAATCAGGAAATCTGGAATAACAGAAGTATATATATATATATATATATATATATATATATATATATATATATATATATATATATATATATATATATATATATATATATATATATATATATATCGGGGCCTTAACAGTAGCTTTAAGGTTAGGGCAAGTGGGAGGTGTTAGCTAACATATGTACGGGTATGAATATTCCTTTTACAGAAACCATGGGTATGTTTAAGTGGGCGTTTGACTTAAAGTTTTGAGACCTAAAAACTGGGACCGTTTTGTGTAAAATGTGAACGGGGTAGTTATTAAACTTAACCAAGTTAAGGACTTGTTAAGGAAGGGTAATGGGGTGATTAGAGCTTATCAATGAGGTATTTATATGGGAATAGGCTAGATGTTCATCATAGGTTGATGAGCCATCTTAGTGGTTGGTTTATGTATTGATTGCGTGTTTTTGGTTTGTTAGCTTGTTGCTAGTGCGAGGACTTTTGGAGAAGCAATCAGGTGAGTTTCATAGTCCCATATTTATTATTGATTTTGACTTCCAGATGGGATGGAAGAGACACTGTGTTGAGTTATTTTCTAAATTGATGCTGTGAATGTTTTTGTGATTTGAGATGGACTTGTGTGTACATTATGTGATTAACTGCTATGTGGTTCTTGTTTGTGTATGATTTGGATTGGGATAGGTACATAGCGTGATCGTCTATGGGACCAATGGTTAATGACAAGGTAGTGGCCTTAGGATAGGTACATAGCGTGATCATCTATGGGACCAATGGTTAATGACAAGGTTGTGGCCTTGGGATAGGTACATAGTGTGATCATCTATGGTACCATGATGTTTGGTAAGGCTGAGGGCCTTGGATTTGGTTTGAAATGTTTGATCTTGAATTGTTAGTTGTTAATTCATACTTGTAACACATTGTCCATATGTTATTGTGTTGATGGTTTTTATTCACAGCTTATAACTATTTTAGCGTTGGAGTCTAAACCTATGACTCTCACCAACATTATGTTGACGTGTTTTAGTGTCTCTTTCAGATGATATTATGGTTAAGCTTGAGAACATAAGTGGCTAGGGTTTGGAGAGCTTAGGATATGCATTTAGAAGGAGATCCCCGTTCCTTCTTAGCTTTGTTTGTTCATTTATCTAGTGATACTGTTGGCACCTATATGTTTGAATTGTTGTGTTATTTGTTTGTCTTGGGTAAGAGGTAGGACTGTTACTTACTTACCTAGACTCCTACATTGTTGAGATATTGTCATGACATTTGTGTCACCATTTTATGACATTTCTTATATCATTTAGTTATCTCTATAGACACGCTATTGTTGTGATGATATCCATACGTCGTGCCCCATATTCCGCCATGGTGGGGTGTGACATTTATCGTTCATCAACTTTTTGATCGTTGAAGCAAACTTAGGCATGTAAAGCAATGCATCCATGAAACTAACATTAAAATAAAGTTGCTTAAACATTTTAAGAAATGTATACATGTGAGCATTTGATCTTTCGCGGAGCTTCTCTTGGTTAAGTCTCGTAGGGTAGGGTAGTGTGGGTTTAGTCTTCGGAAGCTCGGATTCCGGAATAGGCAATTGGTCTACCTTTGGTGGATTAGGAATTTCCTTTTCTTTAACCACCTCGGGTTCTTGCTCCACTTCCCTCACCGGAGAGGTACTAACATGTGGAAGCAAAGGTCCATCTAAAGCGTTACCACTACGTGTGGTAATAGCTTTCATCTCACCCTTCGGGTTTGGAATGGTGTTGCTAGGTAAGCCACCCGAAGAAGAGGAAGGTTTGTTCATTAATGCTTCAAACATCGAAAGTATTTTGTTCTCAAACATAGCTTGATTTCCCTCAATACGGTTTTGATTTTGCTCTAAACGAGTTTGATTAAGCTCAATCTTGTTATTTTTCCCTTTGATCGTATTTTGAAAATCGAGTTTCAAAGTGTTCATTTATCCTTGAAGATTATTTTGAAAAGCTTTCAAATTTGCCTCATTAGTTTTAATATAGCTTGACAAATCATTTTGATTATTGTTTTGAAAACCTTGATTGTTTTGATTGCCATGAAATCCATTTCCTTGATTAAAATTCCCTTTGTTACCATGGTTAAAATTATTCCCATTATTTCCATTGTTGTATCTATTTTGAACCGGTGGAGCAACATGATTTTGACGAGAAGCTTGACCGTTAGGGCCATAAGTTCCCGTCGCCGCAAAAGCACTAGCTTGATCAAACCCCGTGGTTGAACAAGCATAATTCGGATGTGCTCCACCACACAATACACAAAAATTCTCAACCGCATTAATCGATCCATGAGGATTCTTCCTAATCTCCTTCAAAATCATGTCAATATTAGAGTCCAATCTAGCAATCTCGGGATTAGATGAATTCACATGAGAAACAACCGATTTGTTCTGTGAATATTGAACTCTAGACTTATTCTCAATGATAACCCACGTGTCTCTCGGAGTTTTTCTTAAAAGATTACCACCCGCGGCGGCATTTAAAGAATCTTGTTCAACCATATTAAGTCCATTATAAAAAGTATTTATTTGGTGTAACTCCGTGAAACCGTGGTGTGGACATTGTCTCAACAAATCCTTAAACCTTTCCCAAGCATCTCCAAACGATTCATGCACTTTTTGTTCAAATCTAGTTATTTCATTCTTAAAGTGAGTTGTTTTAGATGGTGGAAAGAAGTAATTCATGAACTTAGACACTAGATCGTCCCATGTCAAGATCGAACCCGGTGGTTCTTTTTCATACTAACGCTTAGCGTTTCCCTCGAGCGAGTACGGAAAAAAGCATGAGCTTAATCGCGTCATTTGTCACATCTCTAAACTTGAGAGACGAGGTGATACGAAGAAAATTCCGAATGTGAGAATGCGGGTTATCCGTCTCATTGCCTCAAAATTGGTCGGCATGAATGAGTGATAAAAGACCCGTCTTAATCTCATAATGATCCGCCAAAATAGTCGGCACAACGATTGCTTCCCCGTACCCTTCGATGGGTGCACAGAGCAATTCCTCCATTGTTCGGTTATCGGCCATCTCTACAACAATAGTTGGAAGCTCGGGTTCCACTACTCGTTGTTGACAATTTCTATTTCTACGAAGAATGTTTTCAAGTCTATCGTGATTAATTAAAAGTCGATTAAAACGAAGTTGCATGAACCAAAATGACGAGAATTTAGAGGGTTAAAGAAAAGAAAATAGATTAGAAGAAGATTACTTTTGGTATTCTATTTTTCAAATCAATCAAAGATTGATAAAAACAAGGAGTAAGGATAATTACTATGGAAGTAAACTACCCTCGTTCGACTTTGAAACGTAGGTGAAAACCTAAACGTCTCGAGGTTCAATAAGTAAACAACGACAAAAATAAAGTTTATTACTACTTGAGTTGGCAAACCAGTAATCGGTCGTCCCTCTCAATATACGCAAAAGCAAGCGGGGAAACGAGGTAGCACAAAGCACTTAAAAACCTTTTTCCTTAGACGGCATTTTATAGCTCGTTGCCTTATACCCACCTTATTGTTTGTATAAATCGAGTTTAAACTTTTTATTAGTATTTATCTATTTTTTTCCTTTATTCTTTGTTTTGGATTCGAATACAATAGTTAGGTGATGAAATCCCAACTAAGGGTTGCATTTTCACGCTTTTGGAGGTAAGTAAATTTATTGTTCTACATAATACAATATTTTAGCAACAAAAAATACGAAAAACGATATTTATTATATATATATAGAAAAATAACAAAACTTTCCAAGGATGTAAAGGGTCTTCAAATCAACGATCAACAAATCGCCATGAAAGAATCGTACACAATTTCCCCGGCAGCGGCGCCAAAATTTTGATATGTGGGAAACGTGTCGGTGTATTTTAATGTAATACGTTATAGAGCAAATTAAGAAAATTACATTTAGGAAAAAGTAATAGTCTAAAATTCGCTAAAGACGGATTAACGAAACAAGAGAGTGATCCCGGTTCGCTGTACACGAAGAAGTTGTGAATTTGAGACTTCCATTTTAATTTGGACAATCAGTTTGAATTGATTTCGGTTTTTATCTAAAATCCTACATTTTCAAAAAGTGCATGGATCGTTCCCAAATTTAATATAAAGAAAAACGTTCTATCTAAAACTCTTCGATTCGAATATTTAAATGACGAAACTAAAAATTCAAGACACACTAATCGAGACAATTTAAAAATCTATTATTTATTTATCTATTTATTTATTTATTTATTTTTATTTTTATTATATTTTATTTAGTCTAATAATTTTTGCCAAAATTAAATGAACTTTTTATTATTAAAAGTAATTAAAATTTTATTAAACTTTGCAACTAAAAATTTATGAAAGAAAAACGTCTATTACTTAAAATCATAGTTACAAGAAAACGTGTATAAGAAAGTTTGAGGCTGTTAATAAACAAAAGGCACAACAGCTCAGTTGGTTGCGGTTGTGTGCCCATGAACAAGGGGTCTCGAGTTCGAGACCAGTGGGTGTCATATTTTGATATTAATTTGTTGGAGTCCAGATTTTGAGTTATCCAGCAAACCAAACACACCGTTTGAGTCTATTGAATGTGATAGCAAAACAAAATCTTATGTAACCAATAGATAATGATTCTTAAAACTCCAAGGCAAGTCTGCTAGTCACGAAATCATAGCAACAAGATAAAACCATCAATCAAGATCTTAACAAGAAACAAGCTATCACAACAATACAAATTAACTTGCAGCAAATAAACCTCCTTATTACAGCAATCTAACATATTAATACAATCTATGACACAGACTATTAATAGCAGCTTGAATCAGAAAAATCAGTATAATTTAAATAAAACTGAACCACAATCTTAACCACAATGAATCTACAAAGAAAACTACATCAACATACGATTCGACTACAGCAATCAAATATCAGCAATAGCAATGACAATATTCAGCATACAGCTTTCATAAACTACACAGATTCAAACACAAACTTACAAACAGACTGGATTAACACAAAGGAAATCATTATCAAAATCAGATTCATGTTCAAATATTCATACAAATCTAACATCAAACTTACGCATACTTAACAGCAGATTCATCAAACAATCAAAAATCAATAACAAATTCATAACAACACTAAAAAATACAATAACATAGCAGATTCGGCTCAAAACTTCACAAACAAAACACCAATCTGAATATCAAACTAAACAGATTATCATGAACATTTTTGCAAAAAGTAAATCGTGCTTAACCTTTATGAAGTAACCGTTGATGATGAAGTATGGCGTTGAGCCAATTTATTTAACGCAACTCCTAACATCTTTGAACCACGAACCATGAACCAATAAACACCACTATGAATCTCGAACCAGTAGCTTATTGATATGAGTGAGTTTACTCATATCATTTGTATCATTAAACAAACATAATTTGCATAAAATCTATGAAAATGGCCTTGTATATGCATGTTTGTTGTTTCATGTGTGTAGGTACCGAAGATCACGAAAACCAGCAAAAACGACACGAGATTTGAAGATTATATCAAGAAGCCAAAAGACAAATCTTTTAATCGAGGATTCAAGTTATTAAAATTATTTGGGCTTTGTGGGACCTACATTTGTGAATTGGGCCTAAAAGCCCAATATTGGATATAGTTTTATAACTTTTGGGTCAAAAGCCCAAAATATAATGGGACGGATGGAAGTAATTATATATTTGGACCCAAGCCTATAAACTAACAGAGTGAGACGGTTGGGAGTATCATTTACAATTGGATCAAGCCCATTAGGGTAAAAATGATGCAAAGGACGGTGGAAGTAATATTTAAAGTGAAAGCTTTTCACTTTTGGTCAAATACCCATTCGATACAAATAAAGCAACGAAGATAAGAGAGAGAAAAAAAAGAACGATCACATCCACCACAAATCCACTCCACAAACCCTAGATCAACTTTTGGGGCTTTCTTTTCCACAGGCAAGTAAGCCTCACGCGCTCAAATTAACTCCCAATAATATAGGAATGAAGATGGTGCTGCCATCAGATCTATGTGGTATCAAGTCTTGTCACATCTCTCATGTGATTGGTGGATTTCATCACCACCAATCATTGCACCAATGATTGCGTGCCACCTCAGCCTATAACTAGCACAACTAGCACAATCCCTTCCAGCCTGGCGATCCGTGTGACCGAGAGGATGTTTTCATCCGTTTGATCAAGAAAGAGAAGAAAAAGATGAAATCAATGGCTGTGAATAATCCTTCATCAACAAACCAGTCCTTGGGTTTGCCTATAAAACCCCCAAAAATAATGTATCCATCATCCCTTTCTTTCTTAGTGTTATTATGTCAATATAGTTTTAGGTTAATGTAACTTTCTTTTAATGGTATTGTAATATTTTGATTTGAAATAATATAGTGTTTTTCAGTTTCAATCTCTTGCTCTTATTTTATATTTACTGTTAAAATTATTATTAATATCTATGTCTTTAATCTCGCGTTTGAATTTTGGTGGAATGAATGTTACTTTAATTTAAATCTAAACTGATTATATTTGATTAAGCTTTTATAATATGTTAGAAATACGTTTTTACGTATATTAGAAGTATCGGTCACTCCATAATATTATTAATGTTGTAACAGCTCGTAGTTAGTGTTACTTATTAAGTTAAGTAAGAAACCGACCCATGGGCTTGTCATGGGTCGGCCCAAGCCCAAATAAGGGCCTTGGATATAAATACCCCTTTCCACCATGGAAAGGGGTTGGTTGTTGATCACTCTAAACTTTCATTTGAATAAAATACACATAGTTTCACTCTCATTTTCTCTCTCTAGTTTCTCTCTCTAGAAATCATCAACCCACTTCATAGATTCATAGGTTATCAAGATTCTACATTTGGTATCAAGAGCTATGGGGTGATTTAAGGTAATGGTTTGTGTTGTTATTTAGTTTTTTGATTGTACTAGTGTTCTTTAAGAAGATCCATCTTGATTCTTGGAGTTTTTGGTGTTTTGATGATTGGGATTAGTAGATAAGTATTAGTTTTTACTTATTATTGTAGAAATCACAAAACTTTTTGGGTTATTTGGTAAAAATCTGGGTGTAATCTTCATTTTTTTTATCAACTGTATACTCGAACAAGGTTTCTGATTCCCAACAAAAGTTCCGAACCAAAAGTTCCGGATCAACCAAAGTTCCGGATCAAAAAGTTCCGAACCAAAAGTTCCGGATCAAGGAAAGTTCCGGATCAAAAAGTTCCGAACCAAAAGTTCCGGATCAAGGAAAGTTCCGGATCAAAAGTTCCGAACCAAAAGTTCCGGATCAAGTAAAGTTCCGGATCAAGGAAAGTTCCGGATCAAGGGAAAGTTCCGGATCAAGGGAAAGTTCCGGATCAAGGAAAGTTCCGGATCAAATCTTCCGAACCAAAAGTTCCGAATCAAGGATTTCCGAGTCAAAATCTTCCGAATCAACACTTCCGAATCAACAAAAGTTCCGGATCAAGGGATATTTTACTTGTTTTTTCGACGATTTTTTAGAGGATTTAATCTTGGTTTCTTACAACAAAAACTCAACACAATTCACAAGCTTTATTTCACTTCTCGATCAACCGATAATCTTTGACTCTTTGAAGTGAACAAAATGAATCCAAATTCATTAATGCCTCATATGACATCACTTACGGACATTTCCGTCATTACGGGAACGGATAATCGCCCTCCAATGCTCATCAAAGAAGTTTTTGAAGCATGGCAAGGTCGGATGATGTCTTACATTAAGGGAAAACCGACATATGGGAGGCTTATGGTCAAGTCAATTCTAAATGGTCCACTTGACTATGGTACCATCGTGGTTAACAATGTGACTCGACCACGAGAATTTGAAGAACTTACACCAGCTCAACAACTTGTTGCAGATGCAGACGAAAAGGCTCTTCAAACCATTCTCCAAGCTCTTCCACATGACATCTATCGAATGGTAAGTCAGTATACGGTGGCAAAAGATTTATGGGAACGTCTAAAGGTGTTGCTACAAGGTACGTCTCTTACCAAACAGGAAAGGGAATGTCAGTTGTATGATCTGTTTGATAGATTCACGTACAGCCCAGGGGAAACGCTTCACGACTATTACTTCAGATTCACTACTCTCATGAATGATCTGAATGTATACAATCTCGTGATTGCTCCATTCCAGGTTAACACCAAATTTTTGAATACTTTACCTCAAGCTGAATGGGGTGAGTATATTACCGATGTTAAGTTAACCAGGGATTTGCATAAGTGCAATTTGGATCAACTCTATGTTTTTCTTCAGCAGCATGAGAAACATGTGATCATGCACCGTTCGCCTCGAGGTATGTACCCTGATTCTTTAGTTTTGATGGCGAATCAACCAAGCTTGTCACACAACAACACTCCATATATTTTGGGACACCAAGCCTATCATCCATCACCTTACATGACACCAAGCTTCCCCCAATATTCGATTCTACCGCAACCACCCACCTCACATCAGCAACAATATCGGTTTAATGCACCTTCATCACAATATGCTTCACAACCTCACCCAGCAAGCATTGCACCTTATGCTCAGTCTTCATATTCTTCTTATCAAGAGAATGCAGCATATCCAACAAGCTACCCTGACCACATGAGTATTCCTTCTAGTGATTATGCAGCTCAAAAAGACCAAGCAATGTATTGTGATGATGATGAAGTCCCCATTCCTGTGTTCAAACAAGGAACTGACCCAGTTGAAGTGTTAACCACTATGTCTGCTTATCTCACAAGGACATTAAGCAAACGAGGATTTAGAGGACCAACTCCTACTAACAATCAGCTGAGGAATTCATCCAATTCTCGCCAACAAGCTACTATTGAGAATAGCAGGGTAATGGTTCAACCTATTCAACCTTATCAGGGGAGACCTACTACATCAGCCACCAATGCACGCACGGTCAATCCTGCTCCAATGGTCAACACTACTACACGGGCTAATTCCACGGGCAAGTTGAGAATGATTACATGCTACGACTGCAAGGAAGAAGGTCACATGTCCAGGGATTACAAGAAACCCAAGAGGAGAAGGGATGGTCAATGGTTTGCAGAGAAGATTTATCTGGTGAATGCTCAGGCACAAGGAAGGGAACTTGATGAAGAGGAGCTTGCATTTCTTGCTGATCCAGGGATTGCTGAACAAGACGTTGTCACTACACAGAATGCAGCATACCAAGCAGATGATCTTGATGCTTATGATTCAGACTGCGATGAACTTCAATCTGCACAGGCAGCTCTTATGGCAACTATCTCTAGCCTAGGGCCAGAAAAGAGATATGAGGTACTTATTAATACCACTGATAATACCACTGATGATAGTATTCAACCACATCAAGTTGTGCAAGAGAGTGTTGATTCGAATGAGTCTTCGGTGGTGAGTCTTTCAAATGAGGAGACAATCAATGATAGAAATATCAATGTGAGTCCCCAGACTTTGAGTGAATCACAACCGGGAGCCATTTCGCATACGCATACTCCTGCTCAACAAGATTTGGTCATGGTTCCTGCTACATTACTTATCCAAATGAATGCTGCACTCTTAGAAACCCTAGCTAAGAATAAGAATTTGTCTGATGAGCTTGCCTTATGCAACGAGAAAGTTCAAACTTTGGAATTAGTTCCTTCGTCTAGTGTTCTAACAAATCCCGAGTATGATCATTTTCGAAACAAACAAATGGGTCATTTGCAAGAAATTGAAACCTTAAGAGCAGATCTTTCTAATGAACTTAAAGAAAAAGAGTTAGTAGTCACTAATTTTCAAAAACTTCAAACGGATTTTGAATTACTCGAGTCTAAGAAGAATGAAATAGAAATTAATGCGGCTAATAAGATTAGAAGTCTAGATTATTTGCTTTTAAGACAATACGCTGCCTCTCAACTAGTGCACTAATTTGATGCTTCGTTTAGAGAATTTAACTTATCACGTCAAAAAGGCCTTCCCCCTAACCCACGGTATGCAAAACAAGCTTTTAACCATAGTCCAAGACTTTATAATGCAACCCAATTAGGATTGGTCTTAGACCCGATTGTTATTTTCGATGATCGCACCAATAAGGATCTAGTTGATGAGAATCGGTCATATAATTTTGCAAAATATCCCGATTGTGATTATTTTAAAATGAATCAGGAGCTTGCTAAAACGGATTTTAGAATTCGCTTCCATATGGACAAAGATCTCATTACAGCACCAACCTACATGTTAAATGAAGAAAACCCTAGTACACTTCCTACACTTGTCAAAATGGAAGGACCTAAGGAAATTCCAAAGGATCTTCCACCTGTTAGCACTGTATGGTTAAACTTGCAAGAGATTAATCAATACTTTGTTAGTTTTGACAAGGTCATTTTGGAATGTACGACTTCAAATGGCTTAAACGCCAGAGAATGGGCTTTCGAACACATGAACGAGGTGTTTAAAAATGAGATCAATCCGTTTGTCGAAAGTCTAAAAAGAAGTTTTGCATCTCTTTCGGAAAATCTTGAATTTGAAATTGCAGAAGTTCAAAAAGTGTTTTATGAAATGGACACCGCTTACGAACTACAATTAATTGAAAAGGAAAAGATTTTAACCGAATATGACCGATTCTTGTCCCAAGTAATTTCGTGTGATGTGCTTACTACTGTGAATGTTAATTATTCGAATGAGCTTACATCCGCTATGATTAACTGTGATGCTGTGAATATATGTGATGAGGTGTGTGATCTCTCTGTAAATGTTGTTGATACTGTAAATGAGGTAGATAATCATTCTTGTCACGAATCTAACGCTGAATTTTTAAAGCTACAAGATTCTTACAATTTACTTTCAAAACGCTTTAATCAACTTGAACAACATTGTATATCTTTAGAATTAAAACAACAAACTCAAAATGAGGATCTTTTGATAACAAATGGTTGTGAAAACGGTGTTGAGACGAGTGACAAGATGATTGCAATAGTTAAGGCATTAGAGGAAGAGATTATGAGATTGAAGAGAGATGTGTCATCAAATGAAACACTAAAATTGGAACTAGAGGCTGCAGAGTCTAAAAACCAGGACTTAGAAATTAGACTTTCGTCTATTCTAGGGGAGATGGATCGTGCAAGACAGGGAATGTCCAAACTTTATGGTTCACTAGAAGAACGCTTCACTTTTAATGCGGCACATCAACAATATTATGTTGAACAATTGAACCAAAAATGTGAGGAAATCTCTGACTTAAACATCATGCTCATTGACAAAAACATGGTTTTGGCCGAGTTAAAGGAGACACTTCTTCTCACCCGACAAGAAGTTGTTAATAACTTAGCTACTAACTCTGCACCGTCCTCTAGTGCTCCAACAACCAAGTCAGTAGTGCTTTATAAGAACCCGCTCCATAAGAGAAACCCGGTTACCTACGATGATTATATGAGGAATGCCATTAAGCATGTAGATCTTGTTAGGGATATTTTAGACGATCTTTATGCCTTAGATCCCTCAAGTAGCTACTATTACTCAGCTCATGAATATATTAAGCGAGTTCAATATTGCTTAGCATATTTGGAATACATAGGTAAACCAGGTTCTGCACTACTCACTAATAGACCCATTGCTGTAACTCCATTCAATAAGACCCCAGGAACAAAACCATCATTGGCACCATCAAGTAAGGCACCTTTAAAATCTGTTGCTAATGTTCCCACTTTGCCTTCTACAGGAGTAAAAGAGTCTACTAAGGCTAAAGGATCGCCACTCAAGAAAGATAAGATCAAGCCCTCCACTAGTAGTACCAACAAGAAGAAAGTAGAAGCTCACCATAGGAATGTTAGTTCAGATTTAAATAAAAAGAATCATGTTAAGACTAAAAGCTCTACGCCTGTGCAGAAGCCTAAACCATTTGTGAATTCTGATTTGAAATGTTGGAATTGTAATGAATGTATGTTTTCCCAACGTCATGATTTGTGTCTTATTGATCATGTGAATGAAATGAATGCCATTAGGAATGATCTTGAATGGAAGCCAACTGGTAGAACTCGTGCCCAAGTTGGCTGGCAATGGCGTCCCACTGGTAGGACCTTTACATTAGATGGAAAAATGTGCCCTTTAACTAGGAATGCATCCATTGAGGTTAGGTCTGAGCGTCCTTTAGTTAGGCACACTAGAACTAAAGTATGGAAACAGCGCCCTTTAATTAGTTCAGCCCCCACTATAGTGCCTATCAGTGAAGAAATACCTCAGGATTTAAGCCAACTAGAATCTACACCACCAACTAGGAAGAAGAAGGCTAGGAAATCTAAGAAACCTAAAGTTAGCAAATCTAAGATTATTAAATCTGTACCTGCTAATGACAAGGAACATTCAGATTCCGATACCTCTACATTGTCCTTGTCTGGTGATATTTTCAGGTGGTCCAAATCATCCTCTGGTATTTGGACTCCGGTTGTTCAAAGCATATGACCGGAGATCGCTCGATGCTCCGAAATTTCGTCAGCAAGTTTCATGGAACGGTTCAATTCGGTAATGATCATATTGCAAAGATAATGGGTTATGGTGAATATCAGATTGGAAACGTTACGATTTCAAGGGTATACTATGTAGAAGGTCTTGGTCATAATTTATTTTCAGTAGGACAGTTTTGTGATTCCAACCTAGAGGTTGCTTTTCGACAACATACTTGTTTCATCTGCAACTTGGAAGGAAAAGATTTGTTGAAGGGGTCTCGTGGTGCAAATCTTTATACTTTGTCCTTACAAGACATGATGGCCGCCTCTCCAGTATGTCTTCTCTCTAAAGCATCTAAGACCAAGTCATGGTTCTGGCATCGCAGATTATCTCATCTCAACTTTGATGCTATTAATCATCTGGCTAAAAACGAATTAGTTCGTGGTCTTCCAAAGCTCAAATTTCACAAGGACCATTTATGTTCCGCGTGTTCAAGGGGCAAAAGTACCAAGAAATCATACAAGCCCAAAGCTGAAGACACCAATCAAGAAAAACTTCATCTTTTGCATATGGATCTTTGTGGGCCAATGAGAACTGAAAGTGTGAGCGGTAAGAAATTCATTCTTGTTATTGTGGATGATTTCTCCAGGTTTACATGGGTTAGATTTCTACGTACAAAGGATGAAGCACCGAAGGCTATCATCACTTTTCTGAAATTCATTCAGGTACGTTTAAATACTACTGTCCGCCATATTCGTACAGATAATGGAACAAAGTTCGTCAACCAGACTCTTCGTGCTTACTATGAAGATGTTGGTATCTCACATGAAACATCCGCTGCACGTACTCCACAACAAAACGGTGTCGTTGAAAGACGGAATCGTACGCTTATGGAAGCTGCTAGGACTATGTTGATTTATGCGAATGCTCCATTGTTCTTGTGGGCAGAAGCTATCTCTACTGCATGTTTCACCCAAAACCGCTCTATCATCAGGAAACGCCATGGAAAAACACCTTACGAGCTTCTACATGATCGTAAACCCGATGTTTCATTCTTTCATGTGTTTGGTGCTCTTTGTTATCTAAACATTAATAGTGAGAACTTGGGCAAGCTTCAACCGAAAGCCGATATAGGTATTTTCATTGGTTACTCACCCTCCAAGAAAGCATACCGAATTTACAACCGTCGTCTTGGTAAGATCGTAGAAACTATGGACGCAGATTTCGATGAGCTGACAACGATGGCTTCTGAGCAACACAGCTCTGAACCCGCGCTTCACGAGATGGGAACCGGTGCTATTAGTTCCGGATTAGTTCCCAATAATCCTACTTCTACATCATTTTTACCACCTACAAGGCCCGAGTGGGATAAACTGTTTCAACCGTTGTTTGATGAATTCTTTGATCCCCTAAATGATGAAGTTCCAGCACCTGTAGTGATAGCTCCAATTCCTGAAGTTGTTGCTCAAGCTAATGAAGCTTTATCTAATGCATCTTCAATTAACATTGAACCGGATGCACCTTTACCAAGTGATTCTCAAACTACACCTGAATCATCACACTTACTTGTGCCTAATGATGTTGAAGAGGATTCTATTGATCACGATTTGGAATATGCTCACCTACAAGAGCTTCCTTTCTTTGGTGTACCGATACCTGAAAACCCTTCAGCCGCGTCTACCTCAGAAGAAGCTCCTTCAATAGTTCACTCCAGACCACCTAGGATTGAAAAACATAGCACCAAATGGACAAAAGATCACCCAATTAGGAATGTCATTGGTAATCTTGATCGACCAGTCTCTACACGCCATCAATTACAAGAGAGTGCACTCTATTGCTACTTTGATGCATTTCTCTCTGAAGTTGAACCTAAAAATTGGCAACAGGCTATGACTCAATCATCTTGGATTGAAGCCATGCAGGAGGAACTAAATGAATTCCAAAGACTTGAAGTATGGGAATTAGTTCCTCTCCCTGACAAGGTTAACATCCTTACTTTGTTATGGGTTTATAAGGTTAAACTCGATGAGATGGGTGCAGTATTGAAGAATAAGGCTAGATTGGTTGCTAGAGGATATAAACAAGCCTTGGGTATAGACTTTGAAGAATCTTTTGCTTCTGTTGCAAGATTGGAGGCTATTAGACTATTCCTTGCGTATGCTGCTCATATATCGTCTATCAGATGGATGTGAAGACGGCATTCTTGAATGGTGAACTAAGGGAAGAAGTCTATGTTAGTCAGTCGGATGGGTTCGTTAGCACGGTGTTTCCTAATCATGTGTACAAGCTTAAGAAGGCTCTCTATGGGTTGAAACAAGCTCCACGTGCTTGGTATGATCTCCTTTCAACATATCTCATCTCGGAAGGCTTCTCCAAAGGCAAGGTGGACCCCATTCTATTCACTCTCAAGGAGGACAACGACATGATTCTGGTACAAATTTATGTTGATGATATAATATTTGCTGCCTCTAACATAGAATTGTCAAAAGGCTTTGAGAAGATAATGTCCACACGCTTTCAGATGTCAATGATGGGAAAATTTTCATTTTTCTTAGGATTACAAATTTCTCAGAATCCCAGAGGCATCTTTATTAATCAATCCAAATATGCTCTAGAATCATTAAAGAAATATAACTTTGAAAATTGTGACCCCGTGGACACTCCAATGGTGGAGAAATCCAAGTTAGATGAAGATAGGAATGGGACTATTGTCGATCCAAAACTTTACCGTGGGATGATCGGCACCTTTCTATATCTGACTGCTAGCAGGCCTGATTTGCAATTTGCCGTATGCATGTGTGCCCGGTATCAGGCTCGGCCTACCGAAAAGCACCTACATGTTGTGAAAAGGATCTTTCGGTATCTCAAAGGAACACTTCATCGTGGTCTATGGTATCCGAAAGATTCCTCCTTTGATTTAATATCATACGCAGATGCCGATCATGCTGGGTGTCAAGACACGAGGCGTAGCACTTCTGACTCTGTGCAACTCCTTGGAGACAGATTGATCAGTTGGTCTTCAAAAAGGCAGAAAAGTGCTGCAATTTCTAGCACGGAGGCTGAATACATCGCCATGTCCGGTTGTTGTGCTCAAGTCCTTTGGATGAGATCACAACTAACTGACTACGGTTTGGGATTCAACAAAATCCCGATGTATTGTGACAACAAGAGCGCCATTTCCCTTTGCTGCAACTATGTTCAACACTCCCGGGCCAAGCACATAGACATTCGCTACCATTTCATTAAAGAGCAGGTGGAGAACGGATTGATCGAGCTGTATTTTGTCACTACTGAGTATCAGCTGGCAGATATGTTCACCAAAGCCTTAGATCGAGGACGAATCGAGTTTTTGATCGACAAGCTTGGCATGAAATCATTCACTCCAGCGACTCTCAAAGAATTGGCAGAAGAATCAGCTGAATAGTGGTGGTAAACTATTCAGGCGTATCCTTTGTTCGTGATCATGTATATTATTGTATATATATAAACCACAAAAAGAAAAATACAAAAATATAAAACCAAGAAAAACCATAAAAAAATACAAAACCTAGAAAAACCATAAAAATTATAAAATCAAGAAAAACCAAAAATATTTTTCGCTTTTTAATCGGGCATGTCTTTTAGTACGGTAATATTTACGGCTTTAGAAATGTCGATCAATATTGACACGGCGCCATAAATAGAGTCCGTATAAAAGTTGTACATTTTTAAAACATGCCCATTATGGCTTGTAGTTATTTCAGACTACAACCCGGTTTTCATATTAAAGTCACGTATTTCCTTGGAAAACGTTGGCTCACAACGGGAATTAATTTTCTCGGGCATGATTTACAAGACAAATCATGCAAAGGGATCAAGTTTACTTTACAACTTGGTCTAACACGAGTTAGTGTACGTCTCAGTGCATTAATTTGTCAAAATAAGAGAAATCTTATTGCCACCACAAATCAATCTTTTCAAGACAGTAATTGGAAATGTTTTCATCAATATTTGACTCTTTAAACAATGACCACAGCTCTTTAAATAGAAAACGGGTCATCGTTTAAGGGGGAGAAAATATTAAATCATCTTCGTCATCAAAACAATTTTCAGGACTTCCGGATGAACAAGGCTAGCAATCTTCCGAATGAAGTTCTGAACGAACTTCCGAATGAAGGAGTTCCGGATGAACTTCCGAATGAAGGAGTTCCGGACGAACTTCCGAATGAAGGAGTTCCGGACGAACTTCCGAATGAAGGAGTTCCGGACGAACTTCCGAATGAAGGAGTTCCGGACGAACTTCCGAATGAAAGAGTTCCGAACGAACTTGCGAATGAAGGAGTTCCGAACGAACTTCCGAATGAAGAGTTCCGAATGAACTTCCGAATGAAGAGTTCCGAATGAACTTCCGAATGAAGAGTTCCGAATGAACTTCCGAATGAAGAGTTCCGAATGAACTTCCGAATGAAGAGTTCCGAAGGAACTTCCGAATGAAGAGTTCTGAACGAACTTCCGAGTGAAGAGTTCCGAACGAACTTCCGAATGAAGAAGTTCCGGATGAAGAGTTCCGAACGAACTTCCGAGTGAAGAGTTCCGAATGAAGAAGTTCCGGATGAAGAGTTCCGAGTGAAGAAGTTCCGGATGAAGAGTTCCGAATGAAGAAGTTCCGGATGAAGAGTTCCGAATGAAGAAGTTCCGGATGAAGAGTTCCGAGTGAAGAGTTCAAGAAGATTGATCAAAAGCTCCGGAAACGTAGATTGATAAGGAGCTTAGAAAGGTTCGTTGGTGGTAGACCATATGGAGTGCACCACAAGTTACTGCAACGATCCATCTAATGGATCGTACATTTCAGGTCTACTTTATATTGGTTTTTTAATTGTGAATATGTAAATTTGTGAATATTGTGCTTTTACGGCTTGATGTAGTGTTAAGGTATGATAATTTTTCAAGAATTTCTCACGAGATTCTAAATCTTTCAAAATATATCATACTAAAGCACTACAACTATCCCTTATTAATTTAAGGGGGAGCATTAACATGTTCTATGGCCAAACATCGATTTCATTTTTTACCCAAAGACCGGTTAATCCATTCAATATCCCAAATATTAATGGTTAACATTTTGGATAAGGGGAGAAAATGGGATTAAGGAGACTTAAATGATACTTGGCTAAAAGATGAAAAAGACTTAACGGTAATCCAACTTAATATGTGTAAAGCACGTGTTAAGGGGGAGCGTTTTTGATGAACAAAACACCTAAGGTACAAAACTTTTGATTTCAATATCACAAGTACCTTAGGTGATTTTCAAGGATTTTTCATGGTGGCTATACTTTCCCAAAAGACGCTTAATTCACGATGAATGTGGTGACAAAAGGGTGGTAGGAATAGGTTTAGTCCAATGATTCATCAGAGCCGATGGAATCTTCCCAAGGACAATTCCCTAGATAGAATTAGAAGTCCTAGGAAAGTTGGAGAAAGATTGTGAACGTAGCTGAGTACCGACTAATTAATGATGCTAGCACTGGAACAATCACAACAAGGTGCTAGTGATGATGTATTGGTAAGTACTGAAGGGGTTGAAGAATGAAAAAGAAATGTAAAGATAAAGGGTGTAAAGAAAGAAGCCCTCCTTACAACTTTAGGCAGAAACCGGGTCAATTCATATGCTATTGAGATCATTTTTGTTAATGATTCTCGATATTGAAGAAAGACATCATGGACCCAGTGATGCAATGCACAACCCTTCCCAGCTAACTCAAATATCTCTCAAAAGGTATATGTTTTAATCACACGGAGATCAACACGTTATCTATTGGTTTATTCACTCCGAATAGACTGGTATTGAAAAGGTGGCACTCCTCTCCAGCCATCGCTCACTAAATCAAAACGCACTATCGAGTCTAGAGCCACGAGATCATCAAAAGTCTCATTAGGACACTTTCCATTTATTCCTTGCTTTCTCACACACTGTGAAAAGTAAGAGATTTTCATGAGTCCTACGCAGTATTCCTGTAATATTGCCAGAACATCCGAGTAATACGTAAGTAGTACAATGAAGATGGAAATCCTGCTTGAGCCAACATCAAACAAGCTCATGGTAGGTTACACGTGCGGTTCTTTTAGAACCAATCTTGTGAAAAACTGGAAAGAAACAGTGGTTTAATTCTTAATTGAACTTAAACTCGTTCCAGGCCTCTACGCATTATCATATGATCTTGCCAGAACACTTAGAGTGACTCTTGATTGATCACAGTGACGAGTGGAAATCCTTCTAGTGTTAACATCAAACAGCACTTAGTAGGTGACGTGCAAGATTCTTTATGAATTGAGCTCGTAACAACTGGAAAGCAACGATGGTGAAAATCTTAATTGAAATTCACTTGTTCCAGGTTTCATGAATTGACGGCTTCAAATCACAAGGATAATTTATCCAAGTGATTCACTCTTTATGTTCGCAGTCAGCTTTGGACGGTCGAATAAAGAGAACGGGTTTACCCGCGAAATCCTGTCAGGAAGTTACTTAATTGAAACTATCCGTCACGGGTACGATATCTAATATCGTCCAACGGTCTTCACCGACCGGAGGTAAAATGCTACCGAATTAGAATAAAATGTCAAAGCCATTTTATTCGTGTCGTTGCTGTGTACCTGTTAAAGACGGTGGCGTTGCTGTGTACCTGTTGAAGACGGTGGCGTTGCTGTGTACCAGTTGAAGACGGTGGTGTTGCGGTGTACCTGTAGAAGTCGTTCCCACATGCTTATGTTTTTCTGCATCAAAGTTCAGCAAAATTCAAGAAAGTGCAAAGTGAAGTCTTCCGCTGTACCAAACTCTGAAGCTTTCGAGAATTCAACAAAAAGACATAAGTGTGTGGAACATGGAGTCACGAGGAAGCAAGTTTCACAAGAAGGAAAAGATCGCACGTGAAAGGCCAAAAGAACAATGCTCTCAAGCCAAAGCCTAAAAGATCAAATAAACATATTCACAACAAAAAGAAAGAAGAAAAGACTACGAGCTGAAGAACAAAGACTTAGTATAGTATGCTAGGTTTAGAACTTTGTAAACGTGGAGTGACCTCCCTTAGGGGGAGATTGTTAGAAATATGTTTTTACGTATATTAGAAGTATCGGTCACTCCACAATATTATTAATGTTTTAACAGCTCGTAGTTAGTGTTACTTATTAAGTTAAGTAAGAAACCGACCCATGGGCTTGTCATGGGTTGGCCCAAGCCCAAATAAGGGCCTTGGATATAAATACCCCTTTCCACCATGGAAAGGGGTTGGTTGTTGATCACTCTAAACTTTCATTTGAATAAAATACACATAGTTTCACTCTCACTTTCTCTCTCTAGTTTCTCTCTCTAGAAATCATCAACCCACTTCATAGATTCATAGGTTATCAAGATTCTACATAATAGCTTATATTAAATAATATAAAGTTAGATTGGGAAAAAGTTAAACCCTATTGGTTTGACTTAAATGATGTTGTTGTTTTGATTCAAAATGGTGGTTCGAGAATCATATAGTGTATTTGGTTCGTAATGGTGGATTAATCAAGAGGTTGTCGTGTCTAAGGTGGCTCAGCGCCTACCTTCGTCATCAAAGGTTCATCAATACAAAGGTAAGCTCGATTTTATTTTGTTTTTATGAATTTCTCTTTGTATAAATTGATGTTTGGGCTTTTTAGTTTGTGAATCTGCGTTCATCGATATCTTGATATATGTTTGGATCTGCTTAACTTGATATATGTGGTTGATGTTTTGATATTAGTTTTTTTTAAGAGAATTTTAAATTGTTCTTTTAAGCTATTGAAGATTGTTGTTTCATTTTCACAATTGAGTATGGATATGAATCTGTTTAGTTTTCATTAGAGTCTAGTTTTTGTTTTAATTGCCATATTTTAACTGTACTTGTAATGATAAGGCTTTGAGATGGATTCTGAATGATGTATATTTGTTGAGTAATGATTTGTCTACGATTTATAGTAAGAAGGACGATGAATCTGCTATATGTGATGTTGTAATTTAGGATTTGCTGTGATAACTGTCGGATAGAACTTTAGCCTGCTGTTAAGTTTGGTTAAATTGACGCATAATTTGCTTGCGGCATTAATATTAGTTAGACTTTTAAATTTGGTTGATAATTTTTGGTTTACTGATATACTCATTTGATTGTTAATTTGTTTTTATTGATTTGTTACAATTTTAGCAGTCTATACATTTCATAATTTTGTTTTATTAGATCAGACGGTTGGTTTGGTTTGTTTATGTACCAAAATCATTCCAAAAATAATAATCACCAAAAAGGCCTTCCTAGGACTCGAACACAGGACCTCTAGGTCCATTGCCAACACGTCACCCAACTGAGCTATAGGCTCTTTTTTATTATTAGTTTATAATTCGAATTTTAAATACATTAGTAAACTGTCATGTTTTGTTTGATATATGTTTATTTAAGTTTAAATAAAATGAGTAATTAATTTTATAAAACAAATTATTAAAATTTAATTGTAAAAAAAATTGATTTAGTTTTAATATAAAATAAAAATATATATAAATAGATAAATAAAAATATTTTATTACTTTTTATAAATTTAAATTATTTTAAAATTTGTTTTTAAATAATTTAGTTTTAATTAGTTTTGTTTTAAATAAATTTTGATTTAATATTTTAGTTTAAATAATTTTTGTTAAAATATTTTGTTTAATAAAGAAAGTAAAAGTAAATTTTAAATAGAATAAATAGTTTAATTTGTCTTTTAGATTTTATTTTTGGATACGATTCATGCACTTTAGGATTAAAATTTGTAGGTTTAATTTAGATAAAAACCAAAACGGAATTCAAATCAATTGTCCAAATTAAATCGAAAGTCTCAAATTCACAAGTTCCTTGTGTACAACGAACCGGGATCACTCTCGTGTTTAATTGATTTGTCTTTAGCTTATTTTTGGATTATTACCTTTTCCTAAAGGTAATTTTCTAAATTTGCTCTATAACGTATTTAATTAAAATACACCGACATTTCCCAATACATCACTTATTTAAAATATTCATTCAGTGGGAATGAACATTTATCCCTAATTCACTCATTATCACTCACATAAGCTATTAATTTGAGCTTATATGAACGATTAACATTTATAATATCAACTTGTAGGTTAAGAAAATGCAAGTAATTTTAACAGAATAATAAAACGTGAGATAAAGAGATAACAAATCTGAAAATCAACTTTTATTAATTCAAATCAACATTATATTATTTATTAAAATGAAGACTACAATTTCTAACTAAAAAATAACATTATAACAGTAAGTATAAATAGAGATGAATATTACAGTAAAATCAAGGGGTATTTATAGCTGAGGAGAAAGGTGTAGGGTGGCTGATGAAGACGTTTTTGGCCCTTAGATCATCTCTTGAATCCTCTCTTTCTCATGTCAGTTTCAATCCCACGACTGTCATTGGCACTTGATCACACGGATTGCCAGGGTGTACAAATGTGTGTTAGTTTTAAGCTGACTTGACAGGATATGACTGGCTCTTTGTCAGATTAGCAGGGATTAGACCAATAGGAGAAGGGTTGTGACGAATCCAAGTGTCAGGTGGAGCTTGGCACTTGGAATCTTGGTGTAAATCATGCGCCTTCTTCACCCCTATTTTCTCTGAATAGACGCGAGTGGATGTCACTTGCTTGATTTGTGAAGCCCTAAAAATTAGGGTTCATAAGTCTGCTATTGTGTTCTTACCCAATATCTCTTCTCTCGACTTTTCTTTTATTTTCTTTGTTTACTCTTCTTTTGACCAAAACGTGTTGACCAAAGTTTATATATAAACTTTCCACCGTCTTTAACTTGATACTTTTGGGCTTTGGTGAACTTTGATCCAAGATAAATATTACTTCCATCCGTCCCTTATTTTCTTTCTTGGGCTTGGACCCGAAGTATATAAAATACTTCCATTCATTTATTCATTTGTAAATGGGCTTTGACTTGGGCCTTTCCAAATAGATAACTTCATAATTTCATATATGGGCTTTAAGGCCCATTAAGCATAGTGGGTCCCACTTGGCCCAAAAATACTTGATAAAATTGAATCCTCGAATAAAAACGACTTGACTTTTGGATTTTGGTGAAATCTTCAATCTCATGTCGGTTTTGCCGGTTTTTGTGAACCTGTTACCTACACACATGAAACAAGAAAACATTTGCAAATACAAGGCTATATATTAAATAAGCATTTTAATTCCGTTCTAAGATATAAATGATATGAGTATTTACACTCATATCAGTAGGCGTTGCAGTGGTGGATGAAGGTGGTGGCGGCGGCAGATTTTTTGTAGGGTTTTTTTTTCTTGAGCTGTTAAGGTCGATGCCACCAAGGGTTAGATTTGCCTCACATCCCTTTTCATTACTAGCATTCTGCATCAATACAAATATATATTGCATAAACCTCTATCGTTGAGGTCATATGTTATAGTGATGTTACAAATCCTATAAAAAGGAACCTGATCTTAGAATGCATCTTGCAACAATAGTTCATTACTGGGAATATTATTTTGAATCAAATTAACAAAACCATAATATGAATATGGAAACTAAGGAAAACCCATAAAATTATTTTAATTAAAACAAAAAAAACAAAATTAATATCCGACAATCATAAAAATTAAAATGAAGATTCAAATAAGCAAAACCCTTAATATGAATCATAATAGCAAAACCCTAATATGAATCACCATGATAAAACGCCACTGATATAAATCGTGAATAAAAAATAGTATGAATACCTTGATCGTAGAAAGAAATTTTTGACAATAATTTCAATATCGCTAGTTAATTTTGGAGCCGATCTAAAAGGGGATAATTGAAAAAATATTACGGTAGATGTTAGTTATCACAAAAGATAGGAAGACAGATATAGATGATTTATGACATAAGATTGATTAAGATAGATCAATGTTTAAGAGACGGATTTTTGGATAAATTTGGTTGGTACCAGAATTATACATAGGAAGAAGAAAAGAGGATGGAGTAGATGATATACAAAGGGGGAGATGATGAAAGAAAATGTGTTTTTTAGTTTGAAGTAGGGCTAAATGGCTTGTAAAATTGGGAAAAATTTGTTTTGTTTCCCTATTAAGAACTTTGAGTTGCCCTAAATTATGTAGTTTCCCAAAAGTGGTATGTACCCTATGTCAGTGGGCAAATGACGAAAAAACCAGTTGCCCAAAATACCAATTGCCCAAATTCTTAAGATTTCCCAAAAGTACAAAACCGTATTATTACCCGACGTATACTAACAGTATTTTCCAAGTGTCAAATTCTGCTTCTGTTGCCCTATTGCCTAAAAAAATATGTCCTTTTTTGGAAAGAGAATAATTAAAGGCTCTTGTGGGAATTGGAAAAAAGGTTTTGGACTCTTTTGATAATTTTCCCTAATATGTACTATAGATTTGGATATTGGTATCATCAACTCTTATTCTCGATCTCTATATTCAATAACCAAATATCAGCTTTACTTTTCACATACAGTAAGGGCGTGTTTGTTATAAGGTGGTCCACTTTAGCTTTAGGTCTAAAAGAAGAAAAACACGTTTGGTACAAAAGATATGTACTAAATTCTTGGTTGATGCCAAAATAATAATGAGTAGGTGAATTCTTACCATTTTGACAGATTTAGAGCTATATCCCCACATTTGTGGGCCCATTTCATTTCTCATCCATAATTTCAAAGCTTTTTTTTCACTTGTTAATTTTTGATAAATAAATATGATTTATAATTTGTATACTAATTTTTAAAATAAACATATATTTAAATTATTATATTATTTCTCTCTCATCTTTTCTTTTACCCCCCAATATTTTCTTTTAACCCTATATCCAATCTTAAACCTATTTATAAACCAAACAGGCCCTAATATTTTTTTAAACATTTATAATGAGAATATTTCATTTCATTAAAATACAAAAAGTAACCTGAACTATTTAGTTCATTAAAAAATCTTGTTCACGTCGGTTTCATAATTTAAATATGTCAAATGAATTTTAGGAGGTTTCAGGTAAGGTTTTAACAAGCTAGTCGCGCTAGAACTGGTGTGTTTGATAAAGCTTTCGTCTGCATATGATCGCAAGTAATACACCATGCCACTTAGATATTGAAAGAGCTGATAAATGTGAAGCACCCAACCTTAATCAATGTGTTGATAGCACTTGCCATAGAAATCGAATTAGTATCAAATGCTTTACCCGCATCGACTATCTCTTATCTTGTGTCTAATCACACTCTCTTTCTTCCGTGTACATCATTTGTTCATGAGGTTTTCATGAAAGAGTACGTATCCTCTATTATTATCCATTGATAGAATTAATATTTCATACGAACCCAATTCAACTCAATATGATAATCACTCCCGAATTATCCAACCTAAAAATTCAGTTTAAGATTGATAACTATTTCATAAATTCATACACATCGTTTACAATAAGATGAACAGAAAAACAAGCAACAAGCTGCGTCACAACTCAAAATTTCAATGTTTTGAAAATTGAGTTATGAATCGATCCGTTCGAGTCACCAGTTCAACCAGCTGGACCGTCAGGTCGAGCCGGTTTTCCATAAAAAAATTATATATAAATTTGCTATACTACAATATATATATATATATATATATATATATAGTGAAAGGTTATTTTCAGAACCAAATAAATGTACAGAACTGCGAGAACCACCTTAATATTCTTAACAATGCGTATGTATTTTCATTATTATGTTTAAATTAACATTTAATAGTTGTTTTGTTAGTTATGTATCCGAGTATGATGAGCGATATGAAAAGTGCACATGTGTTTTCTTATTATCTAACGAAAAGATAGTTATCATACATACAAAACAAGCATACATGTTCTTAGTGACCTACGACAATAAAAATTCATGTATTTCTACCTAATAAACTAACCCGATATATATACATGTGCATTTTAAGAGTAAAAAAGGTGGTTCTCGCAGTTCTGTACATTTATTTGGTTCTGAAAATAACCTCACCCTATATATATATATATATATATATATATATATATATATATATATATATATATATATATTATATATATATATATATATATATATATATATATATATATATATATATATATATATATATATATATATATATATATATATATATATATAATATATATATATATATATATATTATATATATATATATATATATATATATATATATATATATATATATATATATATATATATATATATATATATATATATATATATATATATATAATATATATATATATATATATATATATATATATATATATTTATATATATATATATATATATATATATATATATATATATATATATAAATTATGAATAATTTATATATTTGACCTAAAAACTATTAAAAGATAATAAAGCCAAGCCCGGTTTGTGGACACTAAACCCTAACGGACCTAAAGCCTAGGGGTGAGCATAGTTTGGTTTGGTGCGGTTTTTGACTGAAACCGAACCTAAACCGCGCTTGCGGTTTCTATAAAAGTTTAAACCAAACCATGCGGTTTTTGTAGTTTTGATTTTGCGGTTTTGCGGTTTACGAATTTGATTTTTCTGTTTTTAACCGCACCAGCCTATATTTTACCAGTTTGTCATTTTGGGCTTGAACCTAATAATAATTTTGGGCTTGGACTCCATAGTAAGTTTGGGCTTAATGTTTCACATAATTATATGATATCCATGTGATATATACCTAATAGTAAAAACCGAGCTTAGGCTTTAGTATCTCTTAATAAAAACCACAAACAACTAAAACATGGGTATCAAAATTTCACAATCACAACTTGAAAAGAACCTTGGGCCCTATTGCAAATTAGCAGCCCAAAATTCAAAAAGCCGAATGTGATAACATTAAACTTAAAAATCTCACTATAAAGACCCTACTATCCTTGAGCACAACAACCCTAAATATTCACTCCTTAAAAAAACAGTTTCATTGCCAGTGGGGAATTGTTGAAAGAATTGTTTGGTGAATGAATATTCTATAACATTTCTTTCTACAATTCCCTAACAGCAATAAACCTCAAACCAGAGCAATGAACCTTAAACAAGATCTGAACTCCAAAATTAAACTACTAGTGTTTAACTTATTCTAGACTTAACTATATAAGAAAGTAAATGTTTATACCAAGTCATTCGAGTTATTATAGCTTAAATGTAGGTTTAACTGAGTTCAAGTCGATTTTTGAGCTTGGATTTTACTAGTTGAGTTGAGGCTAATGATATTGGATGACAATCTGCGCAGATATGGTGAGTCAAATATCAAGTTTTGGGGGTTAATTTTATTTTTTTTTACATAACTTCATTATCACACCTCATAAACGGAGGAATTTAGAACACAACAAGTTACATCGAACACAAAGACAAGATCAAAAGTGATTTGCCAAACAAAGTATACAAGTAACAAGTTGAAACAAACCAAGACATACACCTTAAGGATTGTGAGACGGAAGCAGCAACACAATACAAGGGTGAGGGGAAATCACCAATGTGAGCTTTTCTCAAACACAACCAACCATATGAAGGTGGTGTAGCGTGGAGCAAAACTACAAAAGAGTACACGAATCATACAAGATAAATAAAGCCTAACATCTGTAAAACCTCTGATTTTATTTTATTGACTTTGTCAACTGTAGTACTATCTATATTTGGAATTTATATAATTTCACTTTTATATGACTTATTAATTATCATATACCTATTGTCATACTACCTTTCATATTTATTTTACATTTATATGAACCTTTAGTCATTTATTGACTACTTTGGCAACTGGCTGGCCACTTGATTGAATAATGAAATTCATCACCTCAGTACATATTTTGAGATAAACTGTAACCTTACTTAATTTGTTTATTAAGTACTTGGATTATTTTTATATGTACATATTTACATATATCACCTAAAAGGAATAAATACCTAAACACTTTAAAAACAATGTATATTATTTTACATTGTCACTTATTTACTTTATTTAAGTAAATTAATTCTAGTAATATATTTAATAATACACTTTCACTAAGTTATCTAAAAGCTTCAACAAAAATACCTACAACACAACAAGTACCTATAATAAAATACAAGGACTATTATTATCATACAACACTTGGCAAAATTTATCAAAAACCCTCCCCATGCATAAAATAAAACGTGTGTATCTATGCATGCATACACTACCATCATTTGATTAACTAGCTACAAGTATTCTAGTGTAATCATATCACTCCACTAACACCCTATGCTAATGCATGCATAACCCTACTTTACTTACACCCTCCATGCTTATACACTTACACACTCCATACATTTCACTATACATGTCATTTTTGTTCCCTATTGACTTCCCAAAAACCCACGAATGGAACCAAAAGAAGGAAATGAAGAGACTTGCTAGTTTTTGCCACGTGTGGAAATCAACCAACCAAAATCCAAGTGTATCCCATCAAGATACATGCTAGATATGAAGGACATGGTACATAGATTTTCTTGATTCACTCTCTCTCTCTTTGATATAGGCCGAGACAAACACACACAACACAACACAAAACATTTCCAATCTCACTTCACTCTTCTCTCTCAAACTCACGGCTAAACTCAACTTTCCACCATTTTCAAACCTTCAAGATTTACTACTACTCCTATTCTATGTCTTCTACTATCTAAAGGTTAATCCTAAGCTCAACCTACAAGAAACCTTGATCCTTAAAGCAAGAACAAGAACCCTAGAATCCTACTTGAAGCTCACGGCATACTTTTGATCTCCTATACCTCCATTGTTGAAAGCTTGTCACTTGTTTCTACTCATTCTCATATCATTCCTAAACCTATCTAAACAAGTAAGTCCAAGTTAAAAACCTATCTTTTCTAATACATTACCTTGATATATATTAATGTGTACATGTTTATTTTTGGTAAAGTTAACATTTAAACAAGTATGGAAACCCTAAAAAACTAAGTAAAACCCACGGGTTGATTTTAAATGTAACATAACATGTTGTAAAAACTTGTCAACCTTGAAGAACACATCAACATGATCTTGTTTAACTTGAAAAATCATGAAAACCTAACCATGCAAGTAATTTTGGACGTAAGCTATTAAGCTCATAATATTATTTCAAGTAATCTTGTAATGCTTAGATATAACTAGAAACATTAGATTTATGTTTTTAGGTGCCTTAAAATGTTAAGATCACTATTAGGCCTCATAAGATTAGTTTAATCTCACTATAATACTTTGCCTAGATAAATAATCATTTTCATTAAATAAATGTTTTTATGAAACTTTTAGTGTCAAAAATATGATTTTACAAAGTTTCATGTTGAAAATATAAATCTATAATTATTTTGGATTTAAATAATAGATCTACTAAATTTTTGGATTAAATATAACAAGTATAAACTTTTGGGTTGGATTTGTAAATTTACAAAGTAAAAGGGATCTAAATAAATAAATGTGGAAACTTATTTTTCAAAACATAAACTTTGGATTACTTTTTAATTATTGCCGAGAGTTTAAGGGTGTGTTTTGAACATATCCGAATCTTTATACGGTTAAAAATGACTAAAAAGAGATTAATAAAATATTAGGGTAAGTTGTGTAAACTTTAGAAAACCTAGGGATTTTTTGGACACAAGCCGAGACCTAATATGAACAATAGGGACCAAATGTGTCAAGATACTAAACTTAATAAAGCCCTAAGTAATCCTAGGGACTAAACTTGCCAATTGCCAAAACCTATACAAGCCCTAGGGGCAATAATGTAACTTGTAATAAACTTAATTATTAGCCGAAACTATAAGGACTAAAACTGCCAATAGGTGAAACTTTAATAAGCCCTAAAATAGGCCACATACTATAAGGACCAAAATTGACACTTTATGAAACTTTAAGAAACCCTAGTTACACGTGTAATTAGGGAGGGACCAAAACTGTAATTATTAAAAAAGATTTAGAAACCCTAGGGGTATAAAAGTAATTTAACCGCGAGTATTTATTTAAAAGGACTAAAACGTATTTTTATACAAGTATTACGAACCTTAAAATCTTATGCATTTTAAACCTTTATTTAAACGTAAAACTTAAATAAACGTAACGATTGTTATTTTTCCAAACCTATAACTTAATAAATATAAATCTTACATAAACATGGATTTTAAATAAAATGTTATACATTTATAAACCTTATTTATATATTGAATATAAATTGAAAATGATTAACTTATAAAATAAATATATTAATTATATTTATTTCCTATCGCTTTAAATGTATATAAAACTATCCTATATAAATATTTAAAGTGTTTTATAAACAACGTAAGTACAAAATATTAATTAAATGAATTAATTAATTAAACCTTATTATTTATTTTATACCTAAAATAAATACTATTAGAACTTGTACTACGACGAACAAATTACAAGTATTGTAATTAAATACTTAAAACCAGTTTAAGCATGTACAGATTTATTCTGGAACTTTTATGCATTATGTTATGCATTTACTGAGACCTTATAATTATTTAGGTCGTTGATTGTATCGTGAGCATCCTTATCAGATTTACCTACTGACTTATTGCTGTACTGCTGAGGTGAGTTCATGGCCCCACTTTAGATATTGACAAACTTTTAAACCTTTTAATGGGGAAGAAAACATGCAACATATTTGATTTTATGGACATGGATTGAACTGTATAACTTTTGATTACATTGCCTATTGTAGATGAACCCGCATGACCCGTGCATCCGAAACTGTTAGAATTATTGAATTACCTGAATGTTATAAATAGATCTATTTGGGATTGACCGTCCCCATCTGGGTGAGTCATGCTCACTGTGCCTCGGCCGGGACAACATATGTTTCACATGTCAGCACTTATTTTTGTTATGGGTGCCTTGATCAAGATAAGGCGAAGGGTCCTTATCTGTTAAGGACTTAACTGTCAAGTTTCAGTTTCGGGCAATATGGAAATGTAATTACTTTTAAGTATTGATGCTTTGTACATTACTACTTCTGGGAATATTTAATGTCCAACTTACTTTAATTAAACCTGTGAATTCACCAACTTTATGTTGACTTTCTAAGCATGTTTTCTCAGGTAACTGAAGCAGGTAGTGGTGTGCATGAAGTCAAGCATCATGATAGGTTGCATTTATAGAGCTCATCTGGGGTTTTATAAATTGGGAATAAATTCAAACTTTCAAACAATGTTAAAGACTACTGTAATACTATTTGCACTTTCAATCATGTAATAAATGTAAGGATAATCTTTTATCTGTTGCTCTATATTCTGTCTGCTGTTGATCCACCTACGTGACACCCAAATATTATCTCCGCTGCGTTTGACTCAATTTGGGGGTGTCACAAAAATGGTATCAGAGCGATAGTTATAGAGAATCAGAACAAAATTTAAAATAAATATAAAAAATAAAATTTTTATATAATCTGAACTATAACTGCTTTAAAAATCTTTTGGGATTTTCGGGACTAGAATAGTAAAGCATATAGACTATAGAGCATACATCGATTGTGTGATTGCCTGTGCATTGATTATTGACATCCGGTTGATTAATCTTATAAGTATTAACGTAACCTTTAGCATGGCGAGTGTTAAACGGCACTATTATATAATTTTAAAATATATTTCCCAAAACTTTTAACTTGAGTAAGTTTATACTTATATCAATTAAAAACTATATTACTTTCAGATTCATCATGACTTCACCTACCGATACACCTGCTGCCGTATCTCCGACGACCGTCTTATGTGGATGGTTATCTGCTAGTGACTCCGGCGATAGTCACGCTTCTGTCGACGCCGCATCCATTGAGGAACTTATTTCTACCCCACCTGTTTCCCCCGCTGGGGAAGAGGTCCAGCCTCCTACTGCTACACCACCTGTACCACTTGTGACTGTACTACGGGAGCATGCACCCGAGTCTCTGCCACCTCGTAAGAGGAGGTACGAGGCACCTCTCGATTCCACCTTTGAGATCGGTGAGGGTTCCCGGGCCAGACATGCTGACCCTGTTCAGGCCCAGATCACGGCACTGGCCGCACGCCAGGCCTAGGACGTAGCAGACATTCTTGCTCTGCTAGCGGCCGGACAGACTGAGCGCACTGTTCTACAGCAGCACCAGGACCTTTTATCATGGACCGTGAGTTCAGAGGCACACGCTGCCCGAGGGGTGTGGTCGACTACTTACCATTCTCTCCAGTGGTTGCTGGATGAGAATGAGTTCCTATGAGAGCAGATCTACCTACTGCAGAGTCAACAAACAGAGACTCACACCGCTCTCATGACCATGGAGCAGACTCTTGCCATATTCTTCGACCTCCAGGATGTCCGTCATCAGGGATTGACGTCAGAGACCGCTCATCTCCGGGGAGTTCAGCAGACTCTTAGAGACCAGTTCCTTGAGGCACTCCGACTGCTCAAGGAGACTAAGACTGCTATGACCGCGATGCAGGATGCCATGCAGGCACCGGCTGTCTCATCTCCGCCCGTGGCGCCAGCCGTATCCGAGGAGTCAGTTAGGCATCAGTAGATTAGATGTACTAGATCTTTTGTACATCATGATAAGCTATTAGGGTTGCGTCCCAGCTATCATGATATAGGATCTCTTGTATTTGTACTTTTCTTTAGTGAGTTGTATCTTGTACTGTACTATTTAGATTAGGGATTCATAGATGATGTACTTTAGATTTCATGTACCACCATCCCAGACAGGCGGGCTGTGCTCTGTCTTGGATTAGGTTGTGCATTTTGTACTATATTCCTATTCTAGACTTATGGCATGTACTCATTAGCTTTTGTTATATCCTGTACTGTATTATATTATGAACTTTAAACAGGTTATCCAATTTTTTGCAAAGTCTATGCATGAAATTCCTTTTCGTGTAATTATATAAAACTATGCTAACACCTTGAACTAATGATTTCATTTTTGTGTACAATTATAGAAAAATGGTAGTCACTAGAACGAACCCCAACAATGCCGAGACTACCCAAAACGTCACTGCTGCCCAATTAAGGGAAATGATTGACCAAGGCATCGCATCTGCGATGGCTGCCAGCAGGAACGTGGACGACAGTCAAATTTCCAACAACCGCCGGAATAATCAGACCACCAGGGGTTGCTCTTACCCCGACTTCTTGAAATGTAAACCTTCCTATTACAAGGGCAAAGAAGGAGTGGTGGAACTGATGCAGTGGTTTGAGAGGTTGGAAATGGTATTTCGTATCAGCGATTGTGCAAAAGAGAACAAAGTGAAGTTTTCCGCCTGCACCCTACTTGAGAGTGCTCTTACTTGGTGGAACTCTGTTGTTGCTACTCTTGGACACGATGTTGCCTATGCTCTCAACTGGACTGAGTTGAAGGAGAGGATGACTGAGAAATACTGCCCAAGGGGAGAAATGAAGAAGCTGGAGATCGAGTTATGGGATCTCAAATGCAGGAACAACGACATCACCGCGTACAACCAAAGGTTCCAAGAGTTAACCCTAATGTGCACCAGAATGTTTGTAGAGGAGGATGATAAGATTGAGAAGTATGTGGGTAGACTCCCAGACGCCATTCACGACAGTGTGCTCGCATCTCGACCTACTACCGTCGAGAGTGCCATTGAGTTCACTACTGAGTTGATAAACAAAAGAGTCCGTACCTTATCCGAGAGGCAGACTGACAACAAGCGAAAGGCAGACGAGTACTTCCGCAGTCAGCGCCAGCAGCATCCTAAGAAGCAGAATACTGGGCAAGTTTACAGTGCTACCTCTGCAGGAGCTAACTCGTACGTGGGCGTCAAACCTTTGTGCCCAAAGTGAACTACCATCATACTTTTGATAGCCCATGCCAGACCTGCTACAGATGTGGACAAGTGGGTCACTTTGCTAAAACCTTTCGAGTTAATGCTGTCACTCAGGCCCGACCCACTCAAAACACTGGGAACTACAACAACAGGGGTGGATACAATGCCCGTGGGAACGGGAACGGACAGCAGGGGAACCACAACGCTACTGGAGGAAACAACAATAGACCCAAGAAGGGAGTTGTGTGCTACGAGTGTGGAGCACCAGGACACACGAGACCAAGCTGCCCTAAGCGGGCCAACCAGAACAAGAACAGTGGAGGAGCTTCATCCAGAGTGTACGTGGTCGGCAATGCAAAAGCCAACCCCGATTCAAATGTCGTTAATGGTACGTTTCTATTGAACAATCGTTATGCATCTGTTTTGTTTGATACTGGAGCAGACCGAAGTTTTATATCCACTGAATTTAGTCAAGTACTAGAAGTTATCCCTACAAGCTTAGATCACCGTTACTCCGTAGAATTAGCTGACGGTAAAACTGTAGATGCTGACACTATCATTAGAGGTTGCACCTTAAATCTTTCCAAACATCTGTTCAACATTGACCTTATCCCCGTAAACCTTGGTAGTTTTGATGTTATTATTGGCATGGACTAGTTAGCGAGATACCGCGCAGTCATTGTTTGTGACGAGAAGCTAGTCCGTATTCCGTGGGGAAACGAAACTCTAATCGTTCGAGGTGAGGGTAACACCGACCTCGCTGACACTAGACTTAGTGTTATCTCTTGTACAAAAGCTCAGAAATATCTGTTGAGAGGATGTCCTATCTTCTTGGCCCATATTTCTCAAACAAATGAAGAAGACAAACCCGAGGAGAAGCAAATCGAGGACGTACCCATTGTCCGATATTTTCCAGAAGTCTTTCCTGATGAGTTGCCAGGCTTACCACCGACTCGACAAGTGGAATTTCAAATTGACTTGGTTCCCGGAGCAGCACCTGTAGCTAAAGCTCCATACCGGTTGGCACCATCAGAAATGAAGGAATTAGCTGAACAACTTCAAGAACTATCTGACAAAGGATTCATACGACCCAGTTCCTCACCATGGGGAGATCCTGTGTTATTTGTCAAGAAGAAAGATGGTTCTTTTCGAATGTGCATCGATTACAGAGAGCTAAATAAGTTAACTGTGAAGAATCGATATCCGCTTCCTCGCATTGACGACCTATTTGACCAACTGCAAGGGTCAAGTGTGTATTCCAAGATTGACTTGAGATCTGGATACCATCAGCTACGAGTCAGGGAGGAAGATATTCCCAAAACAGCTTTTAGAACCCGTTACGGTCATTACGAATTCCAGGTTATGCCATTTGGGTTGACCAATGCACCAACTATTTTCATGGACCTTATGAACCGTGTGTGCAGACCCCACCTGGATAAATTCATGATAGTCTTCATTGACGACATACTAATTTATTCCAAGAACGAACAGGAACATGGAGAACATCTTGCACAAGTACTAAAGGTACTCAAGGAGGAGCAGCTCTATGCTAAGTTCTCTAAATGTGAATTTTGGATTCCTAGAGTGCAATTCCTTGGTCATGTCATCGATTGTGACGGTATTCACGTGGATCCAACAAAGGTCGAATCTGTCAGGGATTGGGTATCTCCTAAATCACCGACGGAGATCCGCCAATTTCTAGACCTTGCCGGATACTACCGTAGATTCATTGAGGATTTCTCCAAAATAGCCAAACCGATGACCAAGCTCACACAGAAGGGAATAAAGTTCGATTGGGGAGAGAAGGAAGAATCAGCTTTCCAACTGATCAAGCAGAAGTTATGCAGTGCACCCATACTGGCCTTGCCTGAAGGCAACGATGATTTCGTGGTATACTGTGATGCCTCACACAAAGGCTTAGGTGTCGTATTGATGCAGAGGATGAAAGTGATCGCCTACGCTTCAAGACAATTGAAGAAGCATGAGAAGAATTACACCACTCATGATCTAGAACTTGGATCCGTAGTTTTTTCTCTCAAAATCTGGAGACATTACCTATACGGAACAAAGTGCACAGTACATACTGACCACAAAAGTTTGCAACACATATTGGATCAGAAGGAGTTGAACATGAGACAACGCCGTTGGATTGAGTTACTGAGTGACTACGACTGCGAGATCAAATACCACCCGGGTAAAGCAAACGTGGTTGCTGATGCATTAAGTCGTAAAGAAACGGACCCTCCTATGAGAGTTCGGGCATTGGGGATGACAATCAGTTTGGATCTACCCAAACAGATTTTGGAAGGTCAGACTCAAGCCCAATTGCCTGAAAACCTCGTGAAGGAAGATGTCGGGGGAATGCTCAGAACTGATCTTAGCAAAGAAAAGTTAGAACCTAGAGCAGACGGAACCCTATGCCTTCACGGACGAAGTTGGTTACCTCGTTATGGAGATTTGAGGAACGCGATCATGCACGAATCTCATAAGTCTAAATATTCTATACATCCCGGATCTGAAAAGATGTATCAGGATATGAAGAAGTTATATTGGTGGCCGAATATGAAAGCCAACATTGCCACCTACGTTCAGAAATGTTTGACATGTGCTCGTGTCAAAACTGAACATCAGAGACCATCGGGTTTACTTGTACAACCCAAGATACCAGAATGGAAGTGGGAAAACATCACTATGGACTTTGTTACCAAACTCCCAAAGTCATCTCACGGTTACGATACTATCTGGGTGATCGTCGGTCGACTCACCAAGTCCGCTCATTTCTTTCCAATTAGGGAGAACGATTCCCTTGCCAAACTAGCGAAGACGTACCTGAAAGAGATTGTGACCAAACATGGAATACCAATGTCGATAATCTGTGATCGAGATGGTAGGTTCACGTCAAACTTTTGGAGGGCTTTCCAACGAGCCTTAGGTACCAATTTGGATATGAGCACTGCTTATCATCCGCAGACTGGTGGTCAAAGTGAACGAACCATCCAGACTCTAGAGGACATGCTACGAGCATGTGTGATTGATTTTGGAAATGGATGGGTTGACCACATTCCTTTAGTGGAATTCTCCTACAACAACAATTATCATGCCAGTATTAAGGCTGCCCCTTTTGAAGCATTGTACGGTCGCAAATGTCGTTCGCCTGTATGCTGGGCAGAAGTAGGTGAATTTCAGCTCACTGGACCAGAGCTAATTCAGGAGACTACTGACAAGATCGTCCTCATCAGACAGAGAATTCAAGCTGCTCGCGATCGACAAAAGAGCTACACGGACCTGAAACGCAAACCTATGCAATTTGAGGTAGGTGACCGTGTTATGCTCAAGGTATCGCCTTGGAAGGGTGTTGTACGTTTTGGCAAACGTGGAAAACTAAATCCATGTTATGTCGGCACTTTTAAAGTAATAGCCAGGATCGGGGAAGTAGCTTATCGTTTAGAGTTGCCCCAACAACTGAGTCGGGTACACTCTACCTTTCATGTTTCTAACCTGAAGAAGTGCTATGCTGAAGAACCACTGGCTATGCCATTGGAAGGAGTTCAAATTGACGACAAACTCCAGTTTGTAGAAGAACCAGTGGAAATCATGGAGAGGATAGTTAAGAAGTTGAAACGCAGTCGCATCCCGTTGGTCAAAGTACGTTGGAACTCTAGGAGAGGCCCTGAGTTCACTTGGGAACGAGAAGACTCGTTCAAGACCAAGTATCCACACTTGTTCACCTGACCAATAGCTTCATCTTAAGCTTTGAGGACAAAGCTAAAATAACGGGATGGTGCTGTAAAACCTCTGATTTTTATTTATTGACTTTGTCAACTGTAGTACTATCTATATTTGGAATTTATATAATTTCACTTTTATATGACTTATTAATTATCATATACCTATTGTCATACTACCTTTCATATTTATTTTACATTTATATGAACCTTTAGTCATTTATTGACTACTTTGGCAACTGACTGTCCACTTGATTGAATAATGAAATTCATCACCTCAGTACATATTTTGAGATAAACTGTAACCTTACTTAATTTGTTTATTAAGTACTTGGATTATTTTTATATGTACATATTTACATATATCACCTAAAAGGAATAAATACCTAAACATTTTAAAAACAATGTATATTATTTTACATTGTCACTTATTTACTTTATTTAAGTAAATTAATTCTAGTAATATATTTAATAATACACTTTCACTAAGTTATCTAAAAGCTTCAACAAAAATACCTACAACACAACAAGTACCTATAATAAAATACAAGGACTATTATTATCATACAACACTTGGCAAAATTTATCAAAAACCCTCCCCATGCATAAAATAAAACGTGTGTATGTATGCATGCATCATTTGATTAACTAGCTACAAGTATGCTAATGCATGCATAACCCTACTTTACTTACACCCTCCATGCTTATACACTTACACACTCCATACATTTCACTATACATGTCATTTTTGTTCCCCATTGACTTCCCAAAACCCACGGATGGAACCAAAAGAAGGAAATGAAGAGACTTGCTAGTTTTTGCCACATGTGGAAATCAACCAACCAAAATCCAAGTGTATCCCATCAAGATACATGCTAGATATGAAGGACATGGTACATAGATTTTCTTGATTCACTCTCTCTCTTTGATATAGGCCGAGACAAACACACACAACACAACACAAAACATTTCTAATCTCACTTCACTCTTCTCTCTCAAACTCACGGCTAAACTCAAATTTCCACCATTTTCAAACCTTCAAGATTTACTACTACTCCTATACTATGTCTTCTATTATCTAAAGGTTAATCCTAAGCTCAACCTACAAGAAACCTTGATCCTTAAAGCAAGAACAAGAACCCTAGAATCCTACTTGAAGCTCACAACATACTTTTGATCTCCTAGACCTCCATTGTTGAAAGCTTGTCACTTGTTTCTACTCATTCTCATATCATTCCTAAACCTATCTAAACAAGTAAGTCCAAGTTAAAACCTATCTTTTCTAATACATTACCTTGATATATTAATGTGTACATGTTTATTTTTGGTAAAGTTAACATTTAAACAAGTATGAAAACCCTAAAAACCTAAGTAAAACCCACGGCTTGATTTTAAATGTAATATAACATGTTGTAAAAACTTGTCAACCTTGAAGAACACATCAACATGATCTTGTTTAACTTGAAAAATCATGAAAACCTAACCATGCAAGTAATTTTGGACGTGAGCTATTAAGCTCATAATATTATTTCGAGTAATCTTGTATGCTTAGATATAACTAGAAACATTAGATTTATGTTTTTAGGTGCCTTAAAATGTTAAGATCACTATTAGGCCTCATAAGATTAGTTTAAGCTCACTATAATACTTTGCCTAGATAAATAATCATTTTTATTAAATAAATGTTTTTATAAAACTTTTAGTGTCAAAAATATGATTTTACAAAGTTTCATGTTGAAAATATAAATCTATAATTATTTTGGATTTAAATAATAGATCTACTAAATTTTTGGATTAAATACAACAAGTATAATTTTTGGGTTGGATTTGTAAATTTACAAAGTAAAAGGGATCTAAATAAATAAGTGTGGAAACTTATTTTTCAAAAACATAAACTTTGGATTACTTTTTAATTATTGCCGAGAGTTTAAGGGTGTGTTTTGAACATATCCGAAACTTTATAGGGTTAAAAAGGACTAAAAACAGATTAATAAAATATTAGGGTAAGTTGTGTAAACTTTAGAAAACCTAGGGATTGTTTTGGACACAAGCCGAGACCTAATATGAACAATAGGGACCAAATGTGTCAAGATACTAAACTTAATAAAGCCCTAAGTAATCCTAGGGACTAAACTTGCCAATTGCCGAAACCTATACAAGCCCTAGGGGGCAATAATGTAACTTGTAATAAACTTAATTATTAGCCGAAACTATAAGGACTAAAACTGCCAATAGGTGAAACTTTAATAAGCCCTAAAATAGGCCGCGTACTATAAGGACCAAAATTGACACTTTATGAAACTTTAAGAAACCCTAGTTACACGTGTAACTAGGGAGGGACCAAAACTGTAATTATTAAAAGATTTAGAAACCCTAGGGGTATAAAAGTAATTTAACCGCGAGTATTTATTTAAAAGGACTAAAACGTATTTTTATACAAGTATTACGAACCTTAAAATCTTATGCATTTTAAACCTTTATTTAAACGTAAAACTTAAATAAACGTAACGATTGTTATTTTTCCAAACCTATAACTTAATAAATATAAATCTTACATAAACATGGATTTTAAATAAAATGTTATACATTTATAAACCTTATTTATATATTGAATATAAATTGAAAATGATTAACTTATAAAATAAATATATTAATTATATTTATTTCCTATCGCTTTAAATGTATATAAAACTATCCTATATAAATATTTAAAGTGTTTTATAAACAACGTAAGTACAAAATATTAATTAAATGAATTAATTAATTAAACCTTATTATTTATTTTATACCTAAAATAAATACTATTAGAACTTGTACTATGACGAACAAATTACAAGTATTGTAATTAAATACTTAAAACCAGTTTAAGCATGTACAGATTTATTCTGGAACTTTTATGCATTTTGTTATGCATTTACTGAGACCTTATAATTATTTAGGTCGTTGATTGTATCGTGAGCATCCTTATCAGATTTACCTACTGACTTATTGTTGTACTGTTGAGGTGAGTTCATGGCCCCACTTTAGATATTGACAAACTTTTAAACCTTTTAATGGGGAAGAAAACATGCAACATATTTGATTTTATGGACATGGATTGAACTGTAAAACTTTTGATTTCATTGCCTATTGTAGATGAACCCGCATGACCCGTGCATCCGAAACTGTTAGAATTATTGAATTACCTGAATGTTATAAATAGATCTATTTGGGATTGACCGTCCCCATCTGGGTGAGTCATGCTCACTGATGTGTCGTGGATTAACACATATACGTTATAGGACAAATTTAGGCAATTACCTTTAGGAAAAAGTAATTAACCCAAAATAAGTCAAAGACGGATACGATTAAACACGTGAGTGAGTCGAGTTCGTTGTACACAAAGATCTTATGAATTTGAGACGTTTTGTTTTGATTTGGACAATTGATTTGAATGTGTCGTTGGTTTCTAAAACTACGATTAAAAACTATGAATTTTAAGCTAACTAAAGTTAACCTAAAGTGCATGAATCGTTAACCCCCCTATTTTTAAAATCTAAAAACAAACAATTTATTACTTAAAATATAAAACTAATTAAAAATTAATCTATTTTAATAATCTATAAAAATTAGTTCTATTTAAAAAAATTAAAAGTTTTAATCTATTTTAAAATCTAATTAAACCTTCAAAACTAATATACTTTATTTAAAATTACTTTTTAAAACTAATCTATTAAAATAAAAACATTTTTTATATTATTAATAATTAATTATTTATTTTATTTTATTTATTTTATAAACTGAAACTAAATTTTATATTAAAAATTAACTTTAATAAAAATTGAAACAAAATAAAACGTGACAATAGAACAATAATCAAAACAAACACAGCCTAGCAGAAAAATCACTATATTAAAGAAGTAAAGGAATGTAAAATCAAAAGCGTGCCTAGCACAGATGGTAACACGTTATACCTGTGACCAGGAGGTCACAGGTTCGAATCCTGAAGCATACATAATTTTTGAATTAAAAATCTTTTTGGACAGATTAATAAAAGAGTCTTAGGGAAGACTTATGAACTTATTTATTTGCCAGATTGTTAATGTTGCAGTCTCAGGAAAGACTTTTGTAAAAGCTTACAAGCTTATGGCTGCTAGGAAACAGCCCAGTTAGCTTATCAGATAAGCTGAATTCGATAAGCAGTAACCAAATTAAACAACATCTGAACAAAGCATATCCAGATCTATTAAACCAGCATTAAAAAAATATACCAAAATCATTAAGCAATCCAAAATCATACAGCATCAAGATAGAAATCAAACAAAGCTTTTTAGAACAATTACTACTATCCTAACAGCTCGATCTAACATTAACATTTAGCAAAATTAAAACAAATAAACTAACAGTGCACAGAATCAGTAATTTCAAACTAATTGAGCAGTTATCCGAAACTTCATGATTTCAAAAAGAAACAGAAGAACAACTTCTTATTAAGCAGCAGATTATGAATAAGCAGATTATATCAAAATTCAATCTATGGCAGCTGTTCAAAACAGATTAATAAACCAATATCAAGTCAAACTAATCTCTCAGAGTAAATCTTCATCAATCAAGTCATATTCAACAGCATTAAACTATAAAAGCCTAGTAAACATAAAATCTAAATTAGCAGTTACACTCAAAATAATCACAACAGATTCAAACTATTTCAAAGCAAATCCAAGCATATCAACATTCAGATCATTAAACCAATACATCCTAGAAGACTTAACAACTACTCATTGAAATCGACACCAAATCATATACTATAACTTCAGTAACCAGAGATCATTAAACAATTAACGTGTAACTATATCACATAATAAAATAGTTTATACATCATCATCACAGTCAAGGCAAAAACGCAGATGTAATTAAAGTAGAACATGAAGAGAAAATAAAACCTTATGACGAAACCTCTGAGAAGAAGGTATGCGCTGAGCACCCTTAAGATCCGTAAACCGCAATCACCAAACCACCATTAACCATTACCCGACACCAAACAAATCACCATTCGAGCCATATTAATCCAATAAATGTAACCGAACCAATTTTTTATTCATCCAGTTGGGATAAATATTATCCAAACTTAAACTTAAAAATTAATTATGTAAAAATAATAATAAAATTAATTCGCATAATAGTTTATAACAGAAAAAGTAAATTATCGAGACACCAATGACAAGAAAAAGCTGATATTTTATTAATTTCCAACAAGATTACAAGATTTAAAAGAAAAGAAATACAAATTACTTCTAGTACTATTTCTACAGCATTTAATTAAAGTAAAAGAATGGATGATTGATTACAAGAAATTTGGGGGTATTTATAGCCCCCCCAAGGGCATCCTTGACCGGATATTCGCATCTCCAATAGGATATTCCTTATGAATTTTGGCCTTTGGATCTTCATTCCTTAATCTCTCTCTTCTTTGATGGCTGAGATGATCCCATTTAGCACACGGATTGCCAACGTGGCATCCGTGTGCTAGTTGTGCTTCTTTTAAGAGCGCTGATTGGTTGATATGGAGATGTGAGGTGTTGCAACGAATTACAATCAGCCACGTAGCCTCCCTCGCGCATCTACTCTCTTCCTTAAGATGGGGGTTTTATTTCTTTCTTTGTGAATTAATAGAATAATTAAAAACCCCCAATTTATTTATCCTTTTTACCCATTAGGGTTTGTGAACAGTAAATAAAAGCAGGTTTTGGGGAAAAAGAAAGGTTGGGGAAGATGGAACTTTGGTTTTAACGTTGGTGAAAAGTTGTGTGGGTGGAATAATGGTAGTAAATGGGTGGACGTTTCTTTGTGTGTGAATATAAAACGTGTGAGTTTAATTTTACAAACGTATTAAAAACAAAACCCTAAAGCCCATGTTTCTCGTTTCATTCATTTGTTGTTTGGGCTTGCAGCCCAATTATCATTCATCCGTCCATACAAAACCTTCTCATCCGTTTATTTCTTTTGATTTGGGCTTTGACCCAAACTTTGACCCAAACATGAATACTTTTCCAATATTGATGGGCTTTTCAGGCCCATTTAGCCCATGTGGGACCCACTTGGTTCATTTTCTTGCATTTTTATTAAATCCACTATTGTCGAGCTCGATCTTTGGCTCCTTGATCTTTTTCATCATTCTCGTGTCGGTTTTCGTCGATTTTCGTGAACTTGATACCTACACACATGAAAACAAGAAACACACATATCCAAGGCATTTTTGATACAAATCATGCATAATTTCAATGTTTTTAGCTACAAATGATATGAGTAATTACACTCATATCAAATTCCCCCATGCTAAGCAATTGCCGTGTCCTCACGCAATGATAAAATAAAACTATGAACTACACCATTATTCAACTTTTGACATTTTATTTTGCAAAGACATAATGTATTGCTTTCATTATTCAAAAAAATAACTTTTAGGATCATAAAACTCGAATAAATTCATCGTCCCCGACTTTTCACTTTTCCATGCCAAGTGCAAAAACAAGATCATTGTTATTATAAGTTGGTAGACTAACACGAATTCATGTGGGCTAATTATTCACTTAGACTCCCTTATTCCTATGTGTATCTCTTATATTTTATTGTTGTCATGAATGATCACGAGGATACATTGTTGACTTATTTCGATAATTTATTAGGCCGAAAATAAAGTGAACGATTTAATCAATAGTTAGCTAAAGGACAAAATCTTTTAAAACTGCTTCTCGGGCTCTCATAAAGTTCATATCTTGGCATAACTTGTTTCGCGATTTGAGACCTTTCTCGGATCGAAATTTGGCAATGACTTAATACTTCCAACCTTGAGAGACGCTCACGAAATAATGGTCTTCTCTTCATAATATTTTTTCACTTGAAGTTTTGAGAGATTCATACTTGGACCACGACTTCTTTATTTTTCTCCAATCTTTACTTGGGATTTTGATTAACAACGATCCGCCTCCTTTTTGGACTTGGCTTCATTTATCCTCATACCTTATTTTGGTCTTTTTGGATAGGCTTCTCCATGACTTTTTGGGAGTAATTTGCTTTTCGTCGTGTGTCTCGATCCTTCATATTGATTTTTGATAAATGAGTCTTCACATCACTTGAGATCTTTAGCAATAAAACATAGCCCTCATGTCTTGTTAGGACCTTTTTGGACTCGCCAATCTTCGCATCCCGCTTCAATAAGTTATGCCTTGGCTATGAACTCTAATCCATACCGAGCAACTTTTAAACGATCTTGGGCTAGAAGCTAAGTAACTTTTCAAATCGTTCAACATTATTTATTGCAAGTAAAATTTATTAACAAGTGATGGGAGAATAGGCTCATAATTAACTCACATAAATTCTCGAAAGAATACCGAACTTATAATTGGCTCTATCATCTCTTGTTCTCCATATTGTAAAATTCCAAGAATGAAATCAATGGATACTTAGCCTATTAAATCAAAGTTTTGGGTTTTCAAGTCATCTATAGGATCTTGCAACTTCTTATACTTTTGCAAGTTTTAGAATTTGCGTTTTAAAGTTCCCTTGATAGACGACTTTCTAGGATCAATTATAGGAGCTTGCGAAAAGTTCTTGTTCTTAACTCGTATGAATTAAGACTTTCGCGTTTTAAAGCTCCCTATATAAAAGCCTAGCAAAACTTAATTCAAATACGTTAAGGAAAAGCTAAGGTTAAAAACCGAGTCGAGTCAAAAACTATTCTTATTGAAAGCCTACATTCGTGTCAAAACACTTATTTTCTTATTAAAAACTTAAAAATAACACTAAAAATTTAAAATTTTATTGAAAAATGAGAAAAACAACACGTTAGGACACGACAAAAGCAATTGCAAGCGATTATATCGATTGACTCCCCCATGCTAAAACCAAACATTGTCCTCAATGTTTCTTAGCTCAAGAGTGACACCCCCTTGCTAAGACACGAAGAGTCTAATGCAATCTCCTAGCATGGAAAGAGCACGCAAATCTATAAGCCGTTTATTAATTATGCCTCAAGATAAAACGTTAGTCAATAATAATCAAGGGTAGAAAGTGTGCCCCTTTTGGCATTCAAAGAATGGAAGATCAAGTGGACCGGTAAAAACCGAACACGAGAGTCTTCAAATATTAGGGTCATACCTAAGATCACAACACAACAAAACACGAACACGAGCTTGAAAGATCAAGCCTTATTAGTGTTAGAAAATAGAAAGAAGATAGAATACTCGTTTTTGTTCACCGAGTCATGAGCTCGACTCGATCCCCGCATTCATTGGTCCTTAGGGAAAGATGGTACAAACCGGCATATTAAGATAAAATCCAACATAAAGCGCGATGCCGGGGTCAAAGATCTCATCCTCGTTGTCGGATGACAAACGAAAGGATAAAACTCCAACACAAATCTCTAACAAGAGATAGTAGTCACAAATGGTGGAATGGAAATAGCATGCTCCACGAGATAAACTCGCACCAAAATGATTAAAAAGTCTTTCAATTATTGCATCGGTGAAAGTCCGAGATTTCCCTAAATCAACGATTCCGGGATCGAATACCTCGTCCTCGGTGGAGAAAGGAATAGACAACAAGGTGTCGTCCCCCCATGCTAATCCTAAGTCATATGAAGCACATGGTAATGGTGGAACAAAAGTCTCAACCATGGTGGTTTCAACTTGCATGACTTTGTCGACTTTTTCACTCTTAGGAACGTGAACAAAGGGGTCATGGTACTCAATGTGAGTCACATGAAAAACCCGCACATTAAGATCAACGCGAGTGGGAGGGAGATTGGGAATAATGTAAATTTCTCCATCCGAGTCGACATACTCATCACAAAAGGTGTGATCATCATCACAAACCTCATCAACCTCCTTCATAAGAAGATCATCATCACAAAGGTTGTGAGATGTAGGAGGTATGATGTTCTGAAAATCCTCTTGAAACAATGGATTATTGTTCAATGAAGCTTCAAATAGAGGATTTGAGTAAGTCACGAAAGTGTCGTCATCCTTGTCATCACAAGAAATTTCCGACAAAGTATCGAGTGTGTCACACTCGGATACAAGATCATCATTCTCATTTGAAGGCAATTCATCGGCGAATTCCTAGAGAATGGTAGGTAAAACACAAGAATCACGTTCGATCTCGAGATCGGAAACGTCTTCACTTCCCCGTGGAAGTGGATCAATGATAGCAAAAAGTTCATCGACGAACTTATCCAACGAATAATCACTAACCTCACTCGGTGTGAAGCTAGGAATCAAAGGCTCTTCAAATGAAGATTGTGCCTTAGGAACATCAACATGATCCATAGAAGAGAGTGAAAATGAGTCCATTTTCAAAGATTGTTCAATTAAAGCAATGTCACTCTCGGGATCGAAATTCTCATTATCAAACTCACTAGCATCGAATGGCTCACTCAAGTAATCATCAATTTGTTTTTCAATCTTATCATCCTCGTGTGGAGTGAGTATAGAAGAGGTAACATTACAACATGGTTCAACAAAATTAGGTTTTTCACTTTCCAATTTCTTAGGAACCAATCTTGAAATTTTTTCCGGTTTGAAAATCATATGTTTATCCCCATGAAACAATTTAAGCTCCCCTTATTTCATATCAACTAAAACACCGGCCGTACACAAAAATGGTCGTCCTAAAATTATAGGCGCACGAGGATTCGGCTCATAATCAATGATAGCAAAATCGGCTAGGTAAACGAACTCCCCCACTTTAACAATGACATTTTCCGCTATACCAACCGGTCGAGTGGTGGTACCATTAGCAAGCTCAATGATCATTCGAGTGGGTATAAGTCGCAAATAGTCAAGAGTTTTCCAAATGGACAAGGGCATAACGTTAATACTAGCTCCTAGATCGGCTAGAGCTTTGTATTCCCCAAGCTCATCGAAAACACAAGGTATCAAGAAGTGACCCGGATCATTATACTTCTTAGGAAAGAGATCAATGAAATCCGAGGTACTAATCACATTTAAAGTAGCCTTGGTGACATTCCAAAAGGTTTCTTTAGGTGGCACAATAAGCTCAAGCTTCCTTTCTAAATTATCATAAGCGGTGATAGCCTTAAGCTCTCCCCTCGGGTTTGGAATGGTATTACTAGGTAAGCAACCCGAAGAAGTAGATGGTTTAGACATGAAACCCTCAAACATCGAAAGCAATTTATTTTGATTTTGTTCCACACTTTGTTGCAAACGATTTTGACTTTGCTCAAACATTTGTTCAAATCTTTGTTCCATTCTTTGTTGATTAAGCTCAATCTTGTTATTTTGCCCCTTTAGTGTATTTTGAAACTCATTTTTCAAAGTTGCCATTTGTCCTTGAATATTATTTTGCAAAGCCTTCATATTCGCCTCATTTGATTTCATGTAGCTTGACAAATCATTTTGATTATTCCCTTGAAAACCTTGATTGTTTTGATTAGCATTAAAACCATTTCCTTGATTATAATTCCCTTGGTTACCACGGTTAAAATTATTCCCATTATTCCCATTGTTGTACCTATTTTGAACCGGTGGAAAACCCGGTGGAGCAACATGATTTTGACGAGGAACTTGACCGTTGGAGCCATAAGTTCCCGTCGCGGCAAAAGCACTAGCTTGATCAAAACCCGCGTTCAAACAAGCATAATTAGGATGTGCTCCACCACATGATACACAAACATTCCCAATCATATTAATCGATCCATGAGGATTCTTCCTAATCTCACTCAACAAAGTCGCAAATCCACTATCAATCTTAGAGTCCAATCTAGCAATCTCGTGATTAGATGAATTCAAATTGGAAACACCCGGTGTGTTTCGTGAATATTGTGCTCTAGACTTATCCTCAATTATTCTCCACGCGTCTCTCGGTGTTTTTCTTAAAAGATTACCACCCGCGGCGGCATTTAAAGAATCTTGTTCAATCATATTAAGCCCATTATAGAAAGTATTTATTTGATGCAATTCCGAGAAACCGTGGTGTGGACATTGTCTTAACAAATCTTTAAATCTCTCCCAAGCAACCCCAAACGATTCATGCACTTTTTGTTCAAATCTAGTTATCTCATTCTTAAAATGTGTTGTCTTGGACGGTGGAAAGAAATAATTCATGAACTTAGACACTAAATCATCCCAAGTTAAAATCGAACCCGGTGGTTCTTTCTCATACCAAAGCTTAGCATTACCCTCGAGCGAGTACGGAAAAAGCATGAGCTTAATCACGTCATTCGGCACATCTCTAAACTTGAGAGTCGAGGTAATTCGAATAAAATTCCGAATGTGAGAATGCGGGCTATCGGCTTCATTGCCACGAAATTGGTCGGCACGAATGAGCGATAAAAGACCCGTCTTAATCTCAAAATGATCCGCCAAAATAGCCGGCACAACGATTGCTTCCCCATACCCTTCGGTGGGTGCACGGAGCAATTCCTCCATTGTACGGTTATCGGCCATCTCTACAACAATAGGTGGAATCTCGGGTTCCACTATTCGTTGTTGACGATTTCTATTTCTACGAGGAATATTTTCAAGCCTATTAAAATCTATCACAAGACGAGAAGAACGTAATTGCATACACTACAAAGACGAGAATTTAGAGGATTGAAGAAAAGAAATTAGACAAGAAAGAAGATTATTTTTGGTATTTTTATTTGGTATTGCTCAATCAATAATGATCGATAAAAAACAAGGAATAAGGATAACTACTATGGAAGTAAATTACCCTCGGTCGACTTTGAAACGATAGGTGAAAACCTAAACGTCTCGAGGTTCAATAAGTAAACAACAAAAAATAAGATTTAATACTACTTGAGTCGGCAAACCAATAATAGGTTATCCCTCTCAATATACGCACAAGCAAGCGGGGAAACGAGGTGGCACAAAGCACTTAAAAACCTTTTTCCTTAGACGGCCTTTTATAGCACGTCGCCTTATACCCACCTTATAGTTTGTATAAATCGAGTTCAAACTTCTTATTAGTATTTATCTATTTTGCCTTTATTTTTGTTTTGGGTTCGAATACAATAGCTAGGTGATGAAATCCCAACTAAGGCTTATTTGAAAAGTATTTAAAATTATTGTTCTACGTAATACAATATATTATTCACAAAAAACGAGAAAAACGATACATACTACTTAATAGAAAAATCACAAAACTTTCCGAGGACGGAAAGGGTCTTCAAATCCACGATCAACAAATCTCCACAAAAGCGAATCGTACACAAGATCCCCGGCAGCGGCGCCAAAATTTTTGATGTGTCGTGGATTAACACATATACGTTATAGGACAAATTTAGGCAATTACCTTTAGGAAAAAGTAATTAACCCAAAATAAGTCAAAGACGGATACGATTAAACACGTGAGTGAGTCGAGTTCGTTGTACACAAAGATCTTATGAATTTGAGACGTTTTGTTTTGATTTGGACAATTGATTTGAATGTGTCGTTGGTTTCTAAAACTACGATTAAAAACTATGAATTTTAAGCTAACTAAAGTTAACCTAAAGTGCATGAATCGTTAACCCCCCTATTTTTAAAATCTAAAAACAAACAATTTATTACTTAAAATATAAAACTAATTAAAAATTAATCTATTTTAATAATCTATAAAAATTAATTCTATTTAAAAAAATTAAAAGTTTTAATCTATTTTAAAATCTAATTAAACCTTCAAAACTAATATACTTTATTTAAAATTACTTTTTAAAACTAATCTATTAAAATAAAAACATTTTTTATATTATTAATAATTAATTATTTATTTTATTTTATTTATTTTATAAACTGAAACTAAATTTTATATTAAAAATTAACTTTAATAAAAATTGAAACAAAATAAAACGTGACAATAGAACAATAATCAAAACAAACACAGCCTAGCAGAAAAATCACTATATTAAAGAAGTAAAGGAATGTAAAATCAAAAGCGTGCCTAACACAGATGGTAACACGTTATACCTGTGACCAGGAGGTCACAGGTTCGAATCCTGAAGCATACATAATTTTTGAATTAAAAATCTTTTTGGACAGATTAATAAAAGAGTCTTAGGGAAGACTTATGAACTTATTTATTTGCCAGATTGTTAATGTTGCAGTCTCAGGAAAGACTTTTGTAAAAGCTTACAAGCTTATGGCTACTAGGAAACAGCCCAGTTAGCTTATCAGATAAGCTGAATTCGATAAGCAGTAACCAAATTAAACAACATCTGAACAAAGCATATCCAGATCTATTAAACCAGCATTAAAAAAAATATACCAAAATCATTAAGCAATCCAAAATCATACAGCATCAAGATAGAAATCAAACAAAGCTTTTTAGAACAATTACTACTATCCTAACAGCTCGATCTAACATTAACATTTAGCAAAATTAAAACAAATAAACTAACAGTGCACAGAATCAGTAATTTCAAACTAATTGAGCAGTTATCCGAAACTTCATGATTTCAAAAAGAAACAGAAGAACAACTTCTTATTAAGCAGCAGATTATGAATAAGCAGATTATATCAAAATTCAATCTATGGCAGCTGTTCAAAACAGATTAATAAACCAATATCAAGTCAAACTAATCTCTCAGAGTAAATCTTCATCAATCAAGTCATATTCAACAGCATTAAACTATAAAAGCCTAGTAAACATAAAATCTAAATTAGCAGTTACACTCAAAATAATCACAACAGATTCAAACTATTTCAAAGCAAATCCAAGCATATCAACATTCAGATCATTAAACCAATACATCCTAGAAGACTTAACAACTACTCATTGAAATCGACACCAAATCATATACTATAACTTCAGTAACCAGAGATCATTAAACAATTAACGTGTAACTATATCACATAATAAAATAGTTTATACATCATCATCACAGTCAAGGCAAAAACGCAGATGTAATTAAAGTAGAACATGAAGAGAAAATAAAACCTTATGACGAAACCTCTGAGAAGAAGGTATGCGCTGAGCACCCTTAAGATCCGTAAACCGCAATCACCAAACCACCATTAACCATTACCCGACACCAAACAAATCACCATTCGAGCCATATTAATCCAATAAATGTAACCGAACCAATTTTTTATTCATCCAGTTGGGATAAATATTATCCAAACTTAAACTTAAAAATTAATTATGTAAAAATAATAATAAAATTAATTCGCATAATAGTTTATAACAGAAAAAGTAAATTATCGAGACACCAATGACAAGAAAAAGCTGATATTTTATTAATTTCCAACAAGATTACAAGATTTAAAAGAAAAGAAATACAAATTACTTCTAGTACTATTTCTACAGCATTTAATTAAAGTAAAAGAATGGATGATTGATTACAAGAAATTTGGGGGTATTTATAGCCCCCCCAAGGGCATCCTTGACCGGATATTCGCATCTCCAATAGGATATTCCTTATGAATTTTGGCCTTTGGATCTTCATTCCTTAATCTCTCTCTTCTTTGATGGCTGAGATGATCCCATTTAGCACACGGATTGCCAACGTGGCATCCGTGTGCTAGTTGTGCTTCTTTTAAGAGCGCTGATTGGTTGATATGGAGATGTGAGGTGTTGCAACGAATTACAATCAGCCACGTAGCCTCCCTCGCGCATCTACTCTCTTCCTTAAGATGGGGGTTTTATTTCTTTCTTTGTGAATTAATAGAATAATTAAAAACCCCCAATTTATTTATCCTTTTTACCCATTAGGGTTTGTGAACAGTAAATAAAAGCAGGTTTTGGGGAAAAAGAAAGGTTGGGGAAGATGGAACTTTGGTTTTAACGTTGGTGAAAAGTTGTGTGGGTGGAATAATGGCAGTAAATGGGTGGACGTTTCTTTGTGTGTGAATATAAAACGTGTGAGTTTAATTTTACAAACGTATTAAAAACAAAACCCTAAAGCCCATGTTTCTCGTTTCATTCATTTGTTGTTTGGGCTTGCAGCCCAATTATCATTCATCCGTCCATACAAAACCTTCTCATCCGTTTATTTCTTTTGATTTGGGCTTTGACCCAAACTTTGACCCAAACATGAATACTTTTCCAATATTGATGGGCTTTTCAGGCCCATTTAGCCCATGTGGGACCCACTTGGTTCATTTTCTTGCATTTTTATTAAATTCACTATTGTCGAGCTCGATCTTTGGCTCCTAAATCCCAAGACTGCAGCAAAGCATCTCCTGTAGCAGCAGCAAACCATCTGATGGAGTGGAAGCTAGGAAGCGCAACAGATCTAACGGGAGATGATAGATCTGATGGCAATGTATTATTATTATGAGATGTAGTAGAAAGGATTGTGAGACGGGGCTAAAAATTGAAGTACTTAATAAAACATCACTTGCTAAAATCTTACATCAACTTGAAAAAATTGTTGGTGTTGAATATGTATCTCTGGTTCATTGGATAACTTTGACATACATAAGTCTCTTTGGTTATATAGTTGTTGCTCGTGTTATTTATCTATTTGCTACTAGTAGAGTAGTAGAACTAGAATAGCCGAAAGTTAAACATATGTAAGTTCCACTTAACAGATGCAAGTTTGTAAAAGCATCGTTTGTGTTACAGATGCAGGTTTGTACATATATTAATGTGTCTGGATGAATGAACACAATAAGGTCCTGAATAATAGTGTGTAGATCCAATATAAAGTGTATATGTGTCATCAGTAAGACTCTTGCATTAACTCCAGCAAAGTCTCTGAGTTATATGCCCAGCTCGACAGCTTCTCTCTTAAAGATGCTGAAGATGATTGGATTTGGTCCCTTGGAAACCATTCTTTTACTGTTAAAAGTTGTCGAGAGCATATAGATCTTTGTTTTCTTCCTAATGATGGCTTAGAAACAAGATGGAATCGGTTTCTTCCCAAAAAGATAAATATTTTCATTTGGAGATCTCTTCTTGACCGCATTCCAACACGCTGGAACTTAAGCCGCAAAGGGATTGAAGTCACTTCTTTATTATGTCCAGTTTGTGATAATGGTACCGAAACTACTTCTCATTCCATGTGGGTTTGTTCTTTTGCTACTGAGGTATGGCATAAGGTTTTCGCTTGGCTTCAAATTATTCCTCCTATTTTAGCTAACGTGAATGATCTATTCTCATGGGTTGATAACATGCACATTTCTGAAGAAAAGAAGCAAATAGTGAACACTATCTGTAGTGTTTCTCTTTGGGCTATATGGAGTTTTAGAAATGAGACCATTTTCGGGAATGCTTTACCTAAACGGTGTTTTATTTACGATAAGATTTTAGATTTATCTTTTATGTGGTACTCTAGTAGAAACAAGAAGTCTTCCATCAATTGGAATAATTGGCTTCGAAATCCTTTAGAGGATTATTCTTTGTAATGGTTTGCTAGCTCCTTGCTAGTTTTTTTTAATAATATTTGCTGTTAAAAAAAAGTAAGACTCTTGCATAACACTAGGGGCTTGAGACTCCCTTTGTTCTTTTGCTATTCATGGACACCGATGAGTACAATGTCCAATTGTCAATATCTGATCCCAACACTTGTGACACACTACCATTAAGTTAGTTATAAATCCTGACAATGCACAAATGTTGTAGAAAACATGTTTAGAGGAGCTTGGTTTTGCATTCGTGTGAAACCGAGGAACAAGTCAACTGAAAGTTTATGGACATAAAATTAAATAGTCGTGTGATAGGATCGAACTTGAGATTACGGGATTGCACACAATACGTAAATAATTAATTAATTTAATAAATATATTTATTATATTTATTAAATATAAATCGATCTTAACTAATGATCGTTAATAATTAAAAGTTAAGTATAAACGATCGTTAAAGAATTAAATAGAAGCTAAAAGAAGGAAAACGGAAAAGTTTCGGAAGCCCTTGTGGGCTTGGTGAGCCGTCGGCCAAAAGAGAAACAAGGGGAAGGAAGATTAGTTTCCTAATCTTGATTTGGGTTTGGATAACAAGTTATCCAATTAGGGTTTCGGTTTGATTTTCGTATTAGCTATAATCACAAGTGTAGAAGCTCCGGTTTATTAGTGCTAGCATCACGATTGATCCGTTGTATTACGTGTGTATAAGAGCGTAATATAGTTTCATTATAAACTATATCTTGGTGTTCTTCATATAAACCCTAATTCGTGATTCGCCGGTGTTCTTGAAGATTTGCTCTAGCTAAAATGTATGTAACCTAACTCGATTAATTATGAATGTGTTATTAATTATGATCTTGTTATACGCTATGTGTGCTTTGATGTTAATTAGGGTTTTACGTAATTGTTATGAGTAATATAAACCTTCATCAACAAGACACCTTCACCCATGGTAGCATATGATATTTTGGTGTATAGGCACCGCAAATATGACATCCACTGAGGCAACATTATATTTAGAGGAGCAAGGGTTTGTCACGTTACGCAATCGGGTTTGAATATCTGGTGTGTGTTACTTCTAATTATTACACATTCAGTAAAAGGTCGAGTCATGGGCGAAGACTTTAAATACAGGTAAAATCTGTACGGCCAGTGGTTAGTCTAGTGTTTATTCAACATTTAATCTAGTTTGAAGGTTTTGAAGATGGTGCGTATTATGTGTATATCGTCTCTTTTTATCATTGTTAGCACATAAAAGATGGTAGCTCATAGGTAGAATGTCAACTATTCTTGCTTTGTTTACTTATTTCACTGCTTTCATTCATAATACCTTTTATTTGCCCCATCTCATCTTTGAGATTATATTCTTGGCTTTCGATAAAAAGCGACTTTCACTTCTGCAGAGACTGAAAGGTTGGAATTTCGGGATCAGATTTTATATGCAGAACAACAACTAGCTGCTGCCAAATATGGTTTCCAATCTTAACATTTGGATGACCCTGTCTCAGTATACTTGAAATACCATGATTACTATCTGTAAAGGGAGGGCAAACTAACTAAATTATTTTAGGCGATACTCTTGATAAACCCAGGAGTTAGCTGTTCTGTGGTAAAAGCTTGGGACTCCCTATATGAGGTCCTAAGCTTAAATCCTGCTAGCTACAAACTCTTTGGGGTCACGTGCTATGCGACAGATTGTCAATAATTTTCTAAGCGGTGATGGTGATGAGGGCTTCTGGATACTCATATTTTGATGGTTGCTCTTAAAGCAATTCACGCTTTTAGTGTGCACTTATAGTGTAATTTCCGTATTTGAAGGTACGTTCACATCACATCAGTGTCTTCATGCGGAATTAGTATGTACCTTTTATAAACTTTTACTTCTGATTTTTTGCGTGTCTCTGAATTCTGGTAAAGGTATAGTCTATTGGAGCGTCACTGTCCGCTTGTGTCAAATTTCCAAATTCGGCACAAGTGAAACATCCTTAGGAATTCTGATATTTATCATTCCAAATTTCCAATTTCCATAGTTGGAGTTTTCAAATGGCTGAGTCCTATTTATAAACCTGCAAGAAATTCAATACAGTTTTCATTGTATTGTTTATTGCTAAAGATGCGTTTCTGCTGAATCTTAGTGACATTAGGTGGTTAGTTAGTACAAGACATTCAGATTTGCATTTGATGTTTATCAAAATGGTAGTGGAAGGCGTCATTTGATGTTTATCAAAATGGCAGTGGAAGGCGTCTTTTTCTGCAACAAGGGGAACAAACCCTTGCTTGCTGAACTTGCAGGGGCTGGCTAAAACTGAAAGTACAATGTAAACATAAAAGACGAAATCTTCGGTAGCCTTAGCCCTCAGCTGAAGAGAAGGCAAGCCTTTTAGAGGGAAAACTGAGCCACGTCAGCATATAGAGGGAAAGAGTTCGTCTTCAGAAGGAAGTTACACAACTCAAACAAGAATCAAAACTCTCCATTTCTAGAATTGGTGCAGATGGGAGGAGTCTTATAAAGTTGATATTATTTTCATTTGTTTTACACATAGTAACTAATTACTTATGTTCTTCCCCTTGGTTTGAAAGGGATGGGATGCAAAGGTAACACAATTCCAAGCAAAAATCAAATTTGGTACAGGAACTAATATCTGTAATATTTATTTTTACCTGTATGAAAAGGCTCAAATAATGAACCCAATTCAAGTCTAGTTATTGTTTTTATTGATCACTGCAAGGTTTTTATTGCCCCCGCGTTGTGGTTATCATGAACCATGGGATGACTCACTTCCATCAATATATATAACCATTGTTGCGTGAATTCCTTGTGTGGTTGATACATGAACATTGAACTCGTTGAGGTTTACGCTAATTTATAATGTGACATGAAAAGGAGAACGTTGAGGTTTACACTAATTTATAATGTGACATGAAAAGGAGAGCGGAAAGGTAGATATTTCTTTGAAAGAATAAGACGAGAAGTTATTCAACTCCAGTTGCAACACTTGCAGTAATGTCCGATCGAGAACAATGAATTGGGCTACCAATGTGGAATTGTGGATATATATAATCGAGTGTACCTAGGGAATTGGGTTAAGGAGGTGAGTAAGGTGTCATTTCCTAAGCTATGAAACCACTCAGACGTACATTTAACTTGTAATTAAAACCAAGAAATCAACATGTACCAAATTAAGTTGCTTATAATATCTCAACTTGATGACTTATTAAGTTATTATGGCTGTTGGTTCTCTTCCAAGTTTAGAGTATGCGTGCCAGGAGAATGGAAAACCCCGAGCTAACTAATTAGATGAATTATTATGACTGCTGGTTGTTTAAAGACATCAATTAAGTTTATAAACAGTGATCGATGTGCACACTCTAGGGATGACGGAGAATGTCTTGCAAATACAGATTCTCTCTGGATGTGTTAATGAGAGAACCAACTGCAGATATTCGATTCTTGTACCTAGAGGGTACACTAGTCAGCCTAATATAGCCTCTCTGATTTGGATTCCTTATATAATTGTTTGTAAGGTTGGGAGTATACTTGCTGCAAACAGGACATCAGCCTTTGTGAGGATTGGTATGGTGTATGTTTGTGCCCGGCACAGAAAATGTACTTACATCTCTTCTGCTTGTCTTGATGGGTGACAAATTTGTGATAGAAAGACGTATTTGGCTAGCTACTCTACTCTTGGATATGTCGGTTTGGAGTGTTGATGTATTAACAGAATTAAGGCTTGTTTAGGTCTGTTTTGATGATAATAGTGTTTAGTCGTATTAGTTTAGTTGCATTGTTTAAGTATGTAATTTGCTTAAAGACTTTAAAAGTATGAAATGAGAAGTCATTCAACTCCAGTTACAACACTAATAAGTTCTGATCGAGAACAATGGAGGAAACAACCATCTACGTCTTCGGATAACTCTACCACTGTGGATAATCGACGGGTCCAAGGAGATGCTAAAGTGTCATTTCCTAGGTTATGTAAGCACTGAGATGTACATTTAACTTGTAAAAAATACAGAGAACTCAACACGTACCCAAAGTTTGTTAACTCTAAGACGGCAACACAATATCTCGACTTGTAAGCAAAAACGCAATGGTTAATTCTTTTAACAACTTAAAACAGTGAGTTAAAAAAAAAGTTAAAGCTCAGAAGCACTTGTTAAGTATCTGAAAGAACAGATAAATGTGAAGGACCCAACCAACGCTTTAAGTGCAATTATCATCACAGCTTTAATATGCACCAGCCGGTCTGTACCGTGGCAGGGTACTATTCTACCACTAGACCACTGGTGCCTTGTGATTACTTTGTATATCATTCGGCTTTTGCTTTTCCCTTGTGCTGCATTTTATAGATGCATGAAAATACATCCAAAAGTATACATGTCTACTTTGCTCGAAAATACAGGACTAGTGTTACGTTTGGATATTCTCACTAACTATTTCTTCAAGGCTTATAGTGTCCCTATGATCATGACGTATTCGAGCAAAATTTAACTGTCATTTTGATATAAACGCTGACCAAGTGACCATCACACTTTAGTCTTCAATTAACCTTGGTGGCAGACATAATACCTATACGCAGTTTAAATTTTTCCTCTCGATCTTCAAGCTATTAGTTGATAGGAACAGAACCAGCTATAACTTGAGCGGTACGTACGACACTTTCATCAAGATAAGACCACGCTTTCTTGCATTCCTATGTCGTTAACATGAGCCGGTTGAGGTTTATGCAGTTCCTGTTAAAGTAATTAAATAAAATAGTTTGTTTGTAAGTCAGCACTCAGCACAAAATTAAAAATACGTAGCTAGTTTTTAGCTTTTACCTCAATTTGATCCAAAAACGGACAAAATATTTTTGGTATGTCAAGTGTCGGTATTTTCTTTCCTTATTTTGTTAAAAAGAAGTATTGAAAAAAAATACCGACATAATAACACGCGTATAAATTTATACTTTCTCACCCACAAAACAATCTCTCATAACGATTCAATCCAAACGAAACCAAAACATACATTTTATTTTTCGGTAAACCTACAATGGCATCGTTAAGGAATGTTAATATTCCGAGATCAACTAGGGTTATAAGAACAAAAGCCATGCACCAATTCAAATCACTGCCGAACATATTATTCAAGAAGCAAGACAACTTCAAGAAGCCGATAACAACCACCATGCAAGCCACAAAATCACGGACTCGGTAGAACTCCAAGACCATCGTCGTCTGCGTAAACGTAATGAATACGAAAACCATGGTACGTAGAGGGAGCAGGAACAAGAACGTGTGGGTCAAGTATGCGAGGTGGGAGGAGTAACAAAAAGATTTTGAACGTGCAAGATCGGTTTGGGAACGAGCACTTGAAGTTGATTATAAAGATCATACGATTTGGTTCAAGTATGTTGATTTTGATATGAGGAATAAGTATATTAATCATGGAAAAAATTTCACGTTTGGTCCCTATCGTTTACCCCAAATATCAGGTTCAGTCCCTATCTCAAACTAAGTGCACAGATAGTCCCTATCGTTTACACTTTGGATCAGAATTGGTCCCTATCTCAAACGGGAGTTAATTTAGCTCGTTAAGTCTTGTAATTGGAAGGGTATTTTGGGGCATTCACTTGATTTCCCATGCATTAATTACAAACACTTGCTCCATTACTTCACATTCGATCACGACTGAAAATCAAAACACTCCCTCCCTCCCTCCCTCCATTAAACCTGGAAACAAAAACCCCCAATTCAATCACTGTTTTTTCTTATATCCCCCAAAATGGATGGTTCTGGTTGGAAGATTAAAGAGGGGTTTGGACCTTATAAGATGCCTATTGAATACGGTAATACCAATTGATCTATTTGCCCTAATTTTTTTCATTAATTAATTAAGAATGTAATTGATGTAATTAAGCATATTTAAAGGTTTTTTTTAATTGCATTTTGCAGAAAAGGACACTGCTCTTTTTTCCCTAAAAATTCATCATGCAGGTAAGATCATTTGTGTTAAGAATAGAAGGAGATATGTAAATGGGTTAGTTAGTTATGTCGAATGGGTAGATATAGATAGGTTTTCAGTTCATGAGTTGAATGCTGTAATGTGGGAATTAGGATATGTTAAACAGGAACCTATATACTATCATTATATGATTCCTGGGACTGACCTTGATGTGGGATTGAGAGCTTTAGGTAATGATCAAGATGTGATTGGGTTAGCTAAGTATATCCCCAACAACAAACTAATTATGGTCTACTGTGAACACTTAGAGTCTGTGGTAGACACCTATGCTTGCCCCCCTCCTTCTAGTAGTGTTGTCATTGAGGAGATAAACCCTTGTTTGATCCCTAGGAATGTGTTGTATTTAACATACCCCAACCAACACTCTTCTACTTCAACACATACACCCTCCACCAAACAGCCTTCTAGTTCAATTCCTACACCCTCACCTCATCAGCCTTCTAGCTCAACTCCTACACCATCACCTCAACAGCATGTTACCTCAACTCCCATACTCTCCAACAATGAGTCTTTGCCTACACACCATGAGACTGTGGAAACCATATATGAAGAGTTGTTGAACATGGAGTATGAGTTTGATCCATTTGATGATATAGCTGTGAATGAACCAGAAAGTGATAGGTTGGTGAATGAACCACAGATTGATATGGTGGTGAATGAAGCAGAAAGTGATAGGGTGGTTGTCAACAATGAACCAACAGAAACATTGTTTGAGGGGCAAACAATGGTTGGAGATGAGGATGGCAGTAGTACAGAGAATGATTATAGTGATTCAGAGGATGATGAGGATTACTTTGTAGATGAAGACACATTTTTAGAAGAGGTAAATGTAGACATGGATGATTATCACTTTAACATAGATGCAGATGTAGAGTGGGTTAGGCATGATAAGGAGGTACAAGTTGTTACTGAATTAGATCCCAGTGAGGTAAATGTAATTGATAATGACCAGTTTGATAGTGGAACAGATTCAGAGTGTGAAGGGATTGAGCATATTAGGAGAAAGAAGCTTAGAGAGGTCAAAAAAGCAAATGAGAGTGAAAATGACACTGTCTTCAAACATTTTTTCTATGTTGGCCAATGTTTTTCAAGTGCAAATGTTGTAAAAGAAAGGGTTAAACTTCACTCTATTGAAACTAGAAGGAATTTGTGGTTGGCAAAGAATGATAAACAGAGAATTAGAGCAAAGTGTGTTGGAAAAAATCCTGTCTTTTTACTAGAGGGTGAAGGGGCTAGTAACACTGAAGATGTTGGTGCAAGTGGCAAAGGTCAAACAGATGTTGGGCCTAATAAGAAAGTAGGTAAAGGTCAAACAGATGTTGGGCCTAATAAGAAAGTAGGTGGTAGAGGAAGGCCCAAACCACTTGCACCAGATGAATGTCCATGGGCTTTGCAGGTTACCAAAGTTAAAAACACAGAGTCATGGGAGGTCAGGACATATAATAATGTCCATACTTGCTTGCAGACAAGGATAGTAAGTGCTTGTACTTCCAAGTTCTTGAGCAAAGGCATCATTGACCAAGTTGAAAAAAACCCAAACATACCCTTAAGAGCTCTTCAAGATGAACTGCAAAAGAAGTATGAGTTAGGTGTGTCTATTCAAAAAGCAGGTAGAGCTAAAACAGCAGCTGTAAATCAAGTCAAAGGTGATTATAAGGACCAGTACACCATGCTGAGGGATTACTGTCTAGAATTAAGAAGGGCTAATCCAGATACAACAGTAAGGATTGAAGTTGAAAGAGATGCAACTACTGATGATAACACAAGAATTTTCAAGAGGATCTATGTTTGTCTAGGCCCATTAAAGAAAGGTTTCAGATCTTGTGGTAGAGAGTTGTTGGGACTAGATGGTGCATTTATGAAGGGACCATATCCAGGCCAACTACTCACTGCTATTGGGTTAGATGCAAACAATGACATTTATCCACTTGCATATGCCATTGTTGAGAAAGAAACAACATGTTCTTGGACATGGTTTTTAGAATGCCTAGGTGATGATCTTGGGTTGATAAAGGAATCAAATTTCACCTTTATCAGTGATAGACAAAAGGTATTTTGTCATTTTACTACATTTGACTTTTTTATTCAATCTTGTGGTCCCTAAGATTTTAACTCACCAATACTTTATCTTTTTTCTACAGGGTTTATCCATTGCTATTGCAAATGTTTTTCCTTGTGCTGAGCATAGATATTGCCTTAGGCATATCCATGAAAACATGAAAAAGCAGTGGAGTGGACTGGCTTACAAATCTGATGCAGCAGGGTCAAGTGCACCAGCAAGGAAGAAACAGGCTCCAAACTCCAAGAAGAACTAATGCCATGTTTTTTTAACCAATGTTTGTAATCTGAACAAGTATCATGTATGTAATCTGAACAAGTATCATCTGATCTATGTTTGTAATCTGAACAAGTTTCACTAATGTTTCAATGATTCAGTGCTTTTGTTAACTTCTTGTGTTTCATGTATGTTTCAATGATTTAGTGCTTTTGTTAACTTATTGTGTTTCATGTATGCTTCATCTGAACAATGTAAAAAAATAACATACTAAACTTGAACTTCATTCCATATGCCAAAATTAATTGACCACACCATCATCTGTGGTCAATTTGATGTTCAAGGATTACATAAGTAGAAAGCAGATGAAACTAACACAATACATGAAAAAGCTAACAACCATGAAGACAACAACCAACCATCAACACCACAAGCTTCAAACAACAGCCTTCCCCTTCCCCTTCCCTTGGTTACCAGCAGCCCCTCTCTTTCCCATCTTAGTGACAATCTGCTCCCAAGTGGCCTTGTTGGGAAGTCCAAGCACAGCATTGTAGATAGGAGTTGGGCTTTTGATGATGTTTGTGGCAACATAGGTGACATCAGGGCCTTGTTTTTTCTGGTTGACTTCTTTGCCTTTCAAAGTGTCCTCATAAAACTCTAGTGACTCAGAGCTTTCATCATCATCAGAATCAACAAAAGGGCTACCAAAATCCTCATCCCATGTATCCCAGTAATCCTTATCAGCATGATACTCAGCCTCATCTACATAGCCATAGAATTTTAGGCCTTTAAGTGTCATTGTCCCATTCTTGAACCTTTCTGCAACAGCCTTGGTAACATAAGTCCTAGGCCTTGCACTGGATCCAATGGGAGGAAGAGGAAGTGCTCTAGATGATCCTTCACAACCCTTATCATCTTTCCACTCAGCATCACCACTTGGACAATAGACAGCCTCACTGCTAGTGTCACTCAACACAATGACTTCTTTTTTTGACATTTTTTGAATTTCAGATAGGATAGAAAGATAGAAATGGTGATGCAGAAGTGATGTGTGTGGCGTTGGGTTTTATAAGCAAGTAGATGAAGGGGGGTGGGGTATTTACTCTTAACCATTCAATGCCCTCAACCCCTCAACTCCTCAACTACTTATCTGCAAAAACAGAGTTAGTAAATGCTTAGTGGAAAATGAGTCTGCAAAAGAGAGTTAGTAACAGAACTTAGTAAATGAACAAGACAAAACAAGAAGTTCTAGAAGAGATGGAAAAGATTTTTCATTGATAACCCCAAAATCTGGTAAAGATTTTACATGTTCATCAGATTAGCCTTTACATTTTTCTTAGGCAAATCTGGAAAAAAATAAAACTAAACCAAACCCTAGCCAACTAATCAACAAGTATTTTTTTAGAAAACAAACTTCATTACTAAGTTTTTTGATGGAATCTTCATGCCTATTTCTAGCCCTAAGCAACCCAGGTATGATTTGAACAGCTCGAGGACACATTGGTGGATCAAACCAATCAATCCACCTACATGCTGGTCCTTGGAATTCGCAAGCATAGAAACGACGACCTGGATGACGATCTGACCAAGAAGTCTTTACTGTAGCAACACGGCCACATGAGCAGAAAACCATTTCTTCTTTTTGATTTTAGGGTTTTGATACTGGATTGATGAAAAGGTAGGTGTGATTGTGTGTGTGTTCGTGTATTGTGTGTGTGTGTGTAAAGATTGGGTGTGTTTGTAATTAATGCATGGGAAATCAAGTGAATGCCCCAAAATACCCTTCCAATTACAAGACTTAACGAGCTAAATTAACTCCCGTTTGAGATAGGGACCAATTCTGATCCAAAGTGTAAACGATAGGGACTATCTGTGCACTTAGTTTGAGATAGGGACTGAACCTGATATTTGGAGTAAACGATAGGGACCAAACGTGAAAATTATCATCACAGCTTTAATATGCACCAGCCGGTCTGTACCGTGGCAGGGTACTATTCTACCACTAGACCACTGGTGCCTTGTGATTACTTTGTATATCATTCGGCTTTTGCTTTTCCCTTGTGCTGCATTTTATAGATGCATGAAAATACATCCAAAAGTATACATGTCTACTTTGCTCGAAAATACAGGACTAGTGTTACGTTTGGATATTCTCACTAACTATTTCTTCAAGGCTTATAGTGTCCCTATGATCATGACGTATTCGAGCAAAATTTAACTGTCATTTTGATATAAACGCTGACCAAGTGACCATCACACTTTAGTCTTCAATTAACCTTGGTGGCAGACATAATACCTATACGCAGTTTAAATTTTTCCTCTCGATCTTCAAGCTATTAGTTGATAGGAACAGAACCAGCTATAACTTGAGCGGTACGTACGACACTTTCATCAAGATAAGACCACGCTTTCTTGCATTCCTATGTCGTTAACATGAGCCGGTTGAGGTTTATGCAGTTCCTGTTAAAGTAATTAAATAAAATAGTTTGTTTGTAAGTCAGCACTCAGCACAAAATTAAAAATACGTAGCTAGTTTTTAGCTTTTACCTCAATTTGATCCAAAAACGGACAAAATATTTTTGGTATGTCAAGTGTCGGTATTTTCTTTCCTTATTTTGTTAAAAAGAAGTATTGAAAAAAAATACCGACATAATAACACGCGTATAAATTTATACTTTCTCACCCACAAAACAATCTCTCATAACGATTCAATCCAAACGAAACCAAAACATACATTTTATTTTTCGGTAAACCTACAATGGCATCGTTAAGGAATGTTAATATTCCGAGATCAACTAGGGTTATAAGAACAAAAGCCATGCACCAATTCAAATCACTGCCGAACATATTATTCAAGAAGCAAGACAACTTCAAGAAGCCGATAACAACCACCATGCAAGCCACAAAATCACGGACTCGGTAGAACTCCAAGACCATCGTCGTCTGCGTAAACGTAATGAATACGAAAACCATGGTACGTAGAGGGAGCAGGAACAAGAACGTGTGGGTCAAGTATGCGAGGTGGGAGGAGTAACAAAAAGATTTTGAACGTGCAAGATCGGTTTGGGAACGAGCACTTGAAGTTGATTATAAAGATCATACGATTTGGTTCAAGTATGTTGATTTTGATATGAGGAATAAGTATATTAATCATGCAAGGAACGTCTTTGATCGCGCGATTACTTTGTTGCCTAGAGTTGATAAACTGTGGTCTAAATACATTCATATGGAGCAAAGTATAATGTTGCAGGTGCCCAATTTATATTCCAAAGGTGGATGACTTGGAACCCGGACCAGCAGCAAGCATGCCAGCGTAAAGCTATATGTAACGCAGATACATTAGTAACAAAGAAAAGGTTCGAATACGAGGAACAAGTAAAAAAGAATTCGTTAGACTATGAATTGTGGTTTGATTATATTCGATTAGAAGAGAGCGTCGGGAACAAAAAAATGATTCGAGAGGTATATGAAAGAGCAATTGCTAATGTTCCTCCTGCTCAAGAGAAGAGATACTGGCAACGATACATTTACTTATGGATCAAGTATAGTTTTTATGAAGAGCTCTGTGCACAAGATATCTCTCGAACAAGAGAGGTTTATAACAAATGTTTGAAGGTAATTCCTCAAAAAAAGTTTTCCTTTTCCAAAATGTGGTTACTTGCAGCACAATTTGAAATACGACAGTCAAACCTCTCTGGTGCACGGACAATTCTTGGAAAAGCAATTGGTCTTGCTCCTAAACATAAAATTTTCAAGAAGTACATTGAGATGGAGCTACAGCTTGGTAACATAGATCGTTGTCGGAAGTTATATGAAAAATATCTTGAGTGGTCACCTGGAAGTTGCTATGCCTGGTGCAAGTATGCGGAGTTAGAAAGATCTCTTAATGAGACAGAGCGAGCCAGAGCTATTATTGAGCTTGCAATTGCACAATGTGTTAAGCTCCCCAAGACACAGAAGAGAAGCAATATATGACGGGTATGTGGATTACATCTTACCAGAAGAATCACAAGCATCCGGTCTCAAAATCTTGGAGCAAGCATATAAATGGAAGAAGAGAAAGCTAGCTATGGCCGAAGATGATACTCTTGATCACTAGGCACAATTTAAACTTTTTTTGTTTCCCTAATTGTAAATAAGATATATGATATCGTGTAAGGACAGCAAGTTTTTTTAAAGCAAAACTCTTTAATTGCATTTCCTTACTTGTCATAAAAAAAACACCTAATTCTATTACATTAGTTTTTTAAGCACAAGAAACAGAGCCCATATTCAGATCGATCATCATATAAGTCGTGACCAACCGAAAGCAACAGGGCTTCTAACTTGATTTTCAGCATTCTTCCAAGTGATGGACCCAAAGGCACCACCCTTTTGGGAGACAATGTAACTGTGTACCTCATCTTATCTCCTACATTCTTGAAAACAAGTTGTTTTGGTATCACGCTAATTTAAACTCCTTTTGGTGCTTCAGCTGTAACGTCATAAACAGACCCAGCAGGTCCAACATTTGTCAGCGTTCGGGTGTATCTCACTACTCTTGACTTGCCAAAAAGAACCGAGAATGAAGGGTAGTTCAGTCGCCCTTGATCACCTAACCGTCTGGAGCAAGTCAAGTTTGCACGGTTGACGACTGCTTGTACTCTTCTGCAATGTACTCTTCTGCAGTGATAGCATACACAAGTCCTGGAGAGATAGCTTTGTGTGGCTCGACATGACCAGCTCCATGGGCCCAAGGGGTTGAAAGTTGACCTCCGGCTGCATCACGTAGTGGTGATTTGGTGTTGTCAACTGTGTAAGCAGTGGTCATAAGAGCAGACTTGATGGCGCTAGCCGCTAGGGCTCCATGTTGGATGTGCAGCCTTTAGTAGTGCAGCTAATCACTGATATGTGGGCACGACATAGATGTACCTAAGCAACATAAACAGATAACAATTAAGCATAGATTACTAGGTCAAAGTCAACAGGAAGAAAATGGTATGCTTAGATCCATCTTTGTTCATGGCAACAAGCTGAGATTATTTGACATGGCAGCAACTAGAAAAAACCATCTTAGGCTCTTAGCCTAAGCTCGGCCTCGGTTGATTAGCTCAATGAGCCGTCACAATACTTACTCAAGAGCATTTCAACATCAACTTGAGAACTAGCTAGCTTGATAAAACTATGCACTAACTAGTAAAGTTCAAAATAGTTTTACTTGAGCCAAGGCCGATCTCAATTAAACTGCGTGTAACAGCTAGACTAGTCGGCACACTAATTACACATATATAGGCACACTAATCACTAATGTAAAATCTCGTTATTTGCTCAAGATCAAGCTTGAGCATGCTATAAATCTAAGACTCAAACTAGCTGATATCAAATTTCTGAACAAACAACCTTGAAGTGGCCACGCCAACCTCCTGAAAAGGAGGGCTTTACCTGGTTTGAGTCTGTGTGGCGGTGGGCTCAAACCCCGTGGATTAGTCGGCCAATGAGTCGGAAATCACGGTTACCAAAAATATATATATATATATATATATATATATATATATATATATATATATATATATATATATATATATATATATATATATATATATTGAGCTAGATTATAAAAAAGTAAGAATTGTTTATAACGGTATTAAAGTTTGCCAGCAAAATAGGCACGAGCGGCCCACTAAAAATGTGAAATTTAATGTACGGGGCATCTTCGTCCTTTGAAAAACATTGCAATTAAAATGCTCAAATTTGGTCTGCAAACAAGCTGAGATTATTTGACATGGCAGAAACTAGACAAAACCATCTTAGCCTAAGGTAGCACTCGATTCAATAGCTCAATGAGCTGTCACGATAATAACTCAAGCGCACTTCAAAGTCAACTTGAGAACTAGAATAGCTTATAAGTAATAAGGAGAAACTATGCACTAATTAGCAAAGTTCTAAATAGTTTTACTTGAGACAAGTCGAGTTAAACTAGACTGCAAGTAAGAACTAAACTAGTTGGCACACTAATTACACATATTATTTAAGCAATTAATGTAACATCTCAGTCTTTGCTTAAGATTAAGCTAGATTCTAAAACAGTTAGAATTCTTTATATCAGTTACAAAGTATGCCAACAATATAGGCACAAAGGACCCACTGAACCTATATTATTTAACCAACGGTCATAATCCAAGGTGCCACGTTGGCAAGTGAAGCGTTGGTGGGCCCACTATTCCCAGCAGCACGTCACGAAAACACCCATTTCCATAGTCTTAAACGCCCCTATATCAATAATATCCCTGTAATACGGCCCGGACCCGCCCCCAACGACATGGACAACAGATCCACACCATCCAAAATAGCCCGATCCATACCCGCTAATATATCCGACCCCAGTTTTCCAACACACTTTAAAAGTAGCTACCCGCACGTGGACAGCCATTCCACGCAGTGACGGAGCTAGGGGTTCCCGCGGGTGCCCGTGACCCCTATGGAATTTTTCTGTGTAGTATTAATTTGAGAAGAAAACATCGATTTTTCCAAAATTCATCTTAAATGCACCCGGTCAATCGGAACGTGTTTCTACCATTCGTTTTAATTCATTTTTTACATGTGTTATATTACGGTTAAAAAAATTTGTGCACCCGGTCATATTTCGTCCTGGCTTCGTCCCTGATTCCACGCACAGTCCCACTAGCAAACCCAAACAAGCTAGCATTCCCCAGTTGACCACCCGCGGCCGTGGTGGACGTATGCGTCACACGGCCGTCCTGGTCACGTGGAGACTCCTTCTCCTTCCTTATTAACCCAGCAGCCAACCTAAACCCTTTGAAAAACTTCCTAGCACCAATAAGCTTGTTATTACAATCAGTGACCTTAAAATCATCCCCTTCTTCACAATCACCTTTCCATCTCGCAGGAACACTTGATATGTCCTTATCATCAAAGCTCCTACTCTCGATCAGGCCACACACTAGTATCAACATTTTATTTTTTACTGAAATAGTTCAAAAATATTCTAAAAATGAGGAACAACTATTGCAAATATCATCACAGCTTTAATTTGCACCAACCAAGAATCAAACCCGGGTCTTTACCATGGTAAGGTATTATCCTACCACTATGTCACTGGTGCTTAGATATTTCTATAGTTTACGAGTATTTTCTATCATTATGATTTATGATGCATTCGAGCATCATATACATAGACAAGTTAGACTTTATAAATTCCATATATTTTGTTAAACACATGTAGCAGTGACCGTGATTCTTTTTGGCCAAAAATTAAAACCGAACGGAAATATTCGCTTTTTGGGTGTTTGTTTTATCTTATATAAGTTTATTAGCCTATATAAGCTTATAAGTTCAAACCAAGTGTTTCGCTAAGCTTATATAAATAGGTTTATAAGTTTATATATGTGTGTTTTGATAAGGCAAAAAAATGTGTCTTTTTTATGAAGGTTTGGGCTTATATAACATATTTATCATTTTACCTTTATATTAACTTAAGCTTCTATATGCTATGAGCTTATAAGCTTATTAAACATAGGCTTATATAAGTCATAAATGACTTATATAAGCCATATAAGCTAAAACAAACACCCCCTTTATAGACCTCAAAACCAATTGAAGTCTGTTTTGTTTTCGAATTTTTTTTGTTATTTCAGCTTTTTTTTTTATAAACGTGGGTCTTGGCTTGACATTGCAGACTAATCCCATGACGAGGTTCTAGAGAATGACTTATGTATTATAAATAAAGATTAATAAAAATGTATTTTACATGTTATTTGTTCGTGTATGTCTCCGGTCAGTGGCTCCGGACACGTACACTATCCCGGACTATAGTCGAGACCCCAGCAATTAATAAGGTCGGCACATGAACTGTGAACGTTTAATGCCACAAACCTAGGACTTGGTGAAAAGCGAAAGCAGCCCAACGTATTATCCAGCTTGCCTTCTTCGATCCAGCGTATAAAACATAGCACCGCCGCCCTGGGGACAAATCCCTCGATTCATGGAGAAGATCTTACCTTGGGCTCAGAACCTAGTCTGCTGATGTGACTAGACATCCAGGTATACTTGGTGGAGTAGTATAAATACTCCACGCATTCAATACACACACAGGCAAGATAACTCAACTTACTCTTCGCCGCTACTATTCTTTACATTCATACTTAACCTCCGGTATTCCACACCGGACAAGACTTCCGTGATAGTTACTTACTCTCACGTCGGGGCTTGGTCTCGGGGTTAAAGCTGGGACGAGGCTAACGTGTGTTGTCTTGTGTTCATAGGTCTGATACCAAGATACAAGCATATGATCATTGTGACTGAAGGAAATTTGCTAGCGTCTGCCTAGCCGGAGAATTTTGCTTCAACAATTGGCGCCATCCATGGGACATTAAACACGAATCTCCACAAACAGCTATTCATGGCAGGACCTTCGGAAGGAGGGTCGCCCCTACTATTATCTCCAGACCATGAACCCGCGACTACGGAAAAGGAGACTGAAACACCTTCAAACCTACAAGAAAAGATCTTAGAAAGCATGAGTGTGTTGCAGAATTTGGTGGAGCGCCACAACACTATATCCAAAAATCCGATCTCACCAACGAGGTTGGTCTTCGAAGACGAGGCACATGATGCACAAAAGGACAAAAATGAGGCACAAAAGGTTCAGAAGGAAACTAATATCCCAGTGGACGACTTGCAAAAACCTTTTAAGGATGTTATTGCTTCCCCTTTCACCAAAAGAATCATAGAGTTCTCCTCACCAAAACACATATTACCAGCAACCATCAAGCTATACACGAGAGCCACTGATCCTAATGATCGCATCACTCGTTTCGCCGGAGCAGCCAATTCGGGAGAATGGCCAATGCCGGTATGGTGCTGATTTTTTCAGCAGACGTTGGACAGGCTGCAGGATGCTGGTTCGAAAGGTTACCGAGGGGTAGCATAGATAATTGGGATGACTAGAAAGATCAATTTCTGGAAAGATTCTCCCTAAGAAGAAAAAGCCTAAAAAATCCAATGGAAATCACCACTATCATCCGAAAGGCACACGAGTATCTGGCAGTATTCAAATAGCGATGGACAGACGAAGCAAGTTACATCCAAGGAGTCCCTGAGGTAATGAAAATATCAGCTTTTGTGAATGGGGCTAAATGCCCAGAATTAGCCCGACGTTTCTCGAATGATACTCCGAAGTCAGTTGCCGAAATGATGCGAAGGGTGGACGACTTCATCAAATTGGAAGAAGTCTTCAGAAATACGGAATTACCACAAGGGGAAATTGGTGACGGAAACTCCAAATATAGCAAGGAGGAAAAGTACCTCTCCTCCAGATCACGTGGACGCAACAAAGGTTGACAAAGAAACGACTATCGGTCTAAACCCACGTTTCCCCATATGTACCTCCGGTGAATCAGAATCAAGGAAGAAGGGCACCTTACCAACGCCCCAGATTGGAATCCTTAACCAAATTCCCCAAGGAAATCTTAGCCACTGAGTTCAATTGCAACTTCCCCCATCGCCGCCGACCAAAGGCATAGTTCGACCTGAAAATATGGACAAGTATTGTGATTACCACCAAGAAAAAGGACATCTCACCAACGATTTCCATCAATTAAGAAAACAGTTGGAAGCTGTTTTGGAGTCCGGCAAGTTGAACCATCTCGTGAAAGATTTGCGAGGTCGGGTAAATAGGGGCAATCAGGGAAGAGGAAATGGGTAATATAAGGGGAAGACGATAAATATGATAGAGGGCAGATATAGTTGTTCAAAGAGAAAATAGGTATGCAAAATTGAGATAGATTGGATGAACACCCCCATCACTTTTCCTCCGGTGACCGACGCGGAAGCCTCGGATGACCCTTTGATATTTGAAGCCGAAATAGAAGGGTACTGGGTAAAAAGGGTGTTCGTTGACGAAGGGGCCACGATGCAGGTTATGTTTGAACATTGCTTCTTGAACTTGGAGCCCTCGATCTGGCAAAGGCTGACTCCCGATCACGCGAAAGTTTTGAGCTTTTCCGGTGAAGAAATCACACCCCTTGGAAAAATCGATTTGGAGGCAACCTTCGGATCACATGACCTGACGAGCCGGACTATAATGAGCTTCACGGTGATTAGGTCATCGTCGCCATACAATATAATACTCGGAAGGACTAGAATCAGGGAGTTAAGGGCCGTGCCCTCCACGGTACACTCAGCCATGAAGTTCTCCACTCCCAATGGAATAGCAACAATGAGAACCAAGGCTCGAGCAATCTACGAATGCAGGGTAATAGAAGGCGGGCAGAAAATAGAAAAGATGAAAGCAGCAGCTGTGAGGAAAGAGTTGGACAAATGGCTCGCCCACGAAAGGTTCAAACAACAACAACGAGAGGCATGGGGAATGACAGAACAGATTGTAGTCCATCCCGGATATCCGGTACAGTTAGTCACCATTGGAAGGCTGTTCACTAAGAGATGTCGATTACAACTCATAGATTTTCTGAGAAATAACTCCGATGTGTTCGCATAGGAACCTTCGGATATGACCGGGGTACCTAGAAGGATCATAGAACACTCTTTGAATGTCAACATAGAAGTCACTCCGGTTGCTCAGAAAAGAAGGACATTGGGTGAAGAGAAAAGTCAAGCAGTCAAAAGGGATGTTACAAAGCTAATGAAATCTGGCATCATACAACCGGTGAGATATCCTACATGGATTTCGAACTTGGTCCTGGTAAAAAAACCGGATGGTGATTGGCGAATGTGCATAGACTTCAAAAACCCCAATTCTGCCTGCCGAAAGGATTACTACCCCTTACCGGACATAGATGTAAAAATAGGAGCAGTCATGGGGTATAAATTCAAATGCTTCTTGGACGCGTATAAGGGATATCATCAAGTGCTCATGGATGAAGCAGGCGAAGAAAAAACGACATTCTATACTGATGAAGGCACATATTGCTAAACGAAAATGCCCTTCGGTCAACAAAAACGCCGGTGCCACATATCAAAGGTTGGTAGACTCAGTATTTCTGTAACACCCCATTTTGATAATGGAAATGTCACGCGTAATTATGGCGTGTCATCAAAGCATACAAGGATAAATGTATAAAACATTACATGACCATAGGGATAACCGGAATCAAACATCGGTTCCTAAACATAAGCCCAAAACATAAATAAGCAAAAGAAACGAATGAAAGACTACACAAGCATAAATATATGAAGGCAAAAGGAAAAGAAGTCTCTAGCAGCTTCCATCCTATGCACGTCCTCCAAATGCTCGAGTCTTTCCTAGGGTACCTGCCGTTTTGGGACATGGAAAGGAAAGTAACGGCTGAGCAAAACGCTCAGTGCACGGATATAGACATAGTATGAATGACTAAACATAATAAAGACTTAATAGCAGCGGAAATGTATAAGTCCTGGAAAACCTGGAACATGTTCATAAAACTGGTTTTATAGTTTGAAAAGCCTTATGTTTATCTTATGAAAACTGTTTAACATATTTTACCATTAGCCAATATAGGTCATGAAAATCCACCGTGCATGAATACTTGGAGGGGTGACCTCATCATGCAAATTAGAGGGGCTGCCTCTAATTTAATATACTGGTTCTGGGTAGGAGGGATCAGCTCCATGTGAAGGATGCAAGGCACACACCACATTCACCATGTAATCCTGAATAAAAACATGTAACTAGGATGCACCCATACGCCCCACATGATAAATATAAATAAATGGCCAAAAGCTGAAGGGACGCCACGAGCAATCACTCCGCCGTGGTGAAGTCATAACACCAGTGCCTCTAATGTTATGGTTATGGTACCTCCATAACTAGGTGAAACTGGTCATGCATGTATATGGCTATAGGTAATCTTAATTAAACATAAGCAATCAAACTCATAACTTATACTACGGGAAAACAGTTGGCTGCATACGGGGAATCCTAATAAGGAAAGAATGTCCATACTAAAAGGACGGGAATCCGTACCTTATGTCCAGTGAACGAAGAAGATGAACTGCGAGGAATCCTACTTCCAAATCACTAGTGCTACATAAATACGTACATGAATAAGTATCTGCTTACAAAATACGTAGCTAGTTTTATGTCATGTCTTAGCTTATTTTATACGTTCTTACTATGTTTTACTATTTAAAGCCTTAAACTGTGATTATCTTATATTCTGTTTAATCTGATTAGGTATTTCTGGTATTTCATGTATTATTATACTTACTGTGTAATAATAAGTAACTTTCCAAAAATAGCAGGTTTCCTAAAATAGAAAGTTTCCAAAAATAGAAAGTTTCCAAAAATAGAAAGTTACCAAAAATAGAAAGTTTCCAAAAATAGAAAGTTTCCAAAAATAGAAAGTTTCCAAAAATAGAAAGTTTCCAAAAATAGATTTACTGCTTAATAGATAAGTTTCTAAAAATAGAAAGTTTCCATAAATAGATTAGCTGCCTTAATTAAATAAGTTTCCATAAATAGATTAGCTGCCTGAAATAAATAAGTTTCTAAAAATAGAAGGTTTCCATAAATAGATTAGCTGCCTTATTTAATTAAGTTTCTAAAAATAGAAAGTTTCCATAATTAGAAATAAGCTGGTTAAATAAGCTAAGTATATAAGCCTAAGTATTTTCATGATTATTTTCTAAGTCATATGATATAATGTATAGTTTAATAATTATTCCATGTAATTAAATTAAACTATAGGTTAAAATATTTAATTAAAGTATAACATGTTTTTAATTAAATAAGTTAAATACTTAGGTTAAAATATGTATTATTATATATTAATAATATAACCTAAGTCATGTTAATTAATTAATTATATCCATGGTTTTAAAATAATTAATTAATTATAAGTCTTAAATATACAAATACTTAGGTTAAAATAATTTCATGATCATTAATAATTAAATAACCTAAGTCATGTTATTAAATTAATCACATTATTTTATTAATTTAATTTTAACATAAGATCATAAACATAAAAAAACTAACATACACCATGAACCGGATCTAGACTAAAAAGCATGAACCGGACATGAAATCGACACCGTACCCCGAACCAACTCGGGGTACCCCATGTTTTACTACTGTCGTGGGACCCACACGTACCAACCAAGACCATACTGTCTTGGTGGTGGTCGGCTTGGCAAACCGAAACCCATTCGGGTTCGGTGCAGCCTGCGGCCAAAACAAAACACCCCTTAAAACACCCTTTTGATTTTATTTAACACCAAAACATGTTAGATCTATGTTTAATTATTATGTTTTTGTAAAAACATCTCATGTTCTTGATTTATAAAAAGATTAAATCAAAAGAAAAGGTTTAAAAAGGTTTTACCGAATTCGTGGATCAAAAGGACGAAGAACCAACACGATCAATCACTAAAACTTCAAGATCCAAGATCACAAATCACCTTTTATGGTGGTTTTAGGGTGGCGGCAAAAAGGAGAAGGAGAAGGAGGGTTTTTAGGTTTTCTTAAAAATCTTCTGTAAAGATTAAATGAGTAGTGAAAAATCCCTTAAACCCTTTTAGTAAAATTTTGATGGGCTAAGCCCATCCTCCCTCCTAAATTTCGTGGAAATGGGGCCCATAAGGGGTAACCCGAATGTTTTCCGTGTCTAATTAATAAGTTACACATTCGTGATTATTTGTGTTCGCGTTTTAAGTGTTCTCGTTACGTAAATATCGTGATCTAATATATTTAATTACGCTCGTAATAAATATATATACGTAATTAATAATAGTTCGTGTTTTAATTACGTTCATGATTTCATGATCGGATGCTCGTGATTAATTATCGTCAAATAATTATTACGTGATCGTGCGTAATAAATACTTATCGTGTTCTAACACGTACGTAATACGTAAAATCCTAACACGTAATCGTAATCATGCTATATTAAGAAAGTTTTAATCTAGTACGTACGATCTTAAGGGTACTATTCATGGTAAAAGCATGCGGGTTTTACAACTCTTCCCCCCTAAAAAGAATAATTCGTCCCCGAATTATAGATAACGTAACTGAAGGAGAAACATACCCGAATCAAACTGAGAGGGTATGTAAGGTAAATGAACGTACAGGTGACCTGGCAGAAGGAACGCGGAACGTGACATGTCTTGAAAGGACATGAAACGTGACGTGACTGAAAGGACATATCTAATTGATAAGTGAAAAACGGATAAGAAGTTCGGATGAACTTGTCCGCTTCCAAGTGGCCTCCTTCTTGTAACGGTTCCTTCAGAAGATCTTGACACTAAAGATAAATCTTGGTCCTCCTGACCTTGACTTGGAATCCGAAGAAATTCTTGGTTATCTACGGAAGGTAGATCCCCTAAATTCGATCGAGGAAAATAAGAGTTAACGTGCAAGGGTAACTGAAACGTTACTATGCAAGACAATCTGACTTAACAGGTAATTAGAAACGATGCGCGAGACATAAAGAAACGTAGTACGTGAAAATTTTTAAACGTGATACGTGAAAAATTTTGAACGTGCTACGTGGAGATATGGCGAGTGTAGTATGAGTAAGCATATCGTGATCCATGATATATGTAACATATCTTGTTCCTGATATGAGGAACGTGGAATGAACATGACATGTGAAACATGTCGTGAACATAGAGTATAATGGCGGTAACGCCAAACGCTACAAGGTGAGACGTGGAAAATGACGTGAAACGTTTATCTGAAGATGGAGAGTTATACTAAACTTGGGTCTGGTCTCTCAAGTTCTTGCAAAACTTCCCAGAACGAAAAGAACGTAATATCTTAAGCCAAGATACGATCATGAACGTAACTAGTGTCATGAACGCGAGCGCGAAAGCAGGTCGTGGAATCAGAATGAAGACGTGAAGTAATTTAGGAGTACAATTGCAAATCTTTGTGTGACCCGATAGCTGAGGGATTACCAAGTGGTCGGATGAGCCTTGGCTGGAACATGTCTGATCAATCTGTTGGTTCTGCAATCCTTGCGGATGTAAGGATTCTTTAGACTTGATCAAACTGTTTGCAATAACCCAGATAGCATCATGCTTCTTCTGAGTTTGCATTAATCTGGTAACCAAAATCCATGGAGATCTTGTCCCATTTTAGTTCACAAATTAGGATGATGAAAACATCCCAGTTTGTTGGTGTCCTATCTTAACATGTTGGTATGTCAGGTACCTAGATATGAACGTAACTGTATCTTGCTTCGTAGAACTTGATACATAGGAGTTTGCGAAACTCTGAGTCTCTGAATCTAGACTTCTCCTAGCGTAGGATTTTCTAGAACACCTAATGTAGTGTAGGGTTCTCTCCTTTACGCATAAGCTGAGTCATGGTAAGATTAACCATAGAAACCCATGTGATTCAGTGTGTTACTGTAATCAACAGAATTGATATTGGAAAAAAAAATTCCAGGGTAGAATTTCTCTTGTCATAGAATTTGCAACATAGTGCAGATAGGGTCTTCCTGTTCTTCTCTAGGCTTAGAGGAAATCAAGTTATCCACAACGAAAACACTGATGAATTTGCTATGAGTTCATGGAAACTCATTCTTGTAATGTCGTTGGAGCATTGATGAGACAAATTCAAAATCATAAATCTAGCATGACCGAGTCGTGAACGAATAGCAGTCATGGACATGTCCTGCTTTTTCACTCGTCACTGTTGGCAGCATGATCATGAGTTCGATCTTGGGAAAGTGATTAACACTATACGGTTGATTGGACATGTCGTCAATACGTGGAGGAGAATAACGGTCATGAATGGTGATTTGTTTAAGTCAACGGTAGTCGACACATAATCTCATGGTACCATCCTTCTCCTTGTAGATTCTTCTGGAATGTATAGGAAGACTTTGGAATAATCAACTGGCTATGCGTAAAAGAATTAAGTGGTCGTGTCTTACTGACAGCTCGAAAATTTTAGCGACCATGGCTAACAACGCACATGCTTGTAAGCATAGATAATTTGTACAGATTTTCCCGATGGAAAATCAAGCTGAATGTATTCAGGAGCCTGAACATTACTGTACATAATTATGAATCGTAGCATGGTGTGCTGTTCATAGTACATAATTAGGATAAAATTCATCTCGTGTCTGTCCGAGGAAATGCTTTAGCAACTTGGATCTCATCATTAAGCTGAAGGAAAACCTTCGTATACGTGGGAATACGAAAGGCGTCCTTTATGGTCATGAATATATGAACCATGGTGAAAGAAATGAAAGTGACATCGGCAACGTGACAGTTCTCACTGATGCGCCGATAATGGTATAGAAATTCTTGTGGCCTAATTAATACATGACACAACAAAAATAGATATACCCTTGGAGGGTACCCTGAATTTCTTAGAAATGTTCCATAGTTGGACGTGAGTCATGTTTCTTGGAACTATAAGCATGACATATGTCTTGACTGGTGTCTTGACATGTGTCTTCAGGAGGTATACGTAAGACATGTGTCTTGACTGATGTCTTGACATGTGTCTTCAAAGGTATACGTGAGACATGTGTCTTGACTGATGTCTTGACATGTGTCTCGAGACGTAAAACGATAGAACTACAATATTAGGTTATTATGCCAGAATTGGCGGATCGGTTGGACTACTGATCATTTGTATGTCTGATCACGTCCGCGGCCGGAGCCTCGGTTGCGATTTCTAGGATAGTTTCTGTCATAGTAATGGTTACTATCGTCCTATCTGTCAGTTCCATGACGATCATTCTCATGACCGTGATTCATGTAACTATTCAGCTGAGTGGCCGGCTGGTACCGGTTTGCACTCATATGGCTGAAATGACAGCCGAATGACGTGTGACATGTAACTAAGAATTAAGGACAATGATTGATGGGAATCGTCTGATGGTGAAGCATCTTCTCGTCCAATTGCTTTGCTCCGACGCCTTTGTCTTCGTCTTGTAGGATCTCCAGGTTGTGAACAGCATCCGCATCTCGTAGCGTCTCCGAACGTCAGCAGCCTCAACCTTTAGTAACATCTCCAAGTAATGAGCGGCATCAGCAATCTTGTAGAATATCAGCAATTGAAAATACGCCTTAGATGATTCAGAATCGAATAGCGAATACTCGTGAAGTATTGCAAGTGGAATACGTATGGATTAAGGTACATGTAATACACATGAAATACGGTACGTGGAGTACACGTGGAATGCACATGAAATGATCGGTATGGGGTCGATCATTTGTCATGATTTAAGGAAAGTATACCGGTTAAACGGTTAGGAAAACCATCATGATAACCTGGCAGTATTAGCATAGCCATCATTCTGGTTATAACGGAAACGTTAAAGTGTGGTTACACAAAATTCAACGATGATTTGCCTGACAGCATGATCAATGAAAACCAACCATGACTATCATGAAAGCATGATTCAATGAAATCTAACAATGTCTTGCAGGACAATGTAAATAACAAAAGAGGCGTAAAACATAATCAACATGAAGACGAAATTATCATGAAGGAACATGAAACCATCTATCACGAAGAAGTGTATAACATAATCAGCATGAAACTAAAGTTAACCATGACAGTATGAAAACATACTTGACATAAAAACATAATAACTTATGAGGGGACATGAAAAATATTTATGCCAATTTAAATCATGAGAAAAATTTTATGCATAAAAAACAGTGCATGAATGCGTAATGTAGTTTATAAAAACCTTTATATGTGCGAGGGGACGCCTATGGGTCGGTCCCAAAACAAAAGACATGGCGAGGGGACGCCTATGGGTCGGTCCCAAAATTAAAAGTTTCGATAAAAGCACATGCGACTAAATAGGGCTAGTCCTGTACCAACCATTACTTAGTCATAATCTCTGCAACAATGATACATGAAACATAAATAAATGAAACTCATATGTCAAAACGTATCAGAAAAAAAAAATTATGTGACTAATTATGAACTATTGGGGTTCAGTCCACATAGCCACAGTTCACGAGGAACATTATGCATGAAACAATGACACATAACTAAATATGAATGACGGTTGTCCATCCATATTAGCAAAACAATATCGATGAAAACATCAAAGTTAAAACCTCAAGGTGCTGAAAACATCATGGTTAAAACAACAATGCACTGAAAACATCAATACGTAGAATAACAGACGTTGGCTTAGGAAGCTCCTGGTGACTACCCACTAGTCACAGGTCGAGTTTTAGAGCCTACAGGTCGAAGCCTTGACTCTGATACCATAATTGTAACACCCTATTTTGATAATGGAAATGTCACGCGTAATTATAGCGTGTCATCAAAGCATACAAGGATAAATGTATAAAACATTACATGACCATAGGGATAACCGGAATCAAACATCGGTTCCCAAACATAAGCCCAAAACATAAATAAGCAAAAGAAATGAATGAAAGACTACACAAGCATAAATATATGAAGGCAAAAGGAAAAGAAGTCTCTAGCAGCTTCCATCCTATGCACGTCCTCCAAATGCTCGAGTCTTTCCTAGGGTACCTGCCGTTTTGGGACATGGAAAGGAAAGTAACGGCTGAGCAAAACGCTCAGTGCACGGATATAGACATAGTATGAATGACTAAACATAATAAAGACTTAATAGCAGCGGAAATGTATAAGTCTTGGAAAACCTGGAACATGTTCATAAAACTGGTTTTATAGTTTGAAAAGCCTTATGTTTATCTTATGAAAACTGTTTAACATATTTTATCATTAGCCAATATAGGTCATGAAAATCCACCGTGCATGAATACTTGGAGGGGTGACCTCATTATGCAAATTAGAGGGGCTGCCTCTAATTTAATATACTGGTTCTGGGTAGGAGGGATCAGCTCCATGTGAAGGATGCAAGGCACACACCACATTCACCATGTAATCCTGAATAAAAACATGTAACTAGGATGCACCCATACGCCCCACATGATAAATATAAATAAATGGCCAAAAGCTGAAGGGACGCCACGAGCAATCACTCCGCCGTGGTGAAGTCATAACACCAGTGCCTCTAATGTTATGGTTATGGTACCTCCATAACTAGGTGAAACTGGTCATGCATGTATATGGCTATAGGTAATCTTAACTAAACATAAGCAATCAAACTCATAACTTATACTACGGGAAAACAGTTGGCTGCATACGAGGAATCCTAATAAGGAAAGAATGTCCATACTGAAAGGACGAGAATCCGTACCTTATGTCCAGTGAACGAAGAAGATGAACTGCGAGGAATCCTACTTCCGAATCACTAGTGCTACATAAATACGTACATGAATAAGTATCTGCTTACAAAATACGTAGCTGGTTTTATGTCATGTCTTAGCTTATTTTATACGTTCTTACTATGTTTTACTATTTAAAGCCTTAAACTGTGATTATCTTATATTCTGTTTAATCTGATTAGGTATTTCTGGTATTTCATGTATTATTATACTTACTGTGTAATAATAAGTAACTTTCCAAAAATAGCAGGTTTCCTAAAATAGAAAGTTTCCAAAAATAGAAAGTTTCCAAAAATAGAAAGTTACCAAAAAAAAGAAAGTTTCCAAAAATAGAAAGTTTCCAAAAATAGAAAGTTTCCAAAAATAGAAAGTTTCTAAAAATAGAAAGTTTCCAAAAATAGAAAGTTTCCAAAAATAGAAAGTTTCCAAAAATAGATTTACTGCTTAAAATAGATAAGTTTCTAAAAATAGAAAGTTTCCATAAATAGATTAGCTGCCTTAATTAAATAAGTTTCCATAAATAGATTAGCTGCCTGAAATAAATAAGTTTCTAAAAATAGAAGGTTTCCATAAATAGATTAGCTGCCTTATTTAATTAAGTTTCAAAAAATAGAAAGTTTCCATAATTAGAAATAAGCTGGTTAAATAAGCTAAGTATATAAGCCTAAGTATTTTCATGATTATTTTCTAAGTCATATGATATAATGTATAGTTTAATAATTATTCCATGTAATTAAATTAAACTATAGGTTAAAATATTTAATTAAAGTATAACATGATTTTAATTAAATAAGCTAAATACTTAGGTTAAAATATGTATTATTATATATTAATAATATAACCTAAGTCATGTTAATTAATTAATTATATCCATGGTTTTAAAATAATTAATTAATTATAAGTCTTAAATATACAAATACTTAGGTTAAAATAATTTCATGATCATTAATAATTAAATAACCTAAGTCATGTTATTAAATTAATCACATCATTTTATTAATTTAATTTTAACATAAGATCATAAACATAAAAAAACTAACATACACCATGAACCGGATCTAGACTAAAAAGCATGAACCGGACATGAAATCGACACCGTACCCCGAACCAACTCGGGGTACCCCATGTTTTACTACTGCCGTGGGACCCACACGTACCAACCAAGACCATACTGTCTTGGTGGTGGTCGGCTTGGCAAACCGAAACCCATTCGGGTTCGGTGCAGCCTGCGGCCAAAACAAAACACCCCTTAAAACACCCTTTTGATTTTATTTAACACCAAAACATGTTAGATCTATGTTTAATTATTATGTTTTTGTGAAAACATCTCATGTTCTTGATTTATAAAAAGATTAAATCAAAAGAAAAGGTTTAAAAAGGTTTTACCGAATTCGTGGATCAAAAGGACGAAGAAGCAACACGATCAATCACTAAAACTTCAAGATCCAAGATCACAAATCACCATCTATGGTGGTTGTAGGGTGGCGGCACAAAGGAGAAGGAGAAGGAGGGTTTTTAGGTTTTCTTAAAAATCTTCTGTAAAGATTAAATGAGTAATGAAAAATCCCTTAAACCCTTTTAGTAAAATTTTGATGGGCTAAGCCCATCCTCCCTCCTAAATTTCGTGGAAATGGGGCCCACAAGGGGTAACCCGAATGTTTTCCGTGTCTAATTAATAAGTTACACGTTCGTGATTATTTGTGTTCGCGTTTTAAGTGTTCTCGTTACGTAAATATCGTGATCTAATATATTTAATTACGCTCGTAATAAATATATATACGTAATTAATAATAGTTCGTGTTTTAATTACGTTCATGGTTTCATGATCGCATGCTCGTGATTAATTATCGTCAAATAATTATTACGTGATCGTGCGTAGTAAATACTTATCGTGTTCTAACACGTACGTAATACGTAAAATCCTAACACGTAATCGTAATCATGCTATATTAAGAAAGTTTTAATCTAGTACGTACGATCTTAAGGGTACTATTCATGGTAAAAGCATGCGGGTTTTACAATTTCGGTCACAAATTGGGATAAACCTAGAAGCATATGTAGATGACTTAATGATCAAGAGTAAAACCGAAGAATAAATGCTTGCGGACATTCAAGAAACCTTTGATAACCTAAGGAGGATTAATATGAAGTTAAACCCAAAGAAATGTTCGTTTGGTGTCGAAGAAGGGAAGTTCCTCGGTTACATGGTAACCTCAGAAGGCATCAGAGCAAACCCAAAGAAGACAAAGGCAATCACCGAAATGAGATCTCCCAAAACATTGAAAGAGATGCAATCCTTGAGTGGCAAACTGGCAGCACTGAACCGTTTCTTGTCTCGGTCAGCCGAACGATTAATGTCGTTCTTCGAGACACTGAAAAACATCACCAACGAGAATAAAGAAGAATTTCGCTGGACTAAAAAGGCCGAGGAAGCTTTCCAACAGCTCTAGAAAGCAATCTTGGAACTCCTACTACTCACCTCTCCGGTCAAGGGAGAGGTGTTATATGTGTATTTAGCCACATCCAAGGAAGCAGTTAGCGGTGTGCTATTGGCCGAGCGAAACGGGATACAAATGTCGGTGAGATATGTAAGTCGAACGCTTCATGATGCCGAGAGAAGATTTGCTCCTCTGGAAAGATTGGTCCTAGGGTTGCTGCACTTATCACGAAGATTAAGGAGGTATTTCGAGGCTCATGACATCCACGTCATAACGGACCAACCCTTGAAGCAAATACTAAGCAAGTCCGAGGCCTCCGAAAGGTTAGCAAAATACGCAGTCGAATTAGGAACATATGAAATCTTCTATGTCTCCTAAAATTCAGTCAAAGGGCATGTTTTAGTAGATTTTCTAAAAGAAGCTCCATTGGAACATCAAGAGGCCGCGACAATCTATGAAATATCCGATGAAGAAGAGCCGGAAGGCCAATGGACGTTATTCACAGATGGGGCCGCAAACAGTTTAGGTGTCGGCGCCGGACTTGTTTTGATCAACCCAGAAGACATAGAGTTCACATATGTTTTAAGGTTTAACTTTAACTGCTCAAACAATGAAGCCGAATACGAAGCACTGTTAGCAGGCCTCCGGTTAGCCGAAAAAAAGGAGTAAGGAAATTGCAACTCAAGGTGGATTCGAAACTATTTGCCTGTCAAATCAAAGGAGAATTTGAAGCAAGTGATGACCGGCAGGCCAAATATCTGGCTAAAGTCAAGGAACGACTGTCTACCTTCACAGAGTTTAACATTGAGCACGGTTGTTCCCTTTGATAGGTGTGTAAACACCCATCCTTTTACCACTTAATTCTAGCTAAAACAAGACCAAAACACGTATCTAATATCATTTGTTTGGAATTATGCGTGGTTTTTGTGTTTATTGTGTTTTCATAGTCAACCGGATGATTATTGAAGAAAACATGGGATTGCACGGGTTTTATCGAAGAAAAAGACTCAAGACGAAGTCTATTGTCCAAAGAGATGCAAAAGATTTGAAGTCAATGGGCCTATTTGAAGATTTATCGAAGAAAAGGACCAGAGATGGAAGATTTACATATGTCGAAGAAACTCAAGTCTATTTAACGAAGAAATTAAAAGACGAGTTGAATTTAATCGACAACAAATCCCGAATCAGAATCGAAAACGTCAACTTTTCTGAAAAGACGAGAAGACAAGAAGAACGGGAGAAAGCCCACTCACCAACCAAAGGGAACACCTATATAAAGGGTTCCCCTCACACACTTTGCATCCAGTTTTAGTTTTTTCATTCCTCCTTCTGTTTCTCCCTTTTAGTTCGTAGCATCACCAACACCACTAGGGTGTTTGGTGATTTTAATCTTTGTTCTTCAAATCTTATAATTTTAATCTTTGTTTTGTGATTGTTAAAACATTAATCATCAATACAAGTTCTTGTTTAATCTTTCCATTCATCTTGTTCATCATCATCTTTTATTTCAAGTTCTTAAGTTTTTATTTAGTTCAAGTTTGATCTTAAAAAGTTGTTGAATTTGTGTTTTTATGATTGGGATTCGATCCTTGTAGTTAGTAGATGAATCGTGGTTAATTTGGTAAAACCTTTTTGCTTATTTAGCTTGATTTGGGTTAAAATCGTTTTTCCCTGTTTTCTACTGTTTATGTTACTGTTCTTCGTTTCCAGCTACATTCCGAATTGTCCATCTGATTGTTCCTTACTCGGAATGTTCAAACATTCCGAGTAGCCTATTTGCCGTGTCCCTTACTCGGAATTTCCAGTTATTCCGATTAGCCATTAATCTTTCCCTTGTTCGGAATATTTCCATTATTCCGAATAGCCGGTTTAACTTGTCTCTTATTCAGAATAATATATTCCGAGTGGCCTTCTGTTGAGTTTCTTACTTGGAATGTTCAGACATTCCGATTAGCTTGTGCATTTCATCCTTATTCGGAATATTTTACATATTCCGAATAGACCCCATATTCCGAGTAGCCTTCTTCTTTTCTCTTCTATTCGGAATGCCCTAAATGTTCCGCATAGACTTCTACATTCCGAATAGCTTGAATTTTCCTGATTATTCCGAGTAGCCTTGTATTCAGAGTAGAGTTTTATTCCGCATGGTCAATTTATTCCGAATCATCATTTATTCCGAGTAGGGCTCATTTTCAGTAGTTTGTTGCACTGTTTATTTCATCTTAAAGTTTCATTCAAGTAATTGTTTTCAAGTAATTGTTTGGTTCAAATTTTAATTTACTTTAGTCATTTATCTTTTCAATAGGATAGAAAACCAAACCTCTTTTTGTCACCAAGAACAAATCATTCCACTTTAGGCTGTGATCAATTCGAGGAGATTCCGAGAATCGAACTTTCAAACGAGCAAAAATCTTAGTATCAAATGGCGCCGCTGCCGGCTCTTCTCGTTAAGATCAAAAGTTTTTTGTGAGAACTTGGATTTTGGGATCCGTTCCCCGTGAACGTTACTTTTTCATAAAAATTTTCAAAAAATCCTAAAAAATATAAAATTTTCAAAAAAAAAAAAAAAGTAAAGAACATAAAAAACCAAAAATATTTTTGCTTTGCTTTTCTTTGTTCGTTCTTTTGCAGGTGTATGCGCACTCGATCCACGTCTTATCAAGAGCCCGAGCCTCTCGATAACTTAGACATGGCCGGTGTACAAAACAACAAAAACATACCACCTCCAAACAATAATAATAACAACAACCCACCTTTCAACAATAATAATAACAAAAGTTATCAGGTTACAACTTTTTCCCTTTTCTTTAGAGGGACAAGCCCGGCATTGGCTTGCTAAGGAACCGCCACAGAGTATTCTCTCGTGGACGGATTTGGAAACCAAGTTTATCAATTACTTTTTCCCACCCTCTCGTACTACCGCTTTGCGGAATGAAATCATAAATTTTGAACAAAAGTACGATGAGTCGTTCAGTGAATCTTGGGATCGTTTTAAAGATCTTTTAAGAAAATGCCCACAACATGGTTTTACCAAAGTACATCAAATTAACACTTTTTACAATGGTTTAAGCATGAGTGACCAAGATTCACTAAACAGTGCCTCGGGGGGTAATCTTTTGGCTAAGACTTCCAATGCTGCTTGGGACATCATTGAGAATAAATCTCGTGTGCAAACCAAGAGTGTTCGGACCAATGTCGCTAGTGCTAGCACTAGTGACAGCGACAAGCGACTGGACAAAATCACTACGCTTCTTGAATCGCTTGTTACCCACACCGTCAGCAACAACAACAGCAGCAACACTAAAAACGCTCAAGTTAATGCTGTCAGCCAACCTTGTGAGATATGCGGTGGTCCTCATTCTTACACCACTTGTACCGCCACCCAAGACTACCCTGCTGAGAATGTGAATGCGGCATATGGCACCTATCCTCAACCTGCTTATCAAGCTAGACCTCAAGGTGACCGTAATTTGCTTAGCTACCGCTCCAACAATTATCTTTCACCACCCGGTTTTCCTCATACCAACCCAAACCAACAACAAAACCTCAACCGCCCTCCTCAACAACAACAACAACCTCGTACACCATACATTCCACCTCACAAGCAGCAACAACCACCTCAACGAAACAACCAAGTCTACCAACAACCTGCTTACCAACCACCCACATACAATGCTCCTACCAACCAACCCACCGCTCTTCACCAAGAAGTGGAAACTTATATGAGGACTAACGATGTGATAGTAGGAAATCTTCAGAGAGAAGTGCTCAACCTGAAAGCGGACTTGGTCAAGCAAGGGAACGATCTGAGAGCCGACATGAGAAATACGTTGGATAGCCAAACAAATGACTTGAAGAACATGATGGCTAGTTTTTTCTAAGGTAATCAACCCTCTTCTTCGGGTACTCTTCCGAGTAACACCGTTGTGAATCCAAGAGGGGAGATGAAAGCAATCACCACTCGCAGTGGAAAAGGTACCAAGGAACCCGAGTTTCCTATACCTCCACCGGTGGTTGTGACTAAGGAGAACAAGTCACCTGCTTCTATTCCTCATCCTTCTACTTTCCCAATCTCTCCGCCTCCTTCACCTTCTACCCCCATTTCCCCACCACCCGCGGTTGTGAGTGACCCTATTACCATAAAGCCTTCTTCTTCATCCAATATACCTTATCCTTCAAGGTTTAGGAAAGAGAAGCAAAAGAGCAAGGATGATATTCAAGTTTCAAACTTTCTCAAAATGTTTAAACAATTGAATTTTAACATCTCCTTTGCCGAGGCTCTGCTCACATGCCCAAATACGCTAAGATGTTAAAAGATCTTCTAAACGACAAGGAGAAGCTTCTTGATATTTCCAACACCCAACTTAATGAGAATTGCTCTACAGTGCTCTTAAGGAAATTGCCAACCAAACTTGGTGATCCGGGTCGTTTCCTAATCCCTTGCAACTTCCCGGGAGTAGAGAATTGCATGGCCCTAGCCGATCTAGGTGCCAGTATTAATCTAATGCCTCTAAGCGTTTGGAAGCAATTATCTCTCCCTGAGCTAGTCCCCACCAAAATGACTTTGGAATTAGCTAACCGTACGGTTGCTTATCCAGTGGGGATAGCCGAAGACGTCTTTGTAGGAGTCGACAAATTCACTTTTCCTGCTGATTTCGTCGTTGTTGACTACGACATGGACCCTCGTGTGCCATTGATCGTTGGTCGTCCATTCCTGAGGACCGGTCGCACTCTAATCGATTTTGAAGCCGGTGAGCTTATCATGAGAGTGGGTGACGATAAGATCGTTTTCAACATGGGAAAGCTTTCTAAACAGCCTTATTCATACGAGAGTGTTAATTGTATTGACGTTCTTGATGAGGCTTGTGAAGAACACTTCAAAGATGCTTGTAAAAGTATTCCTACCTCTCTTCCCAATGTTGAGACCGTTTCCTCTATCGACTCATCACTATCTCTATTTGGAGAAAGTGATTTCCTTTGGAAAGATTTGGAAGCCACCATGGGAGACGTGAACTTAGCTAAGGACGATTCTACCACCAATTGGGATGAAGATCTCCGCCTCATTGAAAACCTTCTCAAAGAAGACAATCTTTCTCCAATATCTCCGACGGTTACTGCTATTGATCCTCCTTCTCCTAACGAGGTGACTAATGATGATCCATCGTTAGTTTCACCATCTATTGAGGATCCTCCCACTCTTGAGCTTAAGGACCTACCTCCTCATCTTGAGTACGTTTTCCTTGAAGACAACGAGAAGTCGCCCGTCATCATCGCAAAGGACCTAAAAGAAGAAGAAAAAACCCGACTTGTCGCCGTGTTGAAGAAGCATAAAACAGCTATCGCTTGGAAAATCTCCGACATTCGTGGAATTGATCCTCACTTCTGCACACACAAAATTCTCATGGAGGACGATTTTAAGCCCACAATTCAAAGCCAACGAAGGGTGAATCCAAAAATCCATGAAGTCATCAAAACAGAGGTTATCAAACTTCTTGATGCGGGTATGATTTACCCTATTTCGGATTCACCATGGGTTAGTCCAATCCATTGTGTGCCTAAGAAAGGCGGCATCACCGTTGTGCCCAATGCAAACAACGAGTTGATTCCTACCCGTCTCGTCACTGGGTGGAGAGTTTGTATAGACTACCGCAAACTCAATGATGCCATGAGAAAGGATCATTTCCCTCTACCTTTTATGGACCAAATGCTTGAACGTTTAGCGGGTAATGAATATTACTGCTTTCTTGATGGTTTCTCGGGTTATTTCCAAATACCCATCGATCCCCAAGATCAAGAAAAGACAACATTCACTTGTCCCTATGGTACATTTGCTTACAAAAGAATGCCTTTTGGCTTATGCAATGCCCCCAGGACTTTCCAAAGGTGCATGTTAGCTATCTTCCATGACATGGTTGAACAAACCATGGAAGTCTTCATGGATGATTTATCGGTCTTTGGGGATTCCTTCTCTTCTTGCCTTGCCAATTTGGAACGTATGCTTCAGCGGTGCGAAGACACTCGCCTTGTTCTAAATTGGGAAAAATGCCATTTTATGGTAAAAGAAGGCATTGTGCTAGGACACAAAATCTCTAAATCCGGTCTTGAAGTCGACCGTGCTAAAGTAGATGTCATAGCCAAATTACCTCCACCTTCAACCGTGAAGGGTGTGAGAAGCTTTCTGGATCATGCGGGCTTCTATCGTCGTTTCATTCAAGATTTCTCTAAAATCGCTCGCCCTATGACCCACCTCTTGGAAAAAGATACTCCTTTTATCTTTTCTAAAGAGTGACTTGAAGCCTTCAACTTGCTTAAGGATAAGCTTACTAAGGCACCCGTCTTAGTTACCCCTAATTGGGAGCTGCCTTTCGAGTTGATGTGCGATGCTAGTGATTTTGCTATTGGAGCGGTTCTGGGACAAAGAGTGAATAAACACTTCCAACCAATCCACTATGCTAGCAAGACAATGACGGGGGCACAATTGCATTATACGACAACCGAAAAAGAGCTTTTAGCTGTTGTCTATGCTTTTGAAAAGTTCCGCCCCTATCTTGTCCTTTCCACCACAAACGTATACACGGACCATTCCGCGTTGAAGTACTTGATGACAAAGCATGATTCTAAGCCAAGACTTCTTCGCTGGGTTTTACTCCTTCAAGAATTCAACATTGAAATTCGTGACAAGAAGGGAGCCGAAAACCTGGCCGCGGATCATCTGAGCAGACTTGAGGATCCATATCAAGGGGATCATCCGAACAAAGAGATCAATGATTCTTTCCCCCTTGAGACCTTAATGTCTATGAATCTCAATCTTGATGGCACCCCGTGGTTTGCCGATATTGCAAACTACTTAGCGGCTGGTGTTCTCATCCAAGGGTTAACATCCCAACAAAAAAAGAAGTTCTTAAACGATGTTAAGACTTACTTTTGGGATGACCCTTTTCTATTCAAACAATGCGCTGACTTGATTATTCGCCGATGTGTTGATGGACCGGCCGCTTTGGACATTCTCCAGGCTTGCCACAAAGGACCCACCGGTGGTCACTTTGGTCCCAACTACACTGCCAAAAAAGTGTTTGATTCGGGATTCTATTGGCCCACCATTTACCGTGATGCTCACGAGATGGTTAAACATTGTGATTCTTGCCAAAAACAAGGCAAGATCACACATAAAGATGAGATGCCTCAAAATTTCATACAAGAATGTGAAATCTTTGATGTATGGGGCATCGACTTTATGGGGCCATTCCCTTCTTCTAAGGGCAACAAATACATCCTTGTCGCTGTTGACTACGTTTCCAAATGGGTTGAAGCCAAGGCTTTACCCATTAACGACGCGAGGGTGGTTTGTAAATTCTTGAAACAACTGTTTGCTCGATTCGGTGTTCCTCGTGCTATTATCAGTGACCGCGGGACTCATTTTTGCAACGATCAATTTGCAAGAGTCATGGCAAAGTATGGTGTCAATCACCGTCTTTCCACCGCTTATCATCCTCAAACCAACGGTCAAGCCGAAATATCCAACCGTGGATTGAAGAGAATTTTGGAGCGTACTGTGGGAGAGCATCGCGCCGCGTGGGCCGATAAGTTAGATGATGCTCTGTGGGCTTTCCGTACTGCTTACAAGACCCCGATCGGCTGTACGCCCTATCGTCTTGTGTACGGGAAAGCTTGCCACCTCCCTATCGAGCTGGAACATAAGGTATACTGGGCCTTGAAGTGGGCTAACTTCGACATCAACAAAGCCGGTGATTTTCGCAAGATTCAACTCAACAAACTACAAGAATTGAGGAATCAAGCTTACGAGAACTCATTGATCTACAAGGAGAAGACCAAGATTATCCACGATGCTAAAATCAAGAACCGAGAGTTCCACGTTGGTGATCAAGTCTTACTCTTTAACTCTCGGTTGAAGATCTTCTCGGGCAAGTTGAAGAGCCGCTGGTCTGGTCCATTCACCATCGCCAATGTCTTTCCCTATGGCACCATTGAGCTTTCTCAGCCAAATGGGCCCAACTTCAAGGTGAATGGCCAGCGTTTGAAATTGTACTTTGGTGAGGACATCTCTAAAGAGATGATTCCATCCCTCACCACGTTCCCCATGAACTAATTTTGGGTCGAGTCAGGCTCGTGACTCGGTTATCAAAAACAAGCGCTCCTCGGAAGGCAGCCCGAGTATCTATCCTTTTCCGTTTAACCTCCTAAGTGTAGGGGGACCTGTATAGGTGTTTGTTTTTGTATGGTGATGTGATTACAGGGATAAGTGCATTCTTGGAACCTTCGAAGAACCATGCTCCCGTGTTATCCGAAATCCAGTTCTATCCCTCAACTATCGTGATTCAATTTTCTTCATACTCACATTTGAAATTGATCACGTTAGTCGTCTCTTCCTTAACTTGAGTTAACCAACGTGCACAATGTCCTAAGTGTAGGGGAGATTTTTCCCACATGCTTAAACATTGAGGACAATGTTTATCTTAAGTGTAGGGGGGACTTCTATCGAAGTTTTAAGTGGACTTTTCCATGAAAATGCCTTCATTTAACCGGAAAATCATATTTTTCAACATTTTTCAAATTTTTTATTAACTTTGGCAATTTTGTCGTAATTTTTAAATTTTTATCGTTGTTTTCATATGTATATATCCCTCAATAAAGTCAAACATAATAATAAAATGGTGTAGCTAGTTTAGAAGTCTTTGACATATTAGGCCCGTTGCGATTATTTTGACTCAACCCGAATAGACTTATCCAAGTTTATTCTAGCTAGTATCCATAACCATGTAGACCTTAATTGGTTTATTAGGCTAAGCATCCACGAGTCTCATTACTTGAGATTTTAAATTGTGAAGGACGAGAAATGATAGAGTCAATTATAAGTCGGTATTCTTGCACAAGCTCACTTGGTGTAATTATTTGCCTATTCTCCCATCACTTGCTAATAATTTATTTGCAATAAGTAAGGTCGTACGATTTGAAAAGTTACTTAGCTTCTAGCCCAAGATCGTTTAAAAGTTGCTCGGTAATGATAAGAGTTCATAGCCAAGGCATAACTTATGAAGCGGGGCGCGAAGATTGGCGAGTCCGAAAAGGCCCTAACAAGGCATGAGGATTCCATTTTATTGCTAAAGATCCAAGGTGATGTGAAAAGCATTATTCCCAAAATCGATATGAAGGATCAAGACTCACGACAAAAAGCAATCAACTCCCATAAAGATCATGGAGAAATCTATCCGAAAAGACCCTAACAAGGTATGAGGATAAATAGATCCAAGTCCGAAAAGGAGGCGGATCGTTGTATCTCAAAATCCCAATTAGAGATTGAAGAAATAATCATGAAGTCGTGGTCAACAAAGTTGGAGTACCCCTCAAAAGTCTCCAAGTGAAGAAACTCTATTACGATGAGAAGACCATTATCTCAAGAACGTCTCTCAAGATATGAAGTATGAAGTACATGCCAAATATCGGCCCGAGAAAGGTCTCAAATCGTGAACCGAGTTATGCCAAGATATGAACTTTTTGATATCCCGAGAAGCAGTTTTAAGAGATTTTGTCCTTTAGCTAAATATTGATCAAATCGTCATACTTTGCTTTCGGCCTAAATAAACTATCGAAATAAGTCCAAAAATGCATCTTCATGATCATTCTAAGACAAAAATAAAATATAAGAGATACACCTAGGAATAAGGGAGTTTAAGCATTTAATTAAGCCATGTGTGTAAGTGTTTGATTTACTAACTTATAATAACAATGATCTCGTTTTTAAGCTTAGTTTGGGGAAGGTGAAACTTGAGGGTGATAAATCTTCGCAGCACCAAAGCCCTAATGTAAGTCCTTGATTTCTTTGCAAGTTATTTCCATCCTTTTGTTTATTTTTTAAAGTTTTAATTTCTCTTAGTATTTTAATTTTTATTTAGTAAAATTTAAATAAGGCCAAGGTTGATTGATTATGAGAAAAGTGTAAAAATTGCTTTATCACTAAGCATTGCATGAGGGCATGGCAATGGTTAAGTGTAGGGGATTTGATAGGTGTGTAAACACCCATCCTTTTACCACTTAATTCTGGCTAAAACAAGACCAAAACACGTATTTAATATCATTTGTTTGGAATTATGCGTGGTTTTTGTGTTTATTGTGTTTTCAGAGTCAACCGGATGATTATTGAAGAAAACATGGGATTGCACGGGTTTTATCGAAGAAAAAGACTCAAGACGAAGTCTATTGTCCAAAGAGATGCAAAAGATTTGAAGTCAATGGGCCTATTTGAAGATTTATCGAAGAAAAGGACCAGAGATGGAAGATTTACATATGTCGAAGAAACTCAAGTCTATTTAACGAAGAAATTAAAAGACGAGTTGAATTTAATCGACAACAAATCCCGAATCAGAATCGAAAACGTCAACTTTTCTGAAAAGACGAGAAGACAAGAAGAACGGGAGAAAGCCCACTCACCAACCAAAGGGAACACCTATATAAAGGGTTCCCCTCACACACTTTGCACCCAGTTTTAGTTTTTCATTCCTCCTTCTTTTTCTCCCTTTTAGTTCGTAGCATCACCAACACCACTAGGATGTTTGGTGATTTTAATCTTTGTTCTTCAAATCTTATAATTTTAATCTTTGTTTTGTGATTGTTAAAACATTAATCATCAATACAAGTTCTTGTTTAATCTTTCCATTTCATCTTGTTCATCACCCTTGTAATTCGTTATTACTTATCAGCTTTAGTAATAACTCTTTACTTCGACTCAAGTGTGTTGTTTTAACAATAGATAAGAACTACGAACAATTAAAACAACAATACCAATATACTTTTCAACTTATAGACTTTTATTAGAATCAAATAAAGAATCTATAACCCACTCTGTTTGCGGAATAACAAAGTGGTTGAATGACAATGGGTTGTGATCTCCTCTACTTAAATGTCTAACCAAAGTTAAAGTCTAAGCTCCAATCTAAACGTTCATATGCATCTTGGCTATATGGTTAAGTTGGTATCGAGAGAGAAAGGTTTTCCAGAGTTTAAGCTCTTGTATTGGTTAACCCTTTCTCTCCTAATGTACACTCCTTAAATAAGAAGTGTAAACTAGGTTTTGCATTTTGCATGTTTCAATGCATGGGTTTATCCAGTGGGTGGTTGATGCCCATGCTGGATAAACAGTACAAAGTTCATATTAAACTATTCTAGAAAAGATAAAGGCTGTACTTATATCTAAGTATACAAGCAACCTACTTTGACTTAAAGTTATCTTTTCCCGCCTAATGCAAACCATCAGAGTACTAAAGAGACTTCAGTATCCTAGAGGAGATCGACATCATTCAGTTTGGTATTGTCAAACCAAACTGAACTGAAAGCCCTTCTTCAGTCCTTGTTCTTCATCAACTAGACCGCCTAGTATTTGAAGCGAAGTCTCTTTTGTCTTCTAAGTTAACTGGAAGGGGAGTGTTGAACTTTCTTCAGCTATAAAGTCTTCAGTAGGAACTTTGTTCCTCTGGTCATTCTTTAGCAGACTGGCCTTACTGCTGAGCATGAAACACTTAGGGGGATTTTATATTCAAATCCTAGAGTTGCTTTAGGGTCAGTAAATATTGACCCAACAATCTCCCTCTATTTGGATATACAAATAGCCTAAGTCTAATGTCAGTAGTAAGTGAGCATAACAACTTCTACTTACTTGCACTGAATAATTAATAACTTATAAACATCAGATAATCATTTATTCAATAACATTACAAGTTACAACAAAATCAATACAAATGATTATTTAATTCTCCTTAGGCCTAAGTTCTTCAATTATGGGAGTCTGAGTTAATGGATTTGGGTTTCTGTGGTCCAATATAGCAAGCAAGCACATGCTGAAGGTTCTAGCAGCATCAGTACGTCCTGGACCACCATGATGAGAGTAAAAGATCCTTTGAACATTCGAGAGAAGTTCATTGTTCATTTCATCAAGATCACTTATGCCCACAAAGTCTTGACGTTCTTGATGATTGAACATAATCATTACTAGTTCTGGTTCGTCCAGTACATGACCAGGGAGATGATTTTGAAACTGAACAAAGCCTTTGTATTTCTTAGTAGTGACAAAGATGTCACCCACTTCAGGTTGTATCAAATTTGCTCTTTTGTTCAGCTCTAGTATTGGATCTTGATCCTCCAGAGAAACTTGAGTGTTGATGTTCAGAATCTCTCTCAGTCTTTCATGATTTCTCATATAGTGCTCAATTCTGGTGCGAACTTCATCCCATCTCTTGGATTTTGTTTTCTCGATCATCACACTCATTTCAATCCATTCAGTGTAAGAAAGTTCTTTTCCTTGAAAGTTTTCAAGTATCTCATCAGTTCCATCACCCCTATAGAACTTAAGATGGATGTCACCTTTGTTGGTCAGCATATCAACGTTGGTGATTGGTGATATATTTCTTCTGTTAAGCCTTGTTATACAAAACTTTTCATATAACATTTCTTCTTAAAGACACTTTATACTTTAACTTTCCCAATTTTTTCATACAATCTTAGCTTTAGATCTCTTAGCTTTTCTTCTTGTTAAAGCTTGTATAACTTGTCAAGTTATTCCTGAGTGGCCACTCCAGCTCTGATCAAACGATCATTCAGAGTAAAATCTCCTTTGTTTTTGGGTATAAGGGGAGGTGAACCACTATCAGTTGTTTCCCCACTTGTGGTCAGCCCTTGCATATGATCATTTTTGGCTGATGGCTCCCCTTTACCCTTTGCTGGGATCTTTTCAGTGATAGGTGACTCATAGACAAGAGATTGTTTCTGAGCCTTCTTTTGGGCATGTTTCTGAAAGAGCTGCTGGATGGTGTTTTTCTCCCCTCAGCAGAAGACTGCCCAGCAGCTTCTGATGACCCACCAGCAGGGAAGAGGACACAAAGATGATCAAGAGTGGCAGTTACCTTGGCCAGCATGGCTGGGACAACTTCAAGAGCATTAAGTTTGAGCTGAACCTCATCAGATATGGTCAGCTTTTGTTTCTCTAGCAACGCCACTCTATCTTTGATCTTGGACACAGAATCACACAAGCATTAACTTGGCCAGGAACTGGTGTGAATTCTGGTGGAAATTCCATGGATGCACCGCTGATGGAATCCAGAAGGGATGACATTTCTTACTTTAAGGAAGTGGTGGTGGCCACATCTTGGACTAGAGGCTTTAAAGCAGCAATGATGACATCCTTGATTTGTTTAGGAGAAGGAGAAATTTGGTCTTACTTTGAGATTTGAGATTTCAGTGTCAGCAAGCATCTTTTCTTCCTTCAGTTTAGCCACCTGAGATTGAAGAATCAACACCTGATTTGTTAATTCTTTTACCTGTTCAGTTTTGGGGGATGGTGGCTTTGGTGTTGTATCAGCAGTCTCTTCATCACTGTCATCAAGATTGACTAGGATTCTTTCACTGAATCCTAGTTCCTTTTCTAAATCATCCCCAGACATGCTGACTACAAAGGTAGGTAAGTTTCCCACCTTGGCGCCAGTAGTGAGATTCACTTCCTTGGGAGTCTTCTGAGCATCACCTTTAGTGTGTGGATCAGTTTCAAGCCCTTCACCACCAGGGTTGGTTTGACCTGATGGATCCTGAGAAAGAGTCCCTGATAAGTTTAGATCGATGATAATGTTTTTTGGTTCCTTCAGTAGAACCCTGTTGTGGGGGAGCTACATCATTAGAAACAGATAGGCCAGGGTCAGCATCAGTTGTTGGATTTGCTGACACATCATTCCCTAATGCAGACTCAGAGTGACAAGTGATAGAAATTGGTAATGAAGTATGACTTATATTCATAATGAAAGTACTTACTGTAGAAACTAGAAGGAGGGTTGAATAGTTTCTTATATTTACTTGTTAAATAATGGTTTTCAAAAATCCTTTTTCTCAAAAACTTAGACTTAAGGAAATAAGTGAAATCTTCTTATGCACAATATGAACAATGATAGTGTAACTAAACTAATACTAACTAATGTATATGGACAAAGAATAAAGAATGTAAAGAGTTAAGGGTAAAGAAAGATCAAACCAAAGACCAAGGATTTATAGTGGTTCGACAACGAAGCTCACTCCTCGTTCCTACTCCACTCCTCGAGTACTCCTTACTCGAGAGTTCACTACAAAACAAGCTCCTTATGGTGGAGAAAACCGTACACGTCGCTTAACCAATTTCCGGCTCTAAGCTAAAAGTCGAGCCCTAATCGTAGCTAGGACCAATCTACACAACTATACTTAGTACATACACAACTTCCAAATAGACAAAACTACTTAGATCTTCACAACTATGACACAACAACAAATGTATAAGATTTGATCTTCAAAGGATCTTTGGTGGTGGACTCAACACTTCACAAGGATAGTGTTCTTCTCTTTGCACTTGAAGAGGAAATGATGGATGAGATAGATTCACTTCTAAACAAGTAGTAATCAATCAAATGATCAAGGATTTGAGTGATTTAAGAAGTATGTTTGAATCTGGAAATTTATGTGCAAAAGAGGTGAAGAGAAAATCTGAGAAAGGTCCACTATTTATAGGACAAAGGGCCAACGGCTATATCTGCCCGCGGTTCCTTATCTCAGCCGGCGGTACCTTATCGATAAGGAACCGCCTAGGCACTAGGGAACCGCCGGACTAGACTCCGCTCCTTTTTTGTCCTTTAGTGGTGGAGGTCTTATCTGATTATAAAATATCCTGAAAGAATATTCCAAATCAAAAAAGAATATGCCATTTTCAAATTTTCAAATATTTAATTTAATAAAACATTTTATTAAAAAGAAAGTTTAATTAAAAACTTGTCACACTTAATAAAAGGTGAGTTTAAAGAAAAGATTAAATCACTTGATCACTTGATTAAGGTTAGTACTTTTTTATTCATACCTTAAGTGAAAATGGGTAAAATGAAAAATACTTGAACTCAAGAATTCGTTTTTCATTGTTTTCGTAAATGCTTGTTTTTACATATTGTCGTAATCAAAACTAAGCGAGACCGAAAAATGCAAGGAACTTTTTTAGGCATTATTGCATTAACAATCTCCCCCTTTTTTATTTCGACAATACATAAACTCAATCACACAAAAACAAGATTTTCGAATACGAGTTTATTCATTTCTCCCCCTTTGTCGAAGCAAAAAGGTTGCACAAGTCGGTGTTGAAGAGACGGACTTTGCAAAGACTCCCCCTTGGTGCTTACTCCCCCTTGCTTGGAGCACCGAGGAATCGAGACATGGTGACAAGCTACATAGAAGTGTTAGTTGAACAAAAGATGTAGAAACTAGAAGGGGGGGGGGGGGGGGGTTGAATAGTTTCTCTTCGATTGGTGACCAAATTAAAATTACTTTCAATTTGGTTTGTATCAAAACTATCTTTTACTTGAGACTAAGTTGCATAATGATTAGGTTCAATTCAAATGCACTAGCAAGGATAATAGGTAAGTATAATGATAATGAAATAAGTAAAGAGTAAGGAAAGAGACAACCTAGTGGGAAGACACCAAGATTTATAGTGGTTCGACAACGAGGCTCTATCCTCATTTCTACTCCACTCCTCGAGTACACCTACTCGAGATTTCCACTATATCCACAAGATCCCTTCTCGGCGGAGAAAACCTTACATCGTTGCTTACATTACTTTCCGACACTAAGCTAAATGTCGAGACCTAATCTTTAGCTAGGACCAATCTACACGACGTTGCCTACTTCACAATTTAACGACACAAGGCTAGATGTCGGGTTCTAATCTTAAGGTAGAACCAATCTTCACGACGTTGCCTACTTCACCATTTTACGACACAAGGCTAGATGTCGAGTTCTAATCGAAAGCTAGAACCAATCTTCACGACTCTTCACTTTGAAGCTAAGTGAGAACTTCACACAACACAACTACTAATCACTTTTGAGTTTAGTGAGAACTCACAAGACACAACCACATCACTTTATAGTTTAGTGAGAACTCCTAATCAAATCTATTACAACTCAAACTAGACTTATCCAAGTACACACATGTAGCTTGGATTTACACAACACAAATCCAAGCAAACACATATGCAATGGATGTACACAACAAATCCAAGTATCCACAAATAACTTGGATGAACACAACTAGTCCAAGTATTCATAAATACATTAGATTGACCTAAAACAAAAAGGGTATCATGATGAATATGACTAGCTCATAGATTCATCTTTATCACAACACTAGTGAGTGAGTGATCTTCTCATTGGACAAGGTAAAGGAGGGGATCAAGAGGATAATCATATGTAAACATCCTTAATGTTGATGCAAAAGTTGGTTGATCCTTGTTAGACCCGAATTAGGCTTAATTCGGGTTGGCTGGGTACCAGTTCCTGCACCAAGTGAATCTTCTGGTTGGGATCCTGCACACTAAACAACACGCGTTAGGCTTACCGTGGGAAGGTTTCCCACGATTAGACTCCGGCGTGAGAGTAAGTAATCGATTTAGAGTTATATGTGAGTTTAGAGAGAATTGTGATACCTTTGTGGAACCCTTGGGGGTTCCTTTTATAGGCAGTGAAACCCTAGTGGGCTTTCACTGATCCTTCGGCCCCAAGGAAAAGATAAACACCAGAATTAGAATGATTGTAATCTTCTAATTCTGGTAGTGAATATCCTCCCTTATTGGGGTAAAGATATCCCTAGACAGGATATTATTCTGTCTAACCCTATGTCGGCCGTATCGGCCGTACCGGGCCGTGGGCCGCACACGTGTGCGCGGTTACTGTTTACTCAGGCCCATAAACCTGACTGACATTATCCTACCCATACGTAATGGGCCGGATACGGGTAGTACCCTTGGGCCGGGTTAATGACCCGGCTGGGGACTATACGTCATCATGTCCCCCCAGTCTAGTTGTTACAACCGTAGGTGGAACCTCTAGACTACAAAGATGCTCCCGGACGTACCAAGGAATTCATAACAAAGGACAATGATGCTCGATACATAGTAGCCGAGACAAATTAAATATATCATTAAATGCCAAGTCTTACGTTAAAGCCGCATAACCCGACATGAACAACTGTTCATCTGACTTGTTTGACTGACAAAAGTGCAGATAATCAGAACATTGAGCAGTGCAAACGTGTGGATCAGATATGACCCGTAGGTCCCACCTGACGTTTCATTTGCCAGTTGCCCCCTAGCCACACGATTAAGAATAGTGGCCAACACGTGTCACTCATCCAACAGACTGTGACCCTCAAGGTAACCCTATAAATAAGCCACCCCTACGGCTGTGTGAAACACACAGTTCACAACCTCCATTTCTGCCATTAAAGCTTTCCTTTTATCTTGAACCAAGCGCGCACGGATCCCTTCACACGCAGGTTAGAATACCACGTCCTTAAACTCTTTTTTAGTAATGGCCAATAGAAACAGCCCTTCCATCGGATCCGTGCTAAATGTCATGTCCCAAGACCAGCTAAACCATTTTTGTACAAATTACTTCATCCCTTCCAACCTACACCCCTCACTTCCTGGCGTCGGGGACCTCATAACTGAGGCTCCAGCGGGTAAGATAGGCCTCTATACTCGCCTGTTTGATGCGGCGAATTACCGTATTCCTTTCACCCACTTTCTCGTAGATTTGTTAGGATATTACAATGTACACATTAGTCAGCTCCACTGCATAGGTGCCTGTAAAATTAGCCAATTCGAAATCCTTTGCCGTGCTAGGAGAATCCCCCCAACCGTAGAGTTATTTAGGTTGTTTTACACCCCAAACTTAGTGAACGGTTGGGTATCTTTCAAAAAACGAGCCTCCAACAGCCCACAATCACACAACAAACCGATGGATTCACTAAAAAACTGGTATGACCATTATTTTTTCATTGACGAAGTTGTATGGCCGGGTGATTTCATCATTAGGACCAGACTACCGCTCGACCCTAAGCCGCACGCCAGTACATACAATCCCCTTCACTCGCAAGAGTTAGATCTCAATAGGACTGGATTCCACAGAAACCTACCGGAATCATTCTTATGCTTGCTAGGAATTAGCCGCAATTACTTTGGTCCCTCCAATAGGTATCCTGTGTTTTGGAGAAGGCAGGGTGAAGGTAGGCTCACCATCCGTACGTCCATAAAAATGTATATGTGTTTGTATAACAACTAACATCTTTGGTGTTGTGCTGGACAGAAATGAACTTCTTTGGACTGTTGCGCCAGGGCGATCCAAAGCTTGTACCGGAAGGTCTCCGCCCTCTCCGTGAAAATGAACAGCCCCTCCTGGAGCACACCCGACCAGTGACGGTTGCCTTGGAAGCCGTGCCTGATCCCCATTCTGATGAAGAACATGGAGACCATGGTGATGGTAATGACCAGATGAACCAAGGGGGAGCCGGGCCTTCCTCACCTCATAGAGAACAACAAGGAGACAACATCGAAACCGATTCCACCATTCGCCGACTAATGGGCGATGATGATGATGATGAAGTGCAACAGCATGTTAACTTGGACGAAGATGAGGAGGCCGAAGAGGAGATTGCTGAAATCGCAGCACAGCCCCTCACTAGGCGAACCCGGAAGAGGGGGAACCGTGCAGGCGAGACTGCATCGGCCGAGATTGGTGAACACAATGCTCCCCGCAAGAAGCTTCGAGAGGACCACCCTATGTATCAATCCGTTGGGAGTGCCACCCAGGGTTCCGAGGCTAACCGGGTCACTCATGTCGATCCCGTCACCCAAATTGCCCCAACTGCTTCCGAAGGAGCAAGAAGAAATATGTAAGAAACCATCCAAACATGCAAGAATGTCTTCTCTTTTTTTTTTTTAGCCATACTTAAGATATTCCATGATACTTATGTCGCAGGGACAACCAAGCTGAGGCCGCACCTCCTTCTGACACCCAAGTAAATAAGGAGAAAGGTAAAGCTGTCGAAGAAAATCCTGCGATCCCCACAAAGTCCGGCCCTGTTTTTGAAGATGGTTCACCCCTGCTTTCCCAAGACTTCCCCACATCCGGTGTTCCCCAACCTTTTAACCCTATATGGACCATTACCACAGCGTCGCGATTGAGGAGTGCTGAGGAGTGTCGTGAGTACCTTAACAACTGCATACCACCAAGCTTGGTGCAAGAGGTAAACTCACTAAATCATGCGGATTTGGCTGATGAGTATAATGGGACGCTTGTTCATCAAATGGCGATGGGAACCGCGATGAGAGTCAGGTTTGAAGCTGCCCTTGGGCACGTCGAATCCCTCAAGAGAAAAGTTGGACGGAGGGAAAAAATGATTGAAGATAATGAAGCCCTGATTGCTGACCTTCAATCCAAACTGGCAAATGCTGAGGCAACAATCAAGACACAATCGGCCCGTGCGAGTGAACATGATCAGCAAGTAGTCCACCTTGAGTCTCAATTAGATGCCGCAAACACCAAGGTACATGTCCGTGCCGTACCACCCATATATGTCAACAATGAATGTACTAACACGTCTTTCATTATAGGTAACCACGGCCGAAGCCTCTGTCCATTCTTACGCCAGCCAAGTAGATGATCTGAACCAGAAGCTGAAGGACGCGCATTTGGCCGTCCAAAACATGGAAAAAATGCAGACGGAACTTGCTGAGGAAAGGGCCATCACCCAAGAGCTGAAAGAGGCAATTGCCCAAAAAGAATTGGTGATGGATGCCCTGACCGCTGAGCGTGACAATGTACTGTGCCCTCAACTGCTAACAGCCATTGCGGGCCGTAGGTGGATGGTTGGGCATGGAGCACGCCTGGCCGTGACGAAGGTGCTAGAGTCCCCATCCTTTGTACAACAATTTGCCAATCTTGTATCTGATGGCATCGACCATGGCCGGCACGAAGGAATGGTTAAGGCTGCTGAACTGATTACCAAAGGTGGGGACATCGCCCATCACACCTTTTTTAAGCCCGAAGCCGCCAGCAAGATGACTGCCTCCATGGCCGCAATGCAAGATCTGCATTACCCATTCCTGGATGAGCTAGAGGCCACCAAAGATGCCCCGAACACTGAAATCATGGAGAAGCTCAATCCTAGCATGCCTTTCGCTGCTAACTTCCCTCTAACCCTTCCTGTATATGAAGACGTAACCAGGGTCGTACTGGACGAGGAACCCTTAGACGTGGTGTTGGAAAGGATTGCAGCCCAAGCCCAGAAGCGGGGAGAGCGTGATGAATGGTTGCCGCGTCTGGTGGAAGAACAAGAAGAGATGGGTAAGTTTCTCCCCTCAATTTAGGATGCTTCTTTGTCCACAATCAAACACTTGTTATGTAATCTCTGAATATGTATTGATTCGTCCGTGTATGTACACGGCTAACAATTTTATGTTTTGTATATAAGTCCGTGGGTAACCACGGCGATTTTGATTTGTTTTTGGAAACCTGTGTATTTGTGCTTGTGTTCGAAACATTGTAGTTTAATACTGCGTGATATACCACGTCTTACTCACAAAGAAAATACATTCAAGTCTACAATATACTAGACGTGCGACGTGCGTCTTTATTATGCGGAGCATGGTATGGCTATAGCATATGAAACCTACCCCGACGTCTCGTGAGTAAGGTGTCTAGTAGGGATACGTGATCCGTGCGGCTGGGGTTGCATCCCTCTTACGCGGCAAGTTGAATTAGTAGGTTCACTTAATCCTCTTACCCCTCCTGGAGGCGTATAGTACATGTACGGTATTTCGAGAGAATGCATATGAAAGAAACATGGCATAATATAACACAAGTAAAATTCATACGGCTAACAAAGAATCTAACAAAGAATCTAACAAAGAAGACAATAATTTGCACGAAACAGGCCGTGGAGCTAGCTAGGCACCACGGCATTTTATTAGAACATTTACATTTTTTGTTTGAACAATGATGACAAGTCCTAAAAAAGGTCCATAAAGGAAACTTAAACAAACATAAGAAAAACAAATAAGACAAATAACCCGCATGGTTCTTTATTAAGACCACCTATAGCAAAGTATCCATGCGGGAGCCGTAGCTTTCAAAGATAGCACCTTTTTAGATTGGCGATGTTCCATGTGCGCTCTAGGTCGCGGCCATCCATATCGCGTAGCTTGTACGCGCCTCGTCCCAAGGCTTCAGTGACTTCATACGGTCCTTCCCATTTAGGGCCCAGTTTTCCTGTATTTTCCACGCGACTTGCTTCGTTAGCACGATAGACATAGTCTCCCGGTCGAAAAGAAACACCTTTAACCTTGGCATCGTAATAAGCCTTCATCTTAGCCTTGGACTTAGCTTCATTGATGGCTGCTAATTCCCTTTTTTCCTCCAACAGATCTAGGTTGATTCGCAGCTGTTCATCATTTGTGACAGCATTAACCTCCGCCGTGCGGATGGTAGGCATCCCTATTTCTGCTGGTATAACGGCTTCAGTGCCGTAAGCCAATGCAAACGGAGTATCTCCGTTGGCTGTTTTTATCATGGTTCTATGTGCCCATAGCACATGCGACAATTCCTCGACCCATTTGCCCTGTCGTTCATCCAGCCGTGCCTTGATCCCATTCCCCAAGCTCCTATTTGCTCGTTCGACAAGGCCGTTCGTTTGTGGATGCTTGACAGACGCGAAGCGCCGCTTGATGTTCAATGATGCACACCAGTCTTTGAATGGGTTATCCGTGAACTGTTTGCCGTTGTCTGATATAATTTCTCCAGGTAGACCGAAACGGCATACAATGTGTTCCCACACAAACTTCTTGACCTGCTTACCCGTGATAGATTTTACTGCCTTGGCTTCTATCCATCGTGTAAAGTAATCCATTGCAACAATCAAGAATTTAACCCCTCCCGCAGCTACAGGAAATGGTCCTGCGATGTCAATTCCCCACTTGTAGAATGGCCATGGGGACGTGATAGGTGTAAGCTCCTGCTGTGGGTGCCGCGGTACTGGCCTATGCACTTGGCAATCATTGCACCTGCGAATCATGTCGCGCGCGTCTCTGTGCATAGTGGGCCAATAGTATCCTGTTCGTAATGCTCGAGCTACCACGGATCGTGGACCTGCATGCATGCCGCACAATCCTTCGTGTATGTCACTAATCACATAGGCCGCCTGGCGTGGTCCAACACACCGCAGCCACGGCTGCAAGAAAGAGCGCTTATAAAGGATGCCTTCCCGGAGTTCGAAATATTGTGACTTCCTTTTAACGCGCCTTGCTGCTTTTTCCTCATCTGGGAGTGTTCCACTAGCCAGATAGTTGATGATTGGGGTCATCCACGTAGGTCCCTCTTCTTCAACTATAGCAGTCACTTCCCCTTCCGTGATAGACTTTTCTTTGAGTATTTCCACCAAAACCTGTTTAGACAAGTGAGCGAAGCTTGTGGACGCGATTTTACTGAGGGCGTCCGCTTTCTTGTTCTCGCCCCTTGGTACCTGCTTGATGGAAAACTTACTGAAAGTTGCGATTAACGTCTTGACTTTTTCCAAATACCTGACCATGTTGTCCTCCTTAGCCACATACCCACCTAGAATATGGTTCGCGACAAGCCGTGAGTCCACGTAGGCCTCAAGGTTGCGAACTCCCATTCTAGCGGCGATTTTTAAACCCGCAATTAATGCTTCATATTCCGCTTCGTTGTTGGTGGCCGTGAACTCAAAACGGAGGGCGTACGTGAATTCCATACCTTCTGGATTTGTAAGGATGAGGCCTGCCCCGGATCCGTCTGTGCATGAGGATCCGTCCGTGAATAGCACCCAAGGTTCCGATAGGGCCTCCTCTTGCTTAATGATTGGTTCTTCCTCATCCGGCTTCTCGATCAGGAAATCTGCCAAGATCTGGCCTTTAACAGCCGTCCTTGGTCTGTAAGATATATTATGCCCCCCCAGTAGGATGCTCCACTTTTCTAATCTCCCTGCCACGTCTGGTCTAGATATAACCTGCTTGATTGGCTGATCCGTAATCACGACAATCGGGTGCGCCTGAAAGTACCGGCGCAGCCTCTTTGTAGCAAATACTAGTGCTAGTACCAATTTTTCCATGGGGGAATAGTTCAGCTCCGCTCCTTGTAATGTTCTACTTATAAAGTAGACCGGGGTCTGTATTGTGTCTCTGTCCGTCATCAGTACCGCGCTTATTGCGCCATGGGTAGCCGAGAGATACATAACAAGCTCCTCCTTTGGGCGGGGAGCTACCAACATGGGGAGAGATGCGAGATGCTGCTTGAGTTGGCCAAAGGCTTCCTCGGCTTCCTTCGTCCAACGGAAGTCTCCCTTTCTAATACACTTCTTCAGTGTCTTAAATAGGGGCAGTGACTTCTCTGCGGATTTGGATAGAAATCTATTTAGTCCGGCTAACTTCCCATTCAGGGATTGCACCTCCTTCCGCGTCTGCGGGGACGGTAGCCGTATCACTGCGTCCGTCTTCTCTGGACAAGGTTTGATGCCGTTTGGGTCAATCAAATATCCCAAGAACATTCCTTCTGTTGCACCAAACGTACATTTCTTTGGATTTAACTTCATATTAATCCTTCTCAGCGTGTCGAATGTCTCCTGGACATCCCGGAGGAGTGCCTCCTCCGTGTGGCTTTTTATCACCAAGTCATCAACATATACCTCCAAGTTGCGCCCTATTTGTGATTCGAAAGCTTTATCCACCAACCGCTGATACGTAGCGCCGGCGTTCTTTAATCCAAACGGCATTTTCGTATAGCAATATACGCCCTGGCTTGTGTGGAACGCAGTTTTTTCTTCATCCTCCTCCGCCATCTGGATTTGGTGATACCCTTTATATGCATCCAAGAAGCATTTGAAAGGATATCCACACAAAGATTCTACTTTCCAGTCAATTTCTGGAAGCGGGTAACAGTCTTGTGGGCAGGCCTTGTTCAGGTCCGTGAAATCCACGCACATGCGCCAACTTCCGTCATGTTTCTTGACCATGACCGGATTGGATAACCACTCGTGGTAGTATACCTCGCGCATAATGCCTGCATCCACCAGTTTCCGCACTTCCTCCAATATAACTTGGCTTCTTTCGGGCGCCTGGCCGCGCTTCTTTTGCTTGATGGGTTGGTACCCTTGGCGGATCTGGAGCTTATGCTCTGCTATCGTACGTGGCACACCCGTCATATGTTTTGGTTCCCATGCGAATATGTCCAGATTTGCACTTAAAAGTGCACACATGGCCCTTTTGCCGCTATCTGAGAGTGCCCCTCCTATGGATACCTCCTGTTCCGGGTAGTCAGGGTGAATGGCCACCTTCCAATTGGGTGGTGGTGCCCCATCCTTGGGTGGTACAGGTGGTGCCGGTGTTGTCACGGTGTGACACTCGGATGTCGGCACGACTGTATTATAAATAGTAACGATTCCCCCATCAACTAGGAACTTAATCATTCCGTGTGCCGTAGAGGGTACTGCTCGGATAGCCAAAATGCCTGGTCGGCCTATGATTCCATTATAAGGGGAATGTGAACGTATCACCATGAAGTTCATCCACGTTGTAGTGGAATGTTCCTCATTCCCAATGGTGACAAGCAGGCGCAACTGCCCTATTGGCCAGATAGTATCTCCACTAAAGCCAGTAAGCGGCGACGTGGCCGGTACTAATTGGCTTCTTATTTCTGGGCATAACTGCACAAAGCAGTGTTCATATAATACCTCTGCTGACGATCCTCCATCCACATACATGCGGCGGACATTGTGCGTTCCAATGCTTATCTCAATAGTGAGAGGCGCATCAACCACGTCACTTGCTGTGATGAGAGGGAATGAGATTTCCTTGCCGCGGGAAAATTTTTGGCCAATTTTCTGTCTCGTGCGGCGCTGTCTGGATTGGATCATGTATATGGTAGAAGGCTTGTCCTTTTGGGGGTCCTTCTTATCATACTTCTTGTTGTTGTCCTTTCCGTCTTTCCAATCCTTAACCAGGTGCTTAAGCTTGCCTGATTTGATTAGCGACTCAATATGCTTCTTCAGCTGGATACACTCCTTGGTGCCATGTCCTTTGTCATTATGGAATTCGCAGAAGCGACTTCCCTGCCGACGTTCCGGGGGTGTGGTCATTGGGGGAGGCCTTGGAAAATTCGCCCCTTCAGTCAACAAGATCTCCCGGTAGGACATCTTTAGGGGGGTGAACTTGTCGTCTGACCGTCCGCCTTTGCTCTGGCTCTTATAGTCCGAGCCCTTGTTATTGTTCTGGTTGCCTTGACCACCCGACTGTCTCCGGGACTGGTCATTCGAGCGGTACCCATTTCCTCGGGATGGGTATGCTGCGGCCACCGCTGTCTCTCCCTCTATGAAATTCCTCACTCTCTCCATGAGGTCATCATATCTTTCTGGACGCTTGTCATTGAGACGCCTGATCAGTTCTCTGTCTGTTATGGCGTGCATGTAGTCCGAGATTTTCAGGAGCTCTGGCATGGTTCTCGTGCGTGTGCACTCATCATTGAAGCGCTCAGTGAAGGCTTCTGTGGACTCCCCCGGCCGTTGCTTAACGGTTGCCAATGAAACCGGATCCCTATTATACTTCTTCCTCTGAGTATAATTGTTTTCGAACGCAGTGCGTAGTTCCGTGAAACTATCGATGCTCCGTGGGGGGAGTGCCTCGAACCAGTCCCGAGCGTTACCAATTAAGGTCGAATTGAACATTTGGCACCATATGGGCATGGGCCATCGCTCGATTTTAGCCTGAGTATCAAATATTTTGAGGTGATCGACAGGATCACCGGACCCATCATACGTCTTGATACATGCCGGCATGCGACGTTTGGTGTCCTCAGAGTAGTTCCGTATGCGAAGGGTAAACGGATCTTCCCTAGGATCAGCCCATGGCCGTGTGAGCCTAGGGTCATCCCATGGTTCACACCACGGACGCGAGAGGTCCTCCGCTTCCGTATCCCTATAGTAGGGGCCACCATAATACTCGTCATTGCTTGGTGGTGGTGGCGTGCGCCTTGGCCGGCGGCGTTTAGGCGGATGGTCATCTGAGTCCTCCCCAGACGGATCTGGGGACGGCGGTGGTGCCCCGCCTTTCGAGTAGGGACCACTTTTTTGAGACGAGCCAGGAGCCTTCCTTCCTGTGTTCATCCTATCCCACACACTCGGGCGGCGTGTGGTTCTGGCCAGCTCTCGGTCTGGCCGCTCGGGTGAGCCATCCGACCTTTCCCCATCTTGAGGTTGCGTTAATTCTTGCATGATGCGATCCCCTATGCGTTCAAACACATTCCGGGGTTGAGGGTCTTCCTCAAAGGTTCCCTGCTCCCGAGGCTGAGTCCTCCTTTTTCTCTTATTTCGGGAAGGAGTGGATGGTCCACTGTCGCCAAAGTTGAGTCGGGCTTGGAGGTTCCTCCCCAGGCTCAATCTTGATGCGATCCCTGGGACGATCCTTTCAAAATTCTGAGTAAGAACTCGAGTGAGCTCGTCCTCGCTGAGTGGTTGAGCTTCCACTTCTTCCTCCATTAAGGGTCTACGTGGCTCCTTGTTAGGAGGGGCTGGCGCACTTCCCGGATCAGGGTTGTCCAGGGTTGAAGTGGGCGGGGGTGTCACCGAGATCGTGCTCGTCACCCCTGCGGACTGAAGACCGCTACGGTTACCTGGACCGCTTGCGAGGCGGCTAGGTGATTGGTTGGGAATAAGAATCCCTTCCCCTGAGGGCTTCCGATTCCCAGGATTCACGTTCCTGGGGTTAACTGGCGGATGCCCCTTCGTCATTGAAACAATCGAGATGAGGTTTTGTTCTAGCTTAGTGTTAAGGTCCCACGGATGGCGCCAACTTGTTGATGCAAAAGTTGGTTGATCCTTGTTAGACCCGAATTAGGCTTAATTCGGGTTGGCTGGGTACCAGTTCCTGCACCAAGTGAATCTTCTGGTTGGGATCCTGCACACTAAACAACACGCGTTAGGCTTACCGTGGGAAGGTTTCCCACGATTAGACTCCGGCGTGAGAGTAAGTAATCGATTTAGAGTTATATGTGAGTTTAGAGAGAATTGTGATACCTTTGTGGAACCCTTGGGGGTTCTTTTTATAGGCAGTGAAACCCTAGTGGGCTTTCACTGATCCTTCGGCCCCAAGGAAAAGATAAACACCAGAATTAGAATGATTGTAATCTTCTAATTCTGGTAGTGAATATCCTCCCTTATTGGGGTAAAGATATCCCTAGACAGGATATTATTCTGTCTAACCCTATGTCGGCCGTATCGGCCGTACCGGGCCGTGGGCCGCACACGTGTGCGCGGTTACTGTTTACTCAGGCCCATAAACCTGACTGACATTATCCTACCCATACGTAATGGGCCGGATACGGGTAGTACCCTTGGGCCGGGTTAATGACCCGGCTGGGGACTATACGTCATCACTTAACAATTTAAGTGATCATTTACTAATGATTATGCTATAGAAAATAGAAAGAGGGCTGAGAAAAACGTCCAAGAGGCTTACTGGAAAATGAGATTTGACCCACTATATAAATGAGACAAAGTATAACGGATCTATAACGGCTACTGTGCGCGGTACCTTATCTCACCCCGCGGTACCATATCGTTAAGGTGCCGCGTAGGTACTTAAGGTACCGCCACTAGACTCCGCTCTGTTTTTTTGTCTTTTAGTGGGGTGGGAATATCTGAGGTATTTGAAACCTTCAAAGGATATTCTAACAGCATTTTGAATATGCCATTTTCAAATTTTCATTTTCCATTTTAATAAAATATTTTCTAAAAAAGAAAGTTTATTAAAAAGTCTTTTGTCATATTAACAAAAGTGAGTTTTAAGGATAATCATTTTGATGATCACTAAGTATGATTAAGAAAGGTTAGTGATATGATTCTTACCTTGATGATAGTGTTAGTTAAATAATTCATTTTGTGTTTTACACTAAATGTGTTGTATGGTTTGTTGTGATCAAAACTAAGAAAGATTAGTTAACACTAATAATGTTTTTAGGCATCACTTGCATTAACAATCTCCCCCTTTTTGATTACGACAAACGATAAACTCATTTACGTAGAAACACAAAATATGGAATTATTAACTAGTTTATCACTATCATTTCTCCCCCTTTGTCGTAGCAAAAAGGTTAGCACAAGTCTTTGAAGAACATCGAACTTTGCTAGTAGCTCCCCCTTGTTGGTTGCCCCCCTTGCTTGGGGCACCAAGTTTGTGAGCTAAGGTGACATGCTACACAAGGGTTAGTAGAAAGGAAAGAAACACCAATGTATATATGATCACTACCTACTAAATAACTTGAGAGGGAGAAAGAGAAGAAATCTCAAATTAGAAGTAAGTAATTTGCTAAGTATGTCCAAAGAGGTAATTGACAAAATCAAACTTCAATCCAATGAAGATGATAAGCTTGTCAATGGGTTAAATCTTAGAATTGATGGAATCACCCATAAGCAATTGTAAAAATTAACCAAGATCAACTCAAAATAGAACTAATGAAATAGCACACAAATAACACAAAGGTCACATAAAGGAAAAAGACACAACAAAGAAGATAGTCATACACACAATATGAGTATCTAAAAGCAATAAATATGGAAAATAAACCACTAAGCATAAGCTAGTCTAATAGTGATATTTTCCAAGATTGCAAAAAAATAAAAGACTAAAAAGACGACGATGCATCATTCGAAGTTTTGTCCACCGGAACGAAAACTTGAATAGGAGGTCGAGTGAGGAGGAATTCAAGAAAATTTAACTTCTCATACACATGAGCAAGTTCAATTTGCTGAAATCGACAACAAGCACACGAGGATCCATGATGCAACACAAAATCGTTTGATGGGGGTATGGCATCAAACTTATGGTTTGGTGGTGGTGGGGTTATGGGTTTGGGAATGTTTTCACAATGCCTTGTGAGGTTTGGGAAGGTTGAAAGGTCATTGAGTTGAGGGGTATTTAAGGATTGTGGTGGTGGGGGAACATTTTCTTTTGCTCCGGTGATGGGGTTTATGGTATAAGTCTCATTCCAATACTTGATTGGAGAGAAGGTAGGGTTTTTGGGTGGTTTGGACGAAGATGGTTCATTCTTCTTAACCCAAATAGGTCGAACCGAAATTTTCGGTTTCTTTGAAAGCTTGGATGAGGAAGCTTTGGGTGAGTGGGGTTATGACAAAGAGATGTCAAGGTTAGGAATGTAGGAGTTAGGCATTGTGAGAGTGTGAGAATGATATCTCAAGGTTATGTGAGAATAAATTCTCAAGGTTTGGGAAGGTGTGAGAATGAAATCTCAAGGTTGGGAAGGTGTGAGAATGAAATCTCAAGGTTGGGGTATAAGTGAAAAGTAATCAAGGTAAGAATTTGAATACAAAATGTGTAGTGTCAAGGAATGTTTAGTCAATTTGAGTAAACAAGGAATCTTGACAGGGTATAGGGTTTTAAAAGTTTTGACCAAAAATTCGACAAAAGCCACTTACTGTCCGCGGTACCTTATAGGGACCGGCGGTTCCATATCGCTAAGGAACCGCGGGACTTTAAGGAACCGCGTCCAGTGGACTTGAAACCAAGTTTTTCCTGGGTTTTGGGAAAAACTAAGACTTTTTCAAAAAAATTGCAAATCTTGGAATTTTACCTCTATTAGCACCAACATATGCTAGGGTTGCATAAAGCAACACATTCACAAAGAATGTCTTGACAAAGGGTGACAAAATCATTTAGATATCATTTTGAACCAATTTTAGTCAAGTTTAGGGGTTGTGATAGATTTAGGTTCAATTTTAATTTCAAATTAAAGTTGATTAGTGTGCACAAAAGGATAGAAACACACAAAGCTAAATCCATAAGTCAACAACATGAAACATTCATTAAGGAAGCAAGTACAAAGACAAATAAAAACTAACTAATACATAGCTAGCTTAACATTAAATCTAGATAAGTAGTTTTCTTTGGCTTGGTTTTGAAAACTCTTATTATGAAAACTCCATCATTCATCTCCTAGGAGGAGGCATGGAGAACAAGGCAAGCAATAACTCTTGCAACCTCCTATGTAGTCCATACATATCCATCCTTAGGTTATGGATGATGTAGTGGTTGTAGAGACAACATGGACAACTAGGACCATGAGTTTGTTGAAACCCATAGTATGGATCACCCAAAATGAGGGGAAGTGGAACACCCAAAATTGGGATGTTTGAGTTGGGTGGAGGTGGAGGAGGCATGTTCTCCAAGGGTGATGTGGGTGAAAGTGGAGGCATGTTCCCTAAAGGGGAAATGGGTGAGTGTGGAGGTAAATTCTCCAAGGTTGGTGAAATGGGTGAGTTGAGAGGGGTAAATGGTGAAGTCACCAAAGTGTCATCAAAGTCATTCACAAAAGGAATGCTTTGGATTGGTTGGGGTTGTGTTGTCACTTCCAAGGGTGCACTTGGAGTGAAGGGTGAAGAGAGCTCATTCATTCTTGAGTTGAATGAAGAGGAGGTAGAACCAATGGAGTGGTTAGTACCATGGGTGGATGATGTCTTGCATGGTGCAAGAGGTGGGGAAGGTGATGAAGAAATGAGGATAGGAGCTATCTCATTCTTAGGTGTGTGGAAAGGTGAGGAGTTAGGCTTAGCTACCTTAACCCTTATTTTGAGTGTTTTCCTTGGGGTGGAGGTCTTGGAAGTGTTTGAGGTTTTGGTACACACCATGGTTGATTAAGGTGGTTTAAGGTTTAGGGAAGTATGTTTGATGTGTGAAGAACATGTCAAACAAGGTGGGTTTAAATGGGTGAGGGGATGATCCAAACTAGTAATGGGTTAAAATCATTTTAGGTGAATAATGAATTTAGGTAACCTAGTTTAGGAAATGTGCAGTTTATTACTGAAAATCATGCAAGGTTTACACAGATTTAAGAAAACAGTGTAAAGCAAAGATGCTGTCGTGCACAGTGACCGGCGGTTCCTTATCTAGGACCGGCGGTACCTTATCGATAAGGAACCGCGGGTCGATATGGAACCGCGACCAGTGGGTTTACAAAAATTTCCCATCCCAGATTTTGATAAACCTAGATTTTTCCCAAAAGTTTCACAAGCCAAAGTTAACTACAAATCATAATCTAATAAGCTAACTATCATAAGGCATGCACAAAGCTATGTAAAACACAATCATTATTGCATAAGCAACATTAGAGATCAAAATGAATAGTAATCCAAACATGCAACACAAGTTAATAAACAAATAAACCAAAGTGTTAATAACCAAATGTTTAACCATCAAATCCAAACTTTGATACAACTTCAAAGTCTTCACCTCCTTTTATTTCCTAAACCCTTGATCATCTTTCCCAAATACTTGAATCCTTTTCTTGACTCCACTCGGTGTTCATGTAATTCTCCCCTAGTTCTAAGATTCTCACGATAAAGATGCTCCATATTGAGATCTTCAGGAACATCACTAGAAGGGTGAGGAGGAGGAGCTAAGTCTTCAAAATCATCCTCGAATTGATTTGAGGATGGATGGGAGTTACTCGAAGAGTCAAAATGAGAACTAGGACCGATGCCATCACCATCACTTGGTGGCATATCGGTGTCCTCCTCATCCGGCTCTTGATGGTCGGATTTTCTCGAACCACGGTCACTTCTTGGCTTTCGTTCATACGCCTCTTGAATAGGCATTATAACCCGTTGAACCGGGTGAAAGCGAGAAAGATCGAGTTGAGGAAAATCTTGACCAGCCCTTCTAAAGAGGCGAGTAAGAAGCATAACATAAGGGAGGTTTGTTTTGGGTTTGGAAAGAGCATAATTTATACGTCAAGCGATGTAATATGCAAGATTGTACTTGGTGGAAGTAAACAGGCAAAACAACATATGCCCCATGCAAGCCAGGATATGATCTCGGTTCCCACCAAGACAAAACACATTTTCCCTAAGGATGTTTGCCCATTGGAGCATGTAATCCTTAAGGTCGCTTGAGAGCACTTCATACCTATTCACATTTCGCACATTTGTATGAAGGCTTCTCACAACGTTTCCACTACGCTCTTTCGTGATGATTTCAAGGATGAAATTTAGATCAACTTCGGTGGTGTCATTTGGAGGTTTATCGTTAGACTCCAAGAGAGAATCTAGTCTCCACTTATCCGTGAAACGACAAGTGCCTTCAAATGGCACACCAAGAATATCACCAAAGTCATCGAGGGAATATTGAATGATTTGACCATTCAAGAAGAAACGAATAAAGATTTGGTCGTTGATTTCAAGCATGGAGTAAGTACTAAAGAACTTAATAAGAAACAAGGGATAAATTACCTCGTCTATGTAAAGCAAACAATCAAACCCAATAAGCTCGAACATAGAGTTGATATAATTATCTCCCACTATTCTTGAATCTACAATCCTACCCTCATGGAAACAACGAGAGGAAAGGGATGGAAAAGCGATTTGGAGTTGAAGGGAAACAAAGGTTTGAGAGATGTCGGGCATATAATCTCTAGTGAATTGATGATCTTTTTGATATTGAGAAGGCATGATTAAGTACCTAAATACAAACACAAGACAATATTTCTCCAATCACTCATATGAAAAATAAAAAATAAAGATAAAAAATATAAGAATGTGTTATATCAATTTCTTGACAAACATAGGATTGAATCCATATCATTCTCATGTTCACAATGTGTCTATTCCATCATTAACCAAGAACACATGATCTATGTTAGATCAACAATGGATTAGAACATTGGTTTTTCAAAACAAGGTTTTTAGGTAAGCATTAACAATGTCATTACCTACTTGTTCATGGGTTCATCTCAAATCCATCATTCAACCAAAATCATTTAGCCTAAATTCGGATTTGTTCTACAAGTGGGTTTTAGTGAAATCTTAATGAATATAAACCTAAGGAATCATAGTAAAATAACCATGTCAACCCACATTCCTATTAAGGTTTTAATTCAATTTCAATTTTAAAAATCCCCAATTATGAAAGGATGAACCCTAGAACAAAATAGATGAAATTGAAAGAAAGTACTTACAATTAATTGATGTTAGATGAAGGATGAGTGAAACCCACAACTTGGAATCAATTAATTTGAGTGATTGAAGGTTTTGGAAGCTTCAAAAATGGTGGAAAAGGTAAAACCCGTCGGCTGTGTGTTTTTGGGAGAGAGAGAGTTTGGTTTGAAAAAGAATAAAAAACTCAAACTGGCGCTCTGACAAAACTTACTGCCGGCGGTACCTTATCGATAAGGAACCGCGGGTTTGAGCCGCAGAGATAAGGAACCGCCTATAGAGGCAGGTTTTTATCTATGAAAAACGCCAAATTTTGAAAATCCAGTTTTTCTAAAATACTTAAGATTAAATCATGAGCCTTTTAGAATATCAGTGGATCATCATAACACTAAGCAATATGCCTTAACGAAGGATTACGAGTTAAATCAAGAACGAAAAGAACCGAAACGGACAAACGACTACTCGTAGCAAAACGACTAAGTGGAGAGAAGTCAAGGGAAGTGAATCAAGACTAGGACCAATGCTCAAGGGATTAATGACAATCTTCAAATAGTTGTAACGAAGAGCTTGTGTCATATATAGTGGTTTAAGACGCGCCTTTCCGGCGAAACGTTAAACGGCTTTGGTAATGAATAAGCACAAACCAATTATTCAAGTATAGACTAAGATCACTTTCAATAATAGTCTTAGTCTAAACCAAAATATGAGCAAGGTATTAATTCACTTTCTCTCCCAGAAAGGGCCTACTAACCGTATGGGTGCAAACCATGGAAATCATGCTTGATACTTTAAGCTTATACTAACTCACTCTACATCACCATAGTGAGTCAAGTATCCAAGCAATGAAGGTTTGAGAGGATAAAAGAAAAGAAACACAAACCACAAATAAATGTCAAGGCAAGGATGCCGAAAACAAGCACATAGTCAAGTAATGATCACAAGAATGATCAAAGGGTGTGTGGAAGAATGAAAGCGTACCTTGGCAACAAATAGCAATCCATGAAGGAATAAGTGCTATGCCCAATCAATGACTATGATGAGTACTAAGTCTTCAAGGACTAGTATTATTCCCAATCATCTTGGTATCATCATTCAAATATGTTAAAGATCAATGAAGATGATTTTTCTACAAGTGCAAGTAACTCAATCCACAACCAATTAAGTGATTGATCTTCATGAGTACCTACACAAAGCAAGATGCAAACTAGTAGATACATTTCAAGAGTATATCTAAAATGCATAAAGGCTACTAATCTTAAGTGGGATGCAATATTATCAATTAAAAGACCTATTTTCAAAGAAAACATAGTTTTGACCAAAGAGAAACTTTAGTACCACTAGACCTTCTAATTTGAGGAGATAATGGATCGATCCAAGTTTCAAAGTACAATATACTTCAAAGATCTTGAGTGACCATCGCTCTGATACCAATTGTAGAAACTAGAAGGGGGGGGGGGGTTGAATAGTTTCTCTTCGATTGGTGACCAAATTAAAATTACTTTCAATTTGGTTTGTATCAAAACTATCTTTTACTTGAGACTAAGTTGCATAATGATTAGGTTCAATTCAAATGCACTAGCAAGGATAATAGGTAAGTATAATGATAATGAAATAAGTAAAGAGTAAGGAAAGAGACAACCTAGTGGGAAGACACCAAGATTTATAGTGGTTCGACAACGAGGCTCTATCCTCATTTCTACTCTACTCCTCGAGTACACCTACTCGAGATTTCCATTATATCCACAAGCTCCCTTCTCGGCGGAGAAAACCTTACATCGTTGCTTACATTATTTTCCGACACTAAGCTAAATGTCGAGACCTAATCTTTAGCTAGGACCAATCTACACGACGTTGCCTACTTCACAATTTAAAGACACAAGGCTAGATGTCGGGTTCTAATCTTAAGGTAGAACCAATCTTCACGACGTTGCCTACTTCACCATTTTACGACACAAGGCTGGATGTCGAGTTCTAATCGAAAGCTAGAACCAATCTTCACGACTCTTCACTTTGAAGCTAAGTGAGAACTTCACACAACACAACTGCTAATCACTTTTGAGTTTAGTGAGAACTCACAAGACACAACCACATCACTTTATAGTTTAGTGAGAACTCCTAATCAAATCTATTACAACTCAACTAGACTTATCCAAGTACACACATGTAGCTTGGATTTACAAAACACAAATCCAAGCAAACACATATGCAATGGATGTACACAACAAATCCAAGTATCCACAAATAACTTGGATGAACACAACTAGTCCAAGTATTCATAAATACATTGGATTGACCTAAAACAAAAAGGGTATCATGATGAATATGACTAGCTCATAGATTCATCTTTATCACAACACTAGTGAGTGAGTGATCTTCTCATTGGACAAGGTAAAGGAGGGGATCAAGAGGATAATCATATGTAAACATCCTTAACAATTTAAGTGATCATTTACTAATGATAATGCTTTAGAAAATAGAAAGAGGGCTGAGAAAAACGTCCAAGAGACTTACTGGAAAATGAGATTTGACCCACTATTTAAAGGAGACAAAGTATAACGGATCTATAACGGCTACTGTGCGCGGTACCTTATCTCACCCCGCGGTACCATATCGCTGAGGTACCGCGTAGGTACTTAAGGTACCACCACTAGACTCCGCTCCGTTTTTTTGTCTTTTAGTGGGGTGGGAATATCTGAGGTATTTGAAACCTTCAAAGGATATTCTAACAGCATTTGGAATATGCCATTTTCAAATTTTCATTTTCTATTTTAATAAAACATTTTCTAAAAAAGAAAGTTTATTAAAAAGTCTTTTGTCATATTAACAAAAGTGAGTTTTAAGGATAATCATTTTAATGATCACTAAGTATGATTAAGAAAGGTTTGTGATATGATTATTACCTTGATGATAGTGTTAGTTAAATAATTCATTTTGTGTTTTACACTAAATGTGTTGTATGGTTTGTTGTGATCAAAACTAAGAAAGATTAGTTAACACTAATAATGTTTTTAGGCATCACTTGCATTAACAAAAGAGACAACCAACAAGAGATAGCTTGTAAAACCCGCATGCTTTTACCATGAATAGTACCCTTAAGATCGTACGTACTAGATTAAAACTTTCCTTTTATAGTACGATTACGTTTACGTGTTAGGATATTACGTATTACGTACGTGTTAGTACACGATAAGTATTTACTACGCACGAACACGCAATAATTATTTGACAATAATTAATCACGAACATGCGATCATGAAATCACGAACGTAATTAAATCATGAACTAATATTAAGTATATATATATATTTATTACGAGCGTAAATAAATATATTAGGTCACGGTAATTATTTAACGAGAACACACAAACGCGAACACAAATAAACACGAACAAACACGTAAAACACGAACACGGGAATACACTTATTAATTAGACACGGAAAACATTTGGGTTACCCCTTGTGGGCCCCATTACCACGAAATTAAGGGGGAGGATGGGCTTAGCCCATCAATTTTTACTAAAAGGGGGTTAAGGGGAAAAACACTACTCATTTTTTTTACAGAAGATTTTATCAAAAACCCTAAAAGTTTTCTTCCTTCTTCCTTGGTTCCTCTTTTGGCCGCCACCCATAAAAAACCATGGAGGGGTGTTTGTTTGATTTTGATCTTGGTTTTTGATGCAAGAGTTTGTGTGTGTTCATCCTTTTTAATCCTTTTTCTTTTGTTTTAGATTTAAAAATTAAATAAGAACATGATGTTTTTAAAAACCTAATTAAAAACATAGATCTAACATGTTTATGATTATGGGGTAGATCAAAACAAGGGTTTTTAGGGGTGTTTGTCTAGCCGACGCCTAAACCGAACCTCTAAGGGGTCTCGGCTTGGCACATGGACCACCACCGAGACCTCAAGGTCCCGGTTTGGTGGTGTAGGTCCCACGGCAGCAGCAAACAAGGGATACCCCGACCTTGGTTCGGGTATGGTGTTGATTACGGGTCCGGTTCATGGTTTCTAGTCAAGATCCGGTTCACGGTTTATGTTAAGATTATTTTTTTTATATATAATCATATGTTAAAATTAAATTAATAAATATGACATGATTAATTTAATAAACAAGACTTAGGTTATAATTTAATTATTAGAATCATGGAATTATTAACCTAAGTATTTTATACATTTAAGACTTATAATTAATTAATTATTTTAAAACCATGGATATAATTAATTAATTAACATGACTTAGGTTATATTATTAATATATAATAATACATATTTTAACCTAAGTATTTAACTTATTTAATTAAAAACATGTTATACTTTAATTAAATATTTTAACCTATAGTTTAATTTAATTACATGAAATAATTACTAAACTATACCTTATATCATATGACTTAGAAAATAATCATGAAAACACTTAGACTTATATACTTAGCTTATTTAACCAGCTTATTTCTAATTATGGAAACTTTCTATTTTTAGGAACTTAATTAAATAAGGCAGCTAATCTAATTATGGAAACCTTCTATTTTTAGAAACTTATTTATTTCAGGCAGCTAATCTATTTATGGAAACTTATTTAATTAAGGCAGCTAATCTATTTATGGAAACTTTCTTTTTTTAGAAACTTATCTATTTTAAGCAGTAAACCTATTTTTGGAAACTTTCTATTTTTGGAAACTTTCTATTTTTGGAAACTTTCTATTTTTGGAAACTTTCTATTTTAGGAAACCTGCTATTTTTGGAAAGTTACTTAATATTACACAGTAAGTATAGTAATACATGAAACACAAGAAATACTTAATCAGATTAAACAAAATATAAGATAAAACACAGTTTAAGGCTTTAAAACAGTAAAACATGGTAAGAACACATAAAATAAGCTAAGACATGATATAAAACCAGCTACGTATTTAGTAAGAAGATACTTATTCATGTATGTATTTATGTAGCACTAGTGATTCGGAAGTAGGATTCCTCTCAGTTCATCTTCTTCGTTCACTAGACATAAGGTACGGATTCCCGTCCTTTCAGTATGGACATTCTTTCCTTATTAGGATTCCCCGTATGGAGCCAACTGTTTTCCCGTAGTATAAGTTATGAGTTTGATTGCTTATGTTTAATTAAGATTACCTATAGCCATATACATGCATGACCAGTTTCACCTAGTTATGGAGGTACCATAACCATAACATTAGAGGCACTGATGTTATGACTTCACCACGGTGGAGCGATTGCTCGTGGCGTCCCTTCAGCTTTTGGCCATTTATTTATATTTATCATGTGGGGCGTATGGGTGCATCCTAGTTACATGTTTTTATTCAGGATTTCATGGTGAATGTGGTGTGTGCCTTGCATCCTTAACAAGGAGCTGATCCCTCCTACCCAAAAACCAGTATATTAAATTAGAGGCAGCCCCGCTAATTTGCATGATGAGGTCACCCCTCCAAGTATTCATGCACGATGGATTTTCATGACCTATATTGGCTAATGGTAAAATATGTTAAACAATTTTCATAAGATAAACATAAGGCTTTTCAAACTATAAAACCAGTTTTATGAACATGTTCCAGGCTTTCCAGGACTTATACAATTCCGCTGTTATTAAGTCTTTATTATGTTTTAGTCATTTATACTATGTCTATATCCGTGCACTAAGCGTTTTGCTCAGCCGTTACTTTACTTTCCATGTCCCAAAACGACAGGTACTCAAGGACTGACTGGAGCATTTGGAGGACACTCATAGGATGGGAGCTACCTTAGATTCCTTCTCCTCTTGCCTTCATATTTATGCTTGTCTAGTCTTCCTTTTTGTTCATTTACTTTATTTATGTTTTGGGCTTATGTTTGGGAACCGATGTTTGATTCCGGTTTTCCCTATGGTCATGTAATGTTTTAGACATTTATCCTTGTATGCTTTGATGACACGCCATGATTACGCGTGACATTCCATTTATCAGAATGGGGTGTTACAATTATGGTATCAGAGCCAAGGCTTCGACCTGTAGGCTCTAAAACTCGACCTGTGACTAGTGGGTAGTCACCAGGAACTTCCTAAGTCGACGTTTGTCATTCTACGTATTGACGTTTTCAGCGCATTGTTGTTTTAACCATGATGTTTTCAGCACCTTAAGGTTTTAACCTTGATGTTTTCATCGATATTGTTTTACTAATATGGATGGACAACCGTCATTCATATTTAGTTATGTGTCATTGTTTCATGCATAATGTTCCTCATGAACTGTGGCTATGTGGACTGAACCCCAGTAGTTCATAATTAGTCACATAAAATTTTTTTCTAATAAGTTTTGATAGATGAGTTTCATTTATTTATGTTTCATGTATCACTGTTGCAGGGATTATGACTAAGTAATGGTTGGTACAGGACTGGCGCTATTTAGTCGCATGTGCTTTTATCGAAACTTTTAACTTTGGGACCGACCCATAGGCGTCCCCTCGCCATGTCTTTTTTTTGGAACCGACCCATAGGCGTTCCCTCGCACATATAAAGGTTTTATAAACTACATTACGCATCCATGCACTGTTTTTCATGCATAAAATTTTTCTAATGATTTAAATTGGCATAAAAAAATTTTCATGTCCCCTCATAAGTTACTATGTTTTTATGTCAAGTATGTTTTCATATTGTCATGGTTAACTTCAGTTTCATGCTGATTATGTTATACACTTCTTCATGATAGATGGTTTCATGTTTCTTCATGATAATTCCGTCTTCATGTTGATTATGTCCTACGTTTTTTTGTTATTTACGCTGTCCTGCAAGACATTTTTAGATTTCATTGAATACTGCTTTCATGATAGTCATGGTTGGTTTTCATTGATCATGCTGTCAGGCAAATCATCTTTGAGTTTTGTGTAACCATACTTTAATGTTTCCGTTATAACCAGAATGATGTCTATGCTAATACTGCCAGGTTATCATGATGGTTTTCCTAACCGTTTAACCGGTATACTTTCCTTAAATCATGACAAATGATCGACCCCATACCGATCATTTCATGTGCATTCAACGTGTACTCCATGTACCGTGTTCCATGTGTGTTACACGTACCTAAATCCATGTGTATTTCACTTGCAATACTGCACGAGTATTCGCTAGTCGATTCTGAATCATCTCAGGCATATGTCCACTTGCTAATACTCTACAAATTACTGATGCCGCTCATAACTTGGAAATGTTACTGAAGGTTGATGCTGCTGACGTTCGGAGACGCTACGAGATGTGGATGCTGTTCACAACCTGGAGATCCTACAAGACGAAGACAAAGGCGTTGGAGCAAAGCAATTGGACGAGAAGATGCTTCACCATCAGACGATTCCCATCAATCATTGTCCCTAATTCTTAGTTACATGTCACACGTCATTCGGCTGTCATTTCAGCCATATGAGTGCAAACCGGTACCAGCCGGCCACTCAACTGAATAGTTACATGAATCACGGTCATGAGAATGACCGTCATGGAACTGACAGACAGGACGATAGTAACCACTACTATGACAGAAACTGTCCTAGAAATCGCAACCGAGGCTCCGGCCGCGGACGTGATCAGACATACAAATGATCAGTAGTCTGACCGATCCGCCAATTCTGGCATAATAACCTAATATTGTAGTTCTATTGTTTTACCTCTCGAGACACATGTCAAGACATCAGTCAAGACACATGTCTCACGTATACCTTTGAAGACACATGTCAAGACATCAGTCAAGACACATGTCTCACGTATACCTTTGAAGACACATGTCAAGACATCAGTCAAGACACATGTCTCACGTATACCTCCTGAAGACACATGTCAAGACACCAGTCAAGGCATATGTCATGCTTATAGTTCCAAGAAACGAGTCAAGACACATGACTCACGTCCAACTATGGAACATTTCTAAGAAATTCAGGCTACCCTCCAAGGGTATATCTATTTTGTTGTGCCATGTATTAATCAGGACACAAGGATTTCAATATCATATCGGCGCATCAGTGAGAATTGTCACGTTGCCAATGTCACTTTCATTTCTTTCACCATGGTTCATATATTCATGACCATGAAGGACACCTTTCGTATTCCCACGTATACGAAGATTTTTCGTCAGCTTAATGATGAGATCCAAGCTGCTAACGCATTTCCTCGGACAGACACGAGATGAATTTTTTATCCTAATTATGTACTATGAACAGCACACCATGCTGCGATTCATAATTATGTACAGTAATGTTCAGGCTCCTGAATACATTCAGCTTGATTTTCCATCGGGAAAATCTATACAAATTATCTATGCTTACAAGCATGTGCGTTGTTAGCCATGGTCGCTAAAATTTTCTAGCTGTCAGTAAGACACGACCACTTAATTATTTTACGCATAGCCAGTTGATTATTCCAAAGTCTTCCTATACATTCCAGAAGAATCTACAAGGAGAAGGATGGTACCATGAGATTATGTGTCGACTACCGTTGACTTAAACAAATCACCATTCATGACCGTTCTTCTCCTCCACGTATTGACGACATGTCCAATCAACCGTATAGTGTTAATCACTTTTCCAAGATCGAACTCATGATCATGATGCCAACAGTGACGAGTGAAAAAGCAGGACATGTCCATGACTGCTATTCGTACACGTCTTGGTCATGCTAGATTTATGATTTTGAATTAGTCTCATCAATGCTCCAACGGCATTACAAGAATGAGTTTCCATGAACTCATAGCAAATTCATCAGTGTTTTCATTGAGGATAACCTGATTTCCTCTAAGCCTAGAGAAGAACAGGAAGACCCTATCTGCACTATGTTGCAAATTCTATGACAAGAGAAATTCTACCCTGGAAATTTTTTCCAATATCAATTTCGGTCGATTACAGTGACACACTGAATCACATTGGTTTCTACGGTTAATCTTACCATGACTCTGCTTATGCGTAAAGGAGAGAACCCTACACTACATTAGGTTTTCTAGAAAATCCTACGCTAGGAGAAGTCTAGATTCAGAGACTCAGAGTTTCGCAACCTTCTATGTATCAAGTTTCTACGAAGAAGGATACGGTTACGTTCATATCTTCATACCTGTTATACAAACAGGCTAAGATAGGACACCAACAGACTGGTATGTTTTAATCATCTGAAATTATGAATCGGAAAGGGACAAGATCTTCATGGATTTTAGTTACCAGATTACAGCAAACTCAGAAGAAGCATGATGCTATCTGGGTTATTGTCAACAGTTTGATAAAGTCTGCAGAATCCTTACATCCGTACGGATTTCAGAACCAACAGATTTATCGGACACATTCCACGCCAAGGCTCATCCGACCACTTGGTAATCCCTCAGCTATCGGGTCAGACAAAGATTCGCAATTGTGCTCCTTATTTACTTTATGTCCTTGTTCTAAGTTCACGACTTGCTTTCACGCTCGTGTTCATGACACTATTCACGTTCATGATCGTATGTTGGCTTACGATTTTACGTTCATTTTTCTCATTCTGGGAAGTTTTGCAAGAACTTGAGAGACCAGACCCAAGTTTGGTATAACTCCCCATTCTCAGATAGACGTTTCACGTCATATTCCACGTCTCACCTTGTAGAGTTTGGCGTTACCGCCATTGTATTCTATGTTCACGATATGTTTCACATGTCATATTCATTCCACGTTCCTCATATCATGATCAAGATATGTTACACGTATCATGGATCACGATATGTTTACTCATACTACACTCGCCATATCTCCACGTAGCACGTTCAAAAATTTTCACGTATCACCTTCAAAATTTTTCACGTACTACGTTTCTTTATGTCTCGCGCATCGTTTCTAATTATCAGTTAAGTCAGATTGTCTTGCATCGTAATGTTTCAGTTACCCTAGCACGTTAACTCTTATTTTCCTCGATCGAATTTAGGGGATCTACCTTCCGTTGATAACCAAGAATGTCTTCGTATTCCAAGTCAAGTTCAGGAGGACCAAGATTTATCATTTGTGTCAAGATCTTCTGAAGGAACCTTTCCAAGAGGGAGGCCACTTGGAAACGGAAAAGTTCATCCGGACTTTTATCCGTTTTCCCTCATCGATTAGATATGTCCTTTCAGTCACGTCACGTTCTATGTCTTTTCAAGACATGTCACGTTCCACGTTCCCTTCTACCAGGTCACCTTCATTTCCGTTATTTTGCATACCTTTCCAGTCTGATTCGGGTATGTTTCGCTTCTAGTTACGTTATCTATAATTCGGGGACGAATGATTCTTTTTAGGGGGGAAGAGTTGTAAAACCCGCATGCTTTTACCATGAATAGTACCCTTAAGATCGTACGTACTAGATTAAAACTTTCCTTTTATTGTACGATTACGTTTACGTGTTAGGATATTACGTATTACGTACGTGTTAGTACACGATAAGTATTTACTACGCACGAACACGCAATAATTATCTGAGAATAATTAATCACGAACATGCGATCATGAAATCACGAACGTAATTAAATCACGAACTATTATTAAGTATATATATATATTTATTACGAGCGTAAATAAATATATTAGGTCACGGTAATTATTTAACGAGAACACACAAACGCGAACACAAATAAACACGAACAAACACGTAAAACACGAACACGGGAACACACTTATTAATTAGACACGGAAAACATTTGGGTTACCCCTTGTGGACCCCATTACCACGAAATTAAGGGGGAGGATGGGCTTAGCCCATCAATTTTTACTAAAAGGGGGTTAAGGGGAAAAACACTACTCATTTTTTTTTACAGAAGATTTTATCAAAAACCCTAAAAGTTTTCTTCCTTCTTCCTTGGTTCCTCTTTTGGCCGCCACCCATAAAACATCATGGAGGGGTGTTTGTTTGATTTTGATCTTGGTTTTTGATGCAAGAGTTCGTGTGTGTTCATCCTTGATAGATCCACGTATTCGGTATACCTTTTTAATCCTTTTTCTTTTGTTTTGGATTTAAAAATTAAATAAGAACATGATGTTTTTAAAAACCTAATTAAAAACATAGATCTAACATGTTTATGATTATGGGGTAGATCAAAACAAGGGTTTTTTGGGGTGTTTGTCTAGCCGACGCCTAAACCGAACCCCTAAGGGGTCTCGGCTTGGCACATGGACCACCACCGAGACCTCAAGGTCCCGGTTTGGTGGTGTGGGTCCCACAGCAGCAGCAAACAAGGGATACCCCGACCTTGGTTCGGGGTATGGTGTTGATTACGGGTCCGGTTCATGGTTTCTAGTCAAGATCCGGTTCACGGTTTATGTTAAGATTATTTTTTTTATATAATCATATGTTAAAATTAAATTAATAAATATGACATGATTAATTTAATAAACAAGACTTAGGTTATAATTGAATTATTAGAATCATGGAATTATTAACCTAAGTATTTTATACATTTAAGACTTATAATTAATTAATTATTTTAAAATCATGGAATTATTAACCTAAGTATTTTATACATTTAAGACTTATAATTAATTAATTATTTTAAAACCATGGATATAATTAATTAATTAACATGACTTAGGTTATATTATTAATATATAATAATACATATTTTAACCTAAGTATTTAACTTATTTAATTAAAAACATGTTATACTTTAATTAAATATTTTAACTTATAGTTTAATTTAATTACATGAAATAATTATTAAACTATACCTTATATCATATGACTTAGAAAATAATCATGAAAACACTTAGACTTATATACTTAGCTTATTTAACCAGCTTATTTCTAATTATGGAAACTTTCTATTTTTAGGAACTTAATTAAATAAGGCAGCTAATCTAATTATGGAAACCTTCTATTTTTAGAAACTTATTTATTTCAGGCAGCTAATCTATTTATGGAAACTTATTTAATTAAGGCAGCTAATCTATATATGGAAACTTTCTATTTTTAAAAACTTATCTATTTTAAGCAGTAAACCTATTTTTGGAAACTTTCTATTTTTGGAAACTTTCTATTTTTGGAAACTTTCTATTTTTGGAAACTTTCTATTTTTGGAAACTTTCTATTTTAGGAAACCTGCTATTTTTGGAAAGTTACTTATTATTACACAGTAAGTATAGTAATACATGAAATACCAGAAATACTTAATCAGATTAAACAGAATATAAGATAAAACACAGTTTAAGGCTTTAAAACAGTAAAACATGGTAAGAACACATAAAATAAGCTAAGACATGATATAAAACCAGCTACGTATTTAGTAAGCAGATACTTATTCATGTATGTATTTATGTAGCACTAGTGATTCGGAAGTAGGATTCCTCTCAGTTCATCTTCTTCGTTCACTGGACATAAGGTACGGATTCCCGTCCTTTCAGTATGGACATTCTTTCCTTATTAGGGTTCCCCGTATGCAGCCAACTGTTTTCCCGTAGTATAAGTTATGTGTTTGATTGCTTATGTTTAATTAAGATTACCTATAGTCATATACATGCCTGACCAGTTTCACCTAGTTATGGAGGTACCATAACCATAACATTAGAGGCACTGATGTTATGACTTCACCACGGCAGAGTGATTGCTCGTGGCGTCCCTTCAGCTTTTGGCCATTTGTTTATATTTATCATGTGGGGCGTATGGGTGCATCCTAGTTACATGTTTTTATTCAGGATTTCATGGTGAATGTGGTGTGTGCCTTGCATCCTTCACAAGGAGCTGATCCCTCCTACCCAAAAACCAGTATATTAAATTAGAGGCATCCCCTCTAATTTGCATGATGTGGTCACCCCTCCAAGTATTCATGCACGGTGGATTTTCATGACCTATATTGGCTAATGGTAAAATATGTTAAACAGTTTTCATAAGATAAACATAAGGCTTTTCAAACTATAAAACCAGTTTTATGAACATGTTCCAGGTTTTCCAAGACTTATACAATTCCGCTGCTATTAAGTCTTTATTATGTTTTAGTCATTTATACTATGTCTATATCCGTGCACTGAGCGTTTTGCTCAGCCGTTACTTTCCTTTCCATGTCCCAAAACGGCAGGTACTCAAGGACTGACTGGAGCATTTGGAGGACACGCATAGGATGGGAGCTACCTTAGATTCCTTCTCCTTTTGCCTTCATATTTATGCTTGTCTAGTCTTCCTTTTTGTTCATTTACTTTATTTATGTTTTGGGCTTATGTTTGGGAACCGATGTTTGATTCCGGTTTTCCCTATGGTCATGTAATGTTTTAGACATTTATCCTTGTATGCTTTGATGACACGCGATGATTACGCGTGACATTCCATTTATCAAAATGGGGTGTTACATAGCTATAGGTCACAAAAAAATAAAAAGAGAAGAAAACACAAAGACTAAGATCTAATTGAAGTCATATAAAATAAGAAGAATCATACAAAGATGTATGAAAGAGGAAACAAGCCAAAAGCATAAATCTAATCCTAGTTAATCTAGAATTATAAGATTTTCTTGAATAAGGTGTCTTGTGGATAAGCAACCAATGCTTATATGAAAGACAAGGTAGTGGCGGAAGGAGGTGGTGGTGGCTTGGTGGAGATCTCATAATCAAGGTGAAGAGTAGGCTTGATTAAGAGACTCTTGATGTAGCTCAACTCCTCATAGATGTGTGCCATAGCAAGATGTTGATATTGACAACAATGACAATATGTCCCATGGTGCATGTCATTATCATGAGAAGGAGGAAGAACACTAAAAGGTGGTGGTGGAAGAAAAGATGTTCCACAATTAACATTCTTGGTAAAAGAAATGTGATTAAGAGTGTTCTTGGGTGAATTTGGATTGAAAGTGTTCTTGGGTGTGTTGGGATTGAAAGCGATTGGGGAAAATGGAGGAGAATCAAGGCTTTCATTTGGAGAATAAGACATTTTGGGATGTGAAGTATGGCAAAATGCTTATGGTTAAATAGGGAAGGCTCAAGATAATTTTAGGGTGGTCAAAGGGTTGAAACAAAGATTCCCAAAAATGTTGGAACAAATTTGGAATTTCAGAAATACCCGAAAAAGGAAGCACTGTACGCGGTTCCTTATTGCTTCTGGCGGTTCCTTATTGATAAGGGACCGTGGTTCATATATGGAACCGCCTACAGAGGCTGTGTTTTGGTGGTGAAGGAAGATTTTTCAACAAATCTTATTTTTCTAGTCTAACTTATCATAAGGATATGCTTAAAAGCAAATATAGAGAAAGAGAACACATACTAACTCACCAAATAGGGATTTGACCAAAATGCATGGATTTTAAAATAAAATCGATGTTGGAGGTGTGTAAGACAAGACCTTAGGTCATGACACATTGATCCTCCATGTTTCTATCTTGTTCTTGGTATGTTTGAGTGAAACATACATATTAATTATGTAAGCTCGAGATTAATAGCAGGAATCAAAGAAAAACGTTTTTAGATTGAATTAACAATGTCAAAACATTTCTTGACCATTTTCGAAAGAGACTTTGAGGATTTTGAAAAGGAGAAGAGAAGATTTTTAAGAAGAGTTTAGGAGACTCGATGACTCAAAGTGATAAAAGACTCAAAATAAAATAAGAGACTCAATAAAAGGAAAGCAATTAAGGAATATGTTCCATTAATCCTGGACCTAGACGCAAGTAATTAAAAGGTTCCCTCTTAAGTGGCTTAGTGAAGATGTCGGCTAAGTTATCCTCGGAGGGTACCTTCTCAATTGAAATGTTCCCCTTTTGAACATTATCCCTAAGAAAATGGTGGCGAATTTCTATGTGCTTGGTTCGCGAATGTTGCACGGGATTCTTGTTAAGGTCTATAGCACCTTTATTATCGCACATGATTGGAACATCATCAAGAGAAATCCCGTAATCAACAAGCGCTTGCTTCATCCATAGAGCTTGTTGGCATGCTTTTCCGGCATTCACATACTCGGCTTCCGTGGTGGATATCGCAAGAGCGGTTTGTTTCTTGGAGAACCAAGAGGTTAAACAACAACCCATGAAGGTACAAACACCACTAGTGCTTTTCTGGTCCACGTAGTCTCCCGCATGATCCGAGTTCGCGTAAACAATGGTTTCTACGCCGGTCTCTTTAGGATACCATAATCCTAAATGTATAGTGCCCTTAATGTATCGGAAGATACGCTTAACCGCTTCAAGGTGAGAGGTTTTGGGAGCCTCTTGGAAGCGAGCACAAAGGCAAACACTAAACATGATATCCGGTCGACTTGCCGTTAGGTACAAGAAACTACTAATCATACCTTTATATTTGGTGTTGTCTATCGACTCACAATCATCATCTACGGTGAGTTTAGTATCCGAGGCCATTGGGGTCTTCATTGGTCTAGATTCTTCTAATCCAAATTTCTTTAGCATTTCTTTAGCATACTTAGATTGACTAAAGAAAATACCATCGTCCATTTGTTTAATTTGGAGTCCTAAAAAGAAGTTAAGTTCTCCCATCATACTCATTTCAAACTCATCATGCATGATTTTGGCAAAGTCATCACACAATTCTTGACAAGTTGGGCCAAATATAATGTCATCAACATATATTTGAACGATTATGAGATGAGAACCTTTCTTCTTTGTAAAGAGCATGTTGTCTACCATTCCCATGGTATACTCATGTTTAACAAGAAACGCTTTAAGTCTATCATACCAAGCTTTGGGTGCTTTTTTAAGACCATAAAGTGCCTTCTTAAGCTTGTAAACATGATCCGGTTTCTCAAAATCAATGAAGCCAGGAGGTTGAGCCACATATACCTCCTCATTGATCAAACCGTTAAGAAACGCACTCTTTACATCCATTTGTTGAAGCTTAAAATCTAAGGCACAAGCGTAGGCTAAAAGGATTCTAATGGATTCAAATCTTGCTACCGGTGCATATGTCTCGTCATAATCAATCCCTTCTTGTTGATTATAGCCTTGAGCTACAAGTCTAGCTTTGTTATGAGACACAACACCATTCTCATATAGCTTATTCCTATATACCCATTTGGTTCCTATAATGGTAGAACTCCTAGGTGGAGGAACAAGTTCCCAAACATCATTAGCAACGAATTGATTCAATTCTTCTTGCATCGCAATGACCCAACTCTCATCCGTCAAAGCTTCTTTAACATTATTTGGTTAAATCAAGGAGACGAAACAAAAGAAGTTTCTTTGGTTTTGGACTTGAGATCTTAGGGTCCTTTGATTTAAGTCACCAATGATATTATTGAGAGTATGATCCTTATACTCCTTAATGTTTACTTCCTTTTCAACACTAAGGTCTTCAACTCCTATTTTTCTAACCTCTTTGGCTTTAAATACTTCTACTTCATCCAAGTCATCATCAACCAATGGTGGTGTCTTGGTTAAAGGAGGGGTTTCATCAAAAGTCACGTTAAGTGATTCTTCAATTACGCCCGAGGTTCTATTGAGGACTATGTAGGCTTTGCTAGTTTGGGAATAACCTAAAAAGATACCTTCGTAAGACTTTGGGTCGAACTTGGTAAGGTAGTCTTTGGTGTTGAGGATAAAGCACTTGCTTCCAAACACCCTAAAGTATTCCAATGAGGGTTTCTTACCTTTAAGAATCTCATAGGGGGTCTTACTTAGAAAAGGTCGAATAAGAATTCGGTTGAGAATATAAGTCGATGTGTCCACGGCATTGCACTAAAACTTTTGAGGCAAAGATTGCTCGTTTAACATCGTCCTACTCATCTCTTGGATGGTCCTATTCTTCCTTTCAACTACCCCATTTGATTGTGGAGTGCGAGGAGCCGAGAAGTTATGGGTAATACCATGAGCTTCACAAAAGGCACCAAATTGCACTTCATTATCAAATTCCCTACCATGATTCGTCCTAATAGAGACAATTGAACATCCTAGTTGATTTTGAATTCTTTGATTAAAGATTTCAAAATGATCGAAAGCTTCATTCTTAGATGCCAAAAATCTAGTCCAAGTGAATCTAGAGTAGTCGTCAACTATAACTAGGGTATAAAGGTTACCTCCATAACTCCGTATGGCGGAAGGTCCAAAGAGATCCATATGTAGGAGTTCTAAGCACCGAGAGGTTGAAACCAAATTCTTGGCTTTGTGACTTGAGTGAACTTTCTTTCCAACTCTGCAAGCATCACAAAAGTGACTATCAAACTTCATCTTAGGGAGGTGTCTTACCAACTCCTTAGAGACTAAAGATTGAATTAGACGCATATTAGCGTGACCTAATCTCCTATGCCAAAGAGTAGATCTATCATCTATAGTCGTAAGACATATGTTGTCTTTTGACTTCTTATTGACCTTCATGACATAAATCCCATGCTTTCTAACACCTTTTCCAATGACCTTTCCATCTTTTACGATTTCACTGTCATTTTCTGAAAAGATGACCTTACACTTATTGTCACAAATTTGACCTATGCTTAAAAGGTTAAACTCTAAATTATCTACGTGCTCAACATTTTCAATGGTCATGGATTCAAGAGAAACCGTACCTTTACCAATGATATTACCACGTAGACTACTAGCGAATGTGACCTTACCTCCATCATATGCTTTGTAGCGCGAGAACAAACTTCGATTATCCGTCATGTGTTTAGAACAACCACTATCCTTAATCCACTCGTCGGGTTCAAATCAATTCCCAAGCATATCTCTTTAGAAGTGTGAGCCATAATAATTTCTCCTCTTTGGGGTTGTCATCAACATCTTCATCGCTATCGCTCCAAGAACCACTAACGAATTCCATGTGATTCTTATCGCGTGAGGGCTTTGGACACTCACTAATAAAATGATTTGGATCACCACATCTAAAGCAATTCCTATCACCTTTTTCGTTCTTGGCAAATCGATTCTTTGAGAATGGTTTCTTGTCATTGTTGGGTTGCCTCACGTGTTGACCTCGTCTTTTGAAGAATCTCTTGAAATCTCTTACCGCAATGCATACTCCTCGTCATCAATATCCGAGGAACTATCATGATCGCTTTGTGCCTTCTTGGCTTTGAGTGCAAGAGACTTCCTTTCACTCTTGGTTTTCACCAATTCCGACTCCTTCAAAATTATCATCTCGTGAACCTTCAAGTTGCCTATGAGTTCATCGAGTGATAAAGTTGAGAGATCTTTCGATTCTTCGATCGTCGTGACTTTTGCTCTCCACTTCGGATGTAAGGCCCTTAGAAACTTCCTAACATTGTTCTTGCTAGAAAAACCTTCATCAAGTGCTTTTAGACTAGTAATAATAGTGTTAAATCTAGCAAAAGCACTATCAATAGTTTCATCTTCTAAGATGACAAATTGTTCATATTATTGGACAAGAAGATCGATTTTGCTTTATTTAACTTGGCTATTACCTTGGTGGGTTACTGATAGGTGTGAAAACACCCATCCTTTTACCACTTAATTATAATGAAAACGAGACCATAACGTGTATTTTATGTCGTAAATGTCAGAATTATGCGTGGTTTGTGTTTTTGTTGTGTTTTAGGACCAAAATGTGAAAAGGAAGGAAAACACGGGCTTTCACGGGCTTTTATCAAAGAAAAAGACAAAAGACAAAGTCAAGAAATCAAGAGTGCAAAAAGAACGAAAGTCCAAGGCCTATTCTGAAGATTTATCAAAGAAAAAGTCCAAAGACGGAAGTTTAATAAAGCCGAAGAACTCAAGTCTTATTTATGAAGAAATTTCAAGACGAGTTTAAAGAAATCCCGAGCCAAAAGTCGAGACTTTAAAGACGAGACGGAAGAAAAGAAAGAAAAGAGGAAGCCACCAACCACTCCCCTCTCCTATATATACCACCCTTATTTGTTAGGAAAGGGGTGGTTAGTATTAGGAGTAGATTAGGAATAGTTTAAATTTATGCTTTCTCTCTCTAAATTTATGTTTTCTCTCTCAAGATTTAATAGGTAAGATTTAATTTTCATGTTTTTAATTGTTGAATCATTCACTTTTTAATCAAGCTTTTAATTAATCTTCTTCTACCTTTCTTGCTTAATCTTTACTTTTGATTATGTTATGTTCTTGAGTTTTTATGGTTTTGAATCAAGTGGGTTTTGATAGATTTGGCTTTATTTGTTAGTTTTGTTGATTTGTTTTGATTGATTATTGTTAGTTGATGTTTATTGGTTATTTTGGTTTTATCTTTAGGTTGATTTTGGTTAGATTTGATTAGGTTCGTAGCTTTATTTTGTTCCCATGTTCTTCGTATTTTCTTTCTGCTTCCCAGATTCCGAACGAAGCCAACATTTCGAATGAACCTATATTCTGAACCAGCTTTATTATTCCGAGTGAAAGTTTATTCCGAATCAAGCCTTATTATTCCGTATGAACTAATTATTCCGGATGAAACTTTTTATTCCGGATGAAGTAGATATTCTGGATGAGCAACTTTATTCCGAACGAAGCCAACATTCCGAATGAGCCTTTTTCCGAATCAACATACTTATTCTGAATGAAGGTTTATTCCGGATGAACGAGTTATTCCGAATGAGAAATTATTCCGGATGAACGAGTTATTCTGGATGAAGGATTTATTCCGGATGAGCTGTTTTTCTTGGATTTGTAATTTTTATGTTTTCTATTTTTCAGAAAATTGACAGTTTACTGGTGATTGTTTTTATTTTAAATTTATTACTCTGCGCATTTTATTTTTCAGTCTTTAGTTAATTTCATCTTTTAGTCTTATTTTTATTTTTATTTATTGTTTCGCTTTAACTTTCATTTAAATATTTGCATTGCTCTTTTATTAATTGTCTTTAGTTTATTTTTTATTTCGCTTCACTTTTACCTTTCAAGGAGAATAGATATCCAACTTCACCTTTCGTTACCAAGAACAACTGAGTCGCACTTAAACCTTAATCAATTCGAAAAGATCGGAACGAATATATTTTATACTTGGTTAAAAAATAGTTATTAAATGGCGCCGCTACCGGCTCTTTTCGTGAAGATTAACGGTTTTTTATGAGAGACGCGTTGGATTTTGGGATCCGTTCACTCGTGAACGTTATTTTTCGTGTCAAAAATTTTTAAAAATCCCAAAAATATTTGAAAAATCATAAAAAGCATCTCTTTTTCAAAGTTTTGCACCAAAAATATTCTTCTTGCTTATCTATTTTTCTTTATGGATTCTTATGTCCATTGCGTCGGGTGTGGGAGACGATTATACGGGAACGACTAATGTCATTAGTGTACATGTGAGCGGTGCGGAAATGATATCAACAATACACAATTCGGATTTTGTCCATCCTGCAATTCGATTAACTCATCCTTTGCTTCTAATGTACTTACTCCCCCCTCTTGCATATTTTGTGGAAGCGATTCTCATTGGCATGTTTCTTGTCCCGTTCGATACCCGTATGGTCACGGGAAAGAACCGGGTTACAATCATGACAATGGTAATAGCTATCCACAAGACACACCGGGTTTTTCTCCATACCCGTGGTGCTTTATTTGTGGGGGCCCTCACGATGCTTCTTCTTGTCAACCAATGAACATCTTTGAGAAAATTCCGTGCTATCATCCCAGTGTGTATAACTTTGAGCCCCCACATCACACCCTCAATCATCAATCCTCTCAGCAAATTAGTCTTGACCAACAACTCACTACTTTGAATGATGTTCTAGAAAGTTTAGCTCAACTCCGAGCTGACTTGCATCAGGAAAGACAACCTTTGCTTGATGGTGAACAAATCTGAAATCCACCAACACCTTTTTGAGCCAATTTGGTCTTTTCCCTTCTTTTCTACACCAAAATGTTTAATTACAGCATGGGATAGAATCGGTTCAGTTGAAAAAACTCGGGGAGATGAGCAACAACAGTTGCTTCATGAGCTTCTTAAAGATGTGGAGGTTATCAAGGAGGAGTTAGCCGACTATATCACTCCTAACTGGAATGGTCCCGTCTATTATGATGATGATGACCACGATGATGTCTACGCTCTCAACCAATCTTCTGAAGTTGCCACTCCTACTCTCGATATTCCTAATGCGTCTAAGGATGGTGATTCATTGAGTGAGATTAGTGATTTTGGTCTCGATAAATTCTTTGATGATGAGGTTTGTGACATACCGACTACTATGGAGCTTGAGGACGACGTTGCTCTTACGGAGGAGGTCGATCCTGATGATACCGATTTTTCTTCGCGCTATGAGAATTTCACTTTTGAAATTTCTCAATCTCCACCGGGAGATGCGGGCGATGACGATTAATTCTCTCCGGCTTACGAGAAGTTCACCGATGAACTTGCTCTTGTAGATGAGGTGGAAGACGTGATTCTATGCGACAGATTACGGAAAGTACATCTTCTTATTGCTCAAATCGAAGAGTTGACTTCTCCTCCTCTTTCCGAGTCTTTACCTCCATCTATTCCTCCCGTTGAAGATAATGACCCATTTCTAGAAGAAATCGACATTCACTCAATACCTTCGGGTATTGATGATGATGACAAGAAGGGGGATATTACTTTTGATAATTTGCTGCAGGAAGGTATTGTCCCAAGTCCCCCTCCCGAGCACCTTTCATCCACTCCTTTAGCCACTATTACGGAGGATGAGTGCTTTGAGCCGGGAGGTGACATTGATTATTATATGATTGATAACCTTACGGCTTTGCCGCTTTCTGAGCATCAATTGTCTTTGGGGGATGACAATTTGATTCCTTTACCCACCCCACCTCCCGTGGATCACAACTTCACATACTTTTCGTATGTTGAAAGGACTTTTCTCCCATTTGAGACTTATCCTCTCGCCTCTCCTTCATTGATGTCCTCCGGGAACGAGGACAAGGTCTTTGATCCTGGTATTACATTCGAGGCTTCCCCATGGACCATTTAATTCGAGGACGAGTCCGGCCCGTGACTCGGTTAACTTAAACAAGCGCTCTTTGGGAGGCAACCCGATTATCTATCTTTATCTATTTTTATCATAAGTGTAGGGGGAGCCCCGTTGGTATTTCTTGTTTTCTTTCTTTTATTGTGCAGGGATTAGAGCTTCAAAGACACACTCTTGATGATTTTTGACGACCCGTGATTCCGTGTTTCCATCTTCCCGGTTCTATCCTAAACTCTTTTGATTCTCTATTTTATATTCTTCAATAGTAAAATAGGAATCACTTTAGTTGTCTCTTCCTTAGCGAGATTTAAACAAAGTGCACAATGTCCTAAGTGTAGGGGAGTTTACTCCCACATGCTTAAACATTGAGGACAATGTTTATATCAAGTGTAGGGGGACTTCTATCGAAGTTAAGTGGCCTTTTCCTTGTATTTGTCCTCATTTTAACCGGAAAATTGATTTTTCGACATTTTTCAAAATTTTTGATCTATTTTGGCCTAGTAGTTTTACCTTTGTATAGTTATTTTCTTTCTTTACTAGAATAAATTTTAATAAATTGGTTTTAGTTTTCAAACGTTGTGAATCTTTTGACTCAACCCGAGTTTACTTATCTAAGTTTACTCTAGCTAGTATCCTTAACGTGTTTAAGTCAAGTTTTGCTAGGCTTTTATATAGGGAGCTTTAAAACGCGAAAGTCTTAACTCTCACGGGTTAAGAACAAGAACTTTTCGCAAGTTCCTATAATTGATCCTAGAGAGTCGTTTATCAAGGGAAATTTAAAATGCAAATTCTAAACTTAAAAAAGTCTAAGAATTTGCAAGATCCTATAGATGACTCGAAAACCCAAAACTTTGATTTAATTGGCTAAGCATCCACGAGTCTCATTCCTTGAGATTTTAAATTATGGAGAACGAGAGATGATAGAGTCAATTATAAGTTTGCTATTCTTTCGTGAATTTATGTGAGTTGATTATAAGCCTATTCTCCCATCGCTTGTTAATAAATTTATCTGCAATAAATAAGGTTGTACGGTTTGAAAAGTTACTTAGCTTCTAGCACAAGATCGTTTAAAAGTTGCTCGATATTAATTAGAGTTCATAGCCAAGGCATAACTGATTGAAGCGGGATGCGAAGATTGGCGAGTCCGAAAAGGCCCTAACAAGGCATGAGGATTCCATTTTGTTGCTAAAGATCCAAAAGTGATGTGAAGAATCATTTATCGAAAATCAATATGAAGGATCGAGACACACGACGAAAATCAAGTACTCCCCAAAAGATCATGGAGAAGTCTATCCGAAAAGACCCTAGCAAGGTATGAGGATAAATAGATCCAAGTCCTAAAAGGAGGCGGATCGTTGTATATCAAAGTCCAAAATAAAGATTGGAGAAAAATGAAGAAGTCGTGGTCCAAGTATGAAGAATCTCTCAAAACTTTAAGTGAAGAAATTCCTATTATGAAGAGAAGACCATTATTTCATGAACGTCTCTCAAGATTTGAAGTATGAATTCACTGCCAAATATCGGTCCGAGAAAGGTCTCAAATCGTGAAGCGAGTTATGCCAAGATATGAACTTTATGAGGTCCCGAGAAGCAGTTTTAAAAGATTTTGTCCTTTAGCTAACTATTGACTAAATCGTCCCACTTTATTTTTAGCCTTAATAACTATAGAAATAAGTCAACAATGCATCCTCGTGATCAGTCAAGACAATAATAAAATATAAGAGATACACCTAGGAAAAAGGGAGTCTAAGTAAATAATTGGCCCACGTGAGTTCATGTTTGTTTGCTAACTTATAATAACAATGATCTCGTTTTTAAGCTTGGTATGGGGAACGTGAAACTTGAGGATGATAATTATTCATGACATTGCAAAACCCTAAGGTAAGTCTTTGATTTCTTTACTTGTTCTGTTATTTTCTATCTCTTTAATAAAGGCCAATGTGTATTGATTGTGATGAAAAGTGTAAACTTGCTTTGTGATTAATGCATTGCATGAGGACATTGCAATGGTCAAGTGTAGGGGATTTGATAGGTGTGAAAACATCCATCCCTTTACCACTTAATTATAAAGAAAACAAGACCATAACATGTATTTTATGTCGTAAATATCGGAATTATGCGTGGTTTGTGTTTTTGTTGTGTTTTAGGACCAAAATGTGAAAAGGAAGGAAAACACGGGCTTTCACGGGCTTTTATCAAAGAAAAAGACAAAAGACGAAGTCAAGAAATCAAGAGTGCAAAAAGAACGGAAGTCTAAGGCCTATTCTGAAGATTCATCAAAGAAAAAGTCCAAAGACGGAAGTTTAATAAAGCCGAAGAACTCAAGTCTTATTTATGAAGAAATTTCAAGACGAGTTTAAAGAAATCTCGAGCCAAAAGTCGAGACTTTAAAGACGAGACGGAAGAAAAGAAAGAAAAGAGGAAGCCACCAACCACTCCCCTCTCCTATATATACCACCCTCATTTGTTAGGAAAGGGGTGGTTAGTATTAGGAGTAGATTAGGAATAGTTTAAATTTATGCTTTCTCTCTCTAAATTTATGTTTTCTCTCTCAAGATTTAATAGGTAAGATTTAATTTTCATGTTTTTAATTGTTGAATCATTCACTTTTTAATCAAGCTTTTAATTAATCTTCTTCTACCTTTCTTTCTTAATCTTTACTTTTGATTATGGTATGTTCTTGAGTGTTTATGGTTTTGAATCAAGTGGGTTTTGATTGATTTATCTTTATTTGTTCGTTTTGTTGATTTGTTTTGATTGATTATTGTTAGTTGATGTTTATTGGTTATTTTGGTTTTATCTTTAGGTTGATTTTGGTTAGATTTGATTAGGTTCGTAGCTTTATTTTGTTCCCCTGTTCTTCGTATTTTCTTTCTGCTTCCCAGATTCCGAACGAAGCCAACATTCGGAATGAACCTATATTCCGAACCATCTTTATTATTCCGAGTGAAAGTTTATTCCGAATCAAGACTTATTATTCCGTATGAACTAATTATTCCGGATGAATCTTTTTATTCCGGATGAAGTAGATATTCCGGATGAGCAACTTTATTCCGAACGAAGCCAACATTCCGAATGAGCCTTTTTCCGAATCAGCATACTTATTCCGAATGAAGGTTTATTCCGGATGAACGAGTTTTTCCGAATGAGAAATTATTCCGGATGAACGAGTTATTCCGGATGAACGAGTTATTCCGGATGAAGGATTTATTTCGGATGATCTGTTTTTCTTGGATTTGTAATTTTTATGTTTTCTATTTTTCAGAAAAGTGATAGTTTTCTGGTGATTGTTTTTAGCTTAATTTTATTACTCTGCGCATTTTATTTTTCAGTCTTTAGTTAATTTCATCTTTTAGTTTTATTTTTATTTTTATTTATTGTTTCGCTTTAATTTTCATTTAAATATTTGCATTGCTCTTTTATTAATTGTCTTTAGTTTATTTTTTATTTCGCTTCACTTTTACCTTTCAATTAGAATAGATATCCAACTTCACCTTTCGTTACCAAGAACAACTGAGTCGCACTTAAACCTTAATCAATTCGAAAAGATCGGAACGAATATATTTTATACTTGGTTAAAAAACAGTTATTAGTTACTAAAAGAGTGTTCCAAATATCTTTAGCGGTTTCACACATAAAAATCCTTTCATACTCTTTCTTAGGTAAAGCATTATAAATCACCATTTTAGCCTCATTATTTTTTGAAAGTTTCTTTTTAGTATCGTCATTAGCTTTGTCAAAAGTGACCAATTCCTTTGTTTTAGAAACTTCATTAAATTGATAAGGTAAAAAATCACCAATGGTAATAACATGCCAAAGATCTAAATCTTTTGATTTCACATAAGTCTCAAATATATTTTTCCAATAAATAAAACTATCGGTTTCAAAAAGTAGTGGTCTTTGCATAGATTTCCCTTCTAGGTACTTGTTGGAATCCATAGATCGATTCAAGTTTTTAAAATACAATATACTTTAAAAATACTTGAGCAACCCGCTCTGATACCAATTGTAGAAACTAGAAGGGGGGATTGAATAGCTTCTTATATTTACTTGTTAAATAATGGTTTTCAAAAATCCTTTTTCTCAAAAACTTAGACTTAAGGAAATAAGTGAAATCTTCTTATGCGCAAAATGAACAATGATAGTGTAACTAAACTAATACTAACTAATGTATATGGACAAAGAATAAAGAATGTAAAGAGTTAAGGGTAAAGAAAGATCAAACCAAACACCAAGGATTTATAGTGGTTCGGCAACGAAGCTCACTCCTCGTTCCTACTCCACTCCTCGAGTACTCCTTACTCGAGAGTTCACTACACAACAAGCTCCTTATGGTGGAGAAAACCGTACACGTCGCTTAACCAATTTCCGACTCTAAGCTAAAAGTCGAGCCCTAATCGTAGCTAGGACTAATCTACACAACTATACTTAGTACATACATAACTTCCAAATAGACACAACTACTTGGATCTTCACAACTATGACACAACAACAAATGTATAAGATTTGATCTTCAAAGGATCTTTGGTGGTGGACTCAACACTTCACAAGGATAGTGTTCTTCTCTTTGCACTTGAAGAGGAAAGGATGGATGAGATAGATTCACTTCTAAACAAGTAGTAATCAATCAAATGATCAAGGATTTGAGTGATTTAAGAAGTATGTTTGAATCTGGAAATTTATGTGCAAAAGAGGTGAAGAGAAAATCTGAGAAAGGTCCACTATTTAAAAGACAAAGGGCCAATGGCTATATCTGCCCACGGTTCCTTATCTTAGCCGGCGGTACCTTATCGATAAGGAACCGCCTAGGCATTAGGGAACCGCCGGACTAGACTCCGCTCCCTTTTTGTCCTTTAGTGGTGGAGGTCTTATCTGATTATAAAATATCCTGAAATAATATTCCAAATCAAAAAAGAATATGTCATTTTCAAATTTTCAAATATTTAATTTAATAAAACATTTTCTTAAAAAGAAAGTTTAATTAAAAACTTGTCACAGTTAATAAAAGGTGAGTTTTAAGAAAAGATTAAATCACTTGATCATTTGATTAAGGTTAGTACTTGTTTATTCATACCTTAAGTGAAAATGGGTAAAATGAAAAATACTTGAACTCAAGAATTCGTTTTTCATTGTTTTCGTAAATGCTTGTTTTTACATATTGTCGTAATCAAAACTAAGCGAGACCGAAAAATGCAAGGGATGTTTTTAGGCATTATTGCATTAACACATACCAGTGCTGACTCCACACTACTGAGCTGAGGGTGAGCTCCATCTTCACCCTTCTCTCCTAAAGAAGTTGAGAGAGGAGTTTCCTTCTAGGCCTCTTTATGCATGTCACCTCCAGCAGAGACTAAAGGTGACGGCTGGTTGGGGTTCTTGTCCTTGGCCAGGGACTTAGTCTTCTTCAAAGCATGGCCTTGGGAATCATCATCAAACTTCTTTGAGGAAGATTGTGTGAGGGTTTTCCTCTTTCTGGACTCACGTCTAACCTTCTTGGTATTAATTAATGTTTGCTTCTGACGAGGTCCAGATAAAGCTCCAGGCTTTTTTTCCTTTTAGATCCCCTGCTCCAGTTGGAGAAGTGTCTTTGGGAGCTTTATACACTACTAAACCATCTGCTGAGTAGATGTCCAGCATGGGTTACGTAAGAGGAGGATCAATGGTGCTGACTAGAATGTTCCAGCGAGTGAGATCAAAGGTCTTAAAATTTATTTTCTCTCCATTGATTTTTGAAAAGTCATTCCCAAGATGGTCAGCAAAGAGGAGTGATAATAATCTGGTGTAAACAACGTTTTTCTCTCTAGTCTTTTTCTCCAGCTTCCCATGGAGATCTTCAAAAATAAGCCTCCTAAAATCAGCTTTAACACCCTTGGCCAAACAATATAAAATAATAGCATCTTTTTGGTTGATCTGGTTAAGGCCTCCAGTTCCCCCCCCCCCCAAAAACATTCAATAAGAATGGAAATCAGCAACTTCCACCTTGGTGGCAAACAACTTCTTTTTAACCCCCCCCCCCTTTTTGTAATCTCTTCAGTATACCCAATCTCTTTAAAGAAATTTTTGACAACCATCATCAGGTATAGCTTCATAGTCACTAGGGTTTTCCAAATAATCTAAACCCAAAACCTTTCTAAATAACTTTAACCCAAATCTACCATGAATCCCAACCGTGGTAGAATCAAACTCAATGGACTTCTTGTTGTTAGAAGCCTCTGCTGTAAACCAAAACTCTTTTAGCACATTTTGAAATATCATACCAGGATCCTCAAATAAAGCATACCTTAAAACACTTTTGGATAGATAAGTCAAAACTTGTTCCCCAGGAACAGACTTAATGGATTCAGGTTTGGGTAAGGTGATGTTGTTGGGTTTGAAAAAGATATCATCAATGGGATAGTTAACATGAGTGGATGGAATGAGAGTGATCTTAGCAATCTTTGGAGTAGAAGATGATTCAGCCATTGATGTTTCTGTGTGTGTTTTGAAAGAGAGAAAGTTTGTGTGTGTTTTTTGATAAAAGATTTGTAAGCGTGGAATGAAATCCAATTGTTAGGGATTATATAAAACTTGAACTGATTTGTAAAAAGTTTTTAAAACCATTTAAAATTAAAAATCTTTTAGGGTTTCTTTTGAACATTTGGCACAAACTTTTTCATTAATGTTCTACAAAAAGCTATGATTTTCTGTTGCTTGGAACAGTGAAACGCCCCATGTGTCAGAGAGTTGTTGACTGTGGATGGAGACGTTGAAATTTCCTTAATTAACAAATGACACCTTTTTGAAAGAATGTTTGATTTATTCATAAGAAATTAAATGCCATTAACTCTTTTGAATCACATTATTGATTTTTTTTAAATGTTGTTGCTCAGATATGCTGAAGCTGATGTTAATACTTGTGAGCTTCAGTGCGTCAGATGAGGCGACAAAACCCCATATACATGTTCACATAAGTGAACAAGACATATGACATTGCACGCTCCTCTACTCAGGCCTAGCTACTCATTGTATTAAAATTTTGTTCAGCATTGCTGAAGGAACCTTTTGATGACTGGTGATTATTTGTTCAGCTTCAGTGAATCAGATAAGGCGACAAAACATCATATACACACTCACATAAAGTGAAGTAGACACGTGACATTGCACACTTCTTTACTCAGACAATGCTACTCAACATTAATCAAAATCTTTTATGAAATGCTGAACCTTCAAGCTTCTTCAGTGAATGCTGAAGGTTCAGGTTTTGTGTCATCAATGTTCAGCATACCAAGCTCCATTATCAATCTTTTGAAAGTTGGTTCATCAAGTGGTTTGGTGAAGATATCAGCCATATGGTATTGGGTGGGGATGAAATGTAATTCAGTGTCCCCTTTCATAATGTGAACTCTGATAAAGTGATATCTAATATCAATGTGTTTTGTTCTTAAGTGGAGGATTGGATTGTTGGATATTGTAATAGCACTAGTGTTATCACAAAAGATTGTACCTTTTCATATTCTATGTCATAATCAGCTAGTTGGCTTTTCATCCAAAGAACATTGGTACAACATCCAGCAGCTGCCACATATTCAGCTTCTGCTGAAGACATGGCAACTGTTTGTTGCTTTTTAGCACTCCAACACACAAGTTTGCCACCTAGTAATTGGCAGGCACCAAAAGTGCTTTTTTGTCCAAATTGCATCCAGCATAGTTAGAATCTGAATACCACTTGAGATTAAAACCTGAGGATTTGGGGTACCAAATACCTAGACTTGGTGTACCTTTTAGGTATCTGAAGATTCTCTTTACAGCAGTAAGGTATGATTCCTTTGGATCTACTTGGTATTTTGCACAAAGGCATGTAGAGAATTGAATGTCAGGCCTGCTTGCAGTTAAGTACATGAGTGACCCAATCATACCTCTATACTGAGTCTCATTGACTGATTGTCCATTGAGATCAGGTCCTAAGTTGTTAGGGGGTACCATTGGAGTCTTCACTGAAGCACAATTGATATCATACTTCTTCAGCAGATCCTTGACATATTTTTCTTGATTGATGGAGATGCCTTGGTCAGATTGTTTAATCTGAAGACCAAGGAAGTATGTGAGTTCTCCCATCATACTCATCTCAAACTTGCTGGTCATAAGCTTGGCAAATTGTTTGCAAAGTTTCAAGCTTGTAGAACCCAAGATTATGTCATCCACATAATTTGTACCAGAATGGTGTCAGTTTTAGATTTATAGATAAATAAGGTGCTATCTATTTTTCCTCTGACAAATTTATGTTCAATGAGAAATGTTGAGAGAGTTTTATACCATGCTCTTGGAGCTTGCTTCAGTCCATACAAAGCTTTATAAAGCTTGTAGACATTATTTTGTTATTTACTACTCTCAAAGCCAGGAGGCTGAGTAACATAAACTTCTTCTTTTAGGTCACCATTTAGGAATGCACTTTTGAAATCCATTTGGTAGATGATGAAGTTCATATAAGTGGCATAAGCCAGGAAGATTCGTATGGCTTCCATACGTGCAACTGGAGCAAAGGTTTGATCAAAATCAACACCAGGCTCTTGATTGAATCCTTGGGCCACCAGCCTAGCTTTGTTGTTGGTCACCACATTGGTTTCATCTCTTTTGAGTTTGTAAACCCATTTGGTGCCAGTGGTTGATTTACCATATGGAAGAGGAACCAATTTCCAGACTTTGTTTCTTTCAAATTGATTGAGTTCCTCTTGTATGGCATCCACCCATCCAGGGTGTGTGAGGGCTTTAGAAACCTTTGTAGGTTCAATTTCTGAGAGAAAGTTTGCATAGAGGCATTCTCTAGATGAAGCAACACTCAGTTTTTATGCCATAGATCTAGTGACTCTACCTTCACCAGGATTTCCTATTATGTTCACCAGCTATATGTGACTATTTTTAGTCCAAGATTTTTGTAGAGCTAGTGAATAGGCACTGGTATCATGATTAGAGCTAGAGCTTGGAAGTTCATGACATGGACTTGGACTTAGATTATCTCTAATGTCTACTGAAGGATATTCAGTGGACAAAGGTTCTATCAATGGAGGGCTTCCTTCTTGGTCAGAAGCAACACATCAAAGACCTAATTCCCTAGAGATGGTAGGAGAGTTTTGAGCAAGGGGCTCAGATTGTTCATCAGCAGCTTCATATGATTGATCATTTTGATCATGTGTGTAAGCATGCTGATTGTTTTGAGACTGACCATTTTGGTAATTTGTGTTGCCTTGTTGATCATTTTGATCATTTTGATCATTTTGAGATTGATCATTATTTGATTGACAGCCATCAGTATGTGATACTGAATGATTTCCTTTTGTAGGACTTGTCATATCTTCAAACAGATCAATATAAGGGACTGAGTTGCTTGTTTGATATCTTTGAGAAGACTGATAATGTTGAAATTCATCAGATGGATAATTGTGAGATTCATGTATATGAAGTTCATCATCTAATGCATTTGTAAATTTGAGAGCTTTAGAACTTTCATTGAATGTGATATGATAGGTTTCTTCAATACATTGTCTTCTTGTGTTGAAGACTCTGTATGCTTTAGATACTAGAGAGTATCCAAGGAAGTAACCATCATCAGATTTTTGATCAAACTTTCCAAGGTGATCCTTGTGATTGTGAATGAATACTGGACATCCAAACACATGTAAGAATGAAATGTTTGGAATTCTCCCCCTGAAGACTTCATAGGGAGTCTTCATGTGTCTCTTCAAAATGATGGATCTATTTTGAGTGTCACAAACAGTGGCCACAACATCAGTCCAAAAATGCTTAGAAAGAGTGTAAAACCTCTGATTTTATCTTATTGACTTTGTCAACTGTTGTACTCACTATTTTTGGAATCTATACAATTCCACTTTTATATGACTTATTAATAATCATATCCTTTTTGTCATACTATTATTTCATATTTATTTGTACATTTATATGAACTTTTAGTCTTTACTGACTACGTTGGCAATTGACTGGCCACATGATTGAACAAGGACTCACTACTCATTACACACTTTTGATAAACTATAACATTATTTACTTAATTTATTAAGTGCCTGGATTTATACTGATATGTACATATCTACATATACCTCATATGTTGAACAAACACCTAACACTTTAAAACAATGTCTATTATTACATATTGTCATTTATTTATTTTGTTCAAGTAAAATAATTATAATGATATACTCATTATATACTTTCACTAAGTGATCTAAAGGTTTAACCAAAATACCTAGAAACTTAACAAATATCTACACTATGATACATGGACTATTATTAACTCCAATACTTGATACAAATCAACACATTTCTCCCCAAAATACATGTGTAGCCGTGTATATGGGCATGCTTACACATCTATAATAACTTGCTAACTTGCAAGCAATCTCAAACATATACATCCACATTGTACACTATACCTTTACTATGTCTTACACACGCCATACTATTTCCATACTTCACCATACACGATACACTATTAAGTGTCAATCTTGTCCCCCTTTAACTCTTCAAAACCTACGGCTAAACACACAAATGGGAAGGGAAAGACTTTGCTAGTTTTGGCATGTGCTTAATATCTTCACATATCTAATATGAATCCAACAAAATCTTAAGTATCTTCCCAAGATGCAAAGGACATAGTACTAGATACTCCGTGGATCTCCTCTTTCCTAGTATATCTGAATCCCACAAGGAACACACACACACACAACACTGAACACTTGAACTTTCCTCTCATTTCACTCTCTAAAACCCACGGCTCATATAATTTTCTTCACCAAAATCCTTCAAAGTTCATTTACTACTTCATTTACTAAGGCAATCTATGTCTCTTTCATCTTGAATACCAATCATTGTTACTCCTACAACAAGCTTGATCTCCAAGACAACTCCAAGGGTACTCACAAAGCTAAAACATCACGGCTAGGTTTTTACATAGGCATCCACCATTGTTGAAACCAATCTCAAGTTACTACTAGTTCACTTATTCACTCCTAGAACTATCTAACAAGTAAGTATCATGAAACCTATCTTTTCTATATACTTCATTTTCATACACTTGATCATACATGTACATGTCTCACTAGTAAAACTTAACCTAAAAACAAATCTAAAAAACCTAGACCATGACAGGTCACGGCTTAAAATGATGTATCACTTTATGTGATGTAAAATCTTGTTAACTATGGTGACCACAATCTCATGAACATGCTTAACTAGAAAAATCATGAAAACCTATGCATGTTTAAATCTAGACATGGGGTTATCCTCATTGTTTAGTGTGATGGATAACTTTGAAATATTGATATAAGCATAGAAATTATTAGATCTAAGTTACTAACTAAACATGTTAACTAGTTGCCTTAATAGATTATAAGGCCCAATGAATAGTAAGAATATAGTTAAGCCCACTAAGTAAGCCTTATAGAAACTAGGAGCCCATTAAGCCCAGTAAGCCCATTAGGATAATCATACTTAAAATAAACTTTATTTTTATTAAATAATTATATTATAAAACTTTTGGTGTGAAAAATATGATTTTATAAACTTTCGGATTAAATTGATGATTTAATAAAGTTTCGGACCAAAAATGTAAAATATAAACTTTCGGATTGATTTTGTAAATTAAATAAGTCTAAGGACTTAAATGGTCATGTTTAGAAACTCATTTTTAACAAAATTAAAACATAAGGACCTACTTTGTAATTTGCCAAGAGTTAGGGATGGTTTTGTATACCATTCGAGACTTAAACCAAAGTAGGAGGACCCATTTTGTAATTATCGTTAGTTATGTGTAGTTGTGTAACTTGATTAGAACCTTAGGGACTCCTTTGGCCACTTACCAAAACTATTAGGAGCCCTAGGGGCCTTTCTTGCCAAGTTAGTTAAGTTAAACAAGCCCTAATAAAACCCTAGGGGCCATTATGGCATTAACCAAATCTTGTTTAGTGCCCCAGGGGGCATTTATGAAACATTTCCTAACCCTAAATGTAACCGAATACTACAAGGACTAAAATTGACAATACTTGGAACTTTTATAAGCCCCTATTTACACGTGTAACAAGGGAGGGACTTGTTTTGCAATTAATTGAAAGTTTTACAAACCCTAGGGGTATTCTAGTAATTAACCGCGGGTAATTATATAAATCGAGGGACTAAAATGTAATTTTCATAAACTATAACAAACCCTAATTTACTATATATATACCCAATATTAAAAACGTAAAACTTAAATAAATACAACACTCGTTATTTTCCCAAACTTATAATCTAATAAGTATACACACTTCGGGAACGTTGAATTAAATTAAAATGTTACATATTTTTATAAATGTTATTTATATATGTTATATAAATTAAATATGGTTAACTTAAAAAAATAAATATATTAATCATATTTATTTCTTTTCACTTTATATATATATAGAACTTCCTTTTATAAATATTTAAATTACTTTATAAACGATACAAGTACGAGAATATTAATTAAAAAATTAATTAATTAAACGATACTATTTATTTTACACTTAAAAATAAATACTTCTATAACTTGTACAACAATGAACTAAATTGCAGATTTCGTAATAAGATGCTTAAAACCAGTATAAGCATGCACAGACTTGTTCTGAAACTTTTATGCATTATGTTATGCATTTGCTGAGACCTTATAATTATTTAGGTTGTTGACTGTATCGTAAGCATCACATCAGATTCCTTGTGACTTATTTATGTACTACTGAGGTGACTTCATGGCCCCACTTTGTATATTGACAAACTTTTAAAGCCTTTTATGGGGAAGAAAACATGCAATATTTGATGGACATAAACTGAGCTACGAAACCTTTGATTACATTTGCCTATTGTAGATGAACCCGCATGACCCCTGCATCTGAAACTGTTAAAATTGTTGAATTGCCTGAATGTATAAATAGATCTATTTGGGATTGACCATCCCCATCCGGGTGAGTAGCGCTCACTATGCCTAGGCCAGGACAACAGATGTTTAACATGTCGGAACATTTGGGTGCATTTTTATTAATGCGAAGGGTCCTCATTTGTTGTGGACTTAACGTGTCAAGTATCAGTTTTAGGCAATAGGGAATGTAATTACCTTTAAGTGTTGATGCTATGTGCATTACTACTTCAGTGAATGTTTATTGTCCAAACTCATTTTATTAAACCTGTGAATTCACCAACTTTATGTTGACTCTCTAAGCATGTTTTCTCAGGAAACTGAAGCATGTATTGACGTGCATGGAATCAAGCATCATGATAGGCTGCATTTATAGAGCTCATCTGGGGTTTTATAAACTGGGAATGATTTCAACTACTGAATAATGTTTAAGACTATTTTAATAACATTTGCACTTTTATTCATGTAATAAATGTAATGATAATCTTTTATCTGTTGCTCTACATACTACCTGCTGTTGATCCACGTCACGTGACACCCAAATATTATTTTCGCTGCATTTGACCAATTTGGGGGTGTCACCGAGAGTAGATCCAGCAAGCATTGTCCTTGCTGCTTCAATCAAGGTTATGTTCCTTCTTTCAGCCACACCATTTTGTTTAGGTGTGTAGGGAGATGAGAAATTTTGGGAAATCCCTTTGTCATCACAGAATTTGATCAGTGTGTGATTTCTGAATTCAGTGCCATTGTTAGTTCTGAGTTGTTTGACATGAGTGTCATTTTGATTTTCAACTCTTTTGATGAATGACATAATGGCATCTGGTGCATGGCTTTTCTTTGTCAGAAAATATACCCAGGTGTACCTAGAGTACTCACCAACAATGACAAGTGTATATTTTTCATGACAAATGGCCCTAGGTGATACTGGTCCAAATAAGTCCATGTGAAGCAAATGAAGACTTTCTTTGATTGAGAAAGTTTGCTTTGTTTTTAAACTAGCCCTATGGTGCTTCCCTTTTTCACATGCTGAGCATGGTTTGTCCTTGGAATAGACAAGTGAAGGTAGACCAATAACAAGATTTTGTTTTGCCAGCAGAGTTATTGTTTTGAAACTGAGATGTGAGAGCCTCTTATGCTAAAGCCAGTTGGTAATATTGGAAGCTTTAGCAAGGAAGCATGTCTCCTGAGTAGAATTCATGTTCATGACATAAACATCTTTGACTCTAGGAGCAATCATCACAATTTCATGATTGGAGTTAAAGATTGTACCTTTTTGTCATCAAAGAGCACAAGATACTTTGCATCACAAAGTTGACTTATGCTGATGAGGTTGTGCTTCAATCCATTGACATATGCTACCCTTGAGAAAACTATACCATTGCATTTTACTGAACCAAATCCTTCAGTAGTAGCTGATGAGTTATCACCAAAAACAACTTTAGGACCTTGTTCCTCCATATACTTGTGTGCAGATAACTTTTGGTGCCAGTTATATGCCTTGATCAACGACTATCTAGGTACCAAATAGGCTTCCTAAGATCACACTGCACAAGTTAAGGAAATGGTCAGTTTTGTTTTGAAACCCACCTTTGTTGGGTGGGGGTTTTAGATCTAGAAGTTGTTCTAGATCTGAAGGGTCCTCTTGTAGAGGGTATGTGTGATTGCTCAGAAGAATAAGAGGTCTGAACAGCTTTTGCTTTCTTAGCTTGGAGGGCTTCACCTCTTTTGAACCATTCTATATGGTTTTGATCAGATGTAGTGTGAACATCACTTCCACAAGTTTCACAACATTTGGTAATAGAGATTGGGTTTCTAGGTTTAATACCTCTTCTGAGTGAGATGATTCAATTATGTCCATGAGTGTCATGGTCATAACTTACACAAATATTACAAATAGGGTAATAGTGGCAGTCATCAGAGTGATGATTACCCATACCACAATGAATACATGGTGGGAAAGGCATATTTCGCCTGGATTGAGATGCTTCAGTATTGTGAGCATCATCACTAGTATTGGCCAGCATATACTGAGTATGTTCACAAGTAAGATGATCAGTCCTCTCACATTTAGTACAATAAATCACTCTTAAGCAAGTTTGAGTGAGATGGTTGTTTAGACCACATAACTTACAAGCCCTTTTAAATTGTGTCTTGTACTTTAAATGAGGAGAGTATGAAGGTTCATCTCTGAATCGTGTTGTTGTTTGTTGCTACCTGAGTTGCAATTTGAGATCATTGATCTCTTGCATGACAAGAGACATTCTCTCATCATCCTCAGATCTAGCATTCTTCAGTTTATTTGTTGAAACTGAAGAGGTAGTTCCCATATGTGAACCTCCAACAGGAGCAGAAGAGTTCTTTGAAGTGTCAATTTTGACATGTTTGGAAGAACTACCTTTGTGTGTGGTGTGTGACTTGATGATAGACTAGATACTTTTGGGTCCAGTAGATGGTTCAGCACCAGCCAGCTTCTCCAAAGGAGGAAGTGGGGTACTTACTTCATTCTCTATATCATCATCTGATTCATCCTCAGTAACTGAGGACTCAACTGGTGCTAAAGTGTCAACATTTGCTTGAAACTCAGGAAGAAGGATTCGTCCAGTGTCATGATTGGGTAAATTCTCTTCACCTGACCTTTCAATGTCAGGGATCGAGCTACCATCCTCATTTGAGGCTTTGACAAAGACAATAGAGTTGGTGTTGGAGGATCCTACAGCACCAAGCATTTTCCTCTTTTGAGCAGGAATTTGTTGATTTATGCATTTATTTACCCTATCAGAGTTCCTAAGCCAAGATTTAACAATATCTTTTGCTTCTTTTAATTCAACTCTTAGGGAGTTATTTTCTTCTAAAATTTCATTGTTCAATTGTTGAAAAGTAAGAATATCAAGTTTAGCTTCTTTTAGCTCTATTTGCTTACTTTCAAAGTCTTCAAGTTTTAGAACAAGTTTATGAAATTTTTCAAGCAGATTGTTTCTTTGTTCTTCAACAAATTTTAGATCAATGCACAGGTAATCAAATACAAATTTAATGTCATCTTTATCTTCTAATTCAAGAAGAGTTTGTACCTTTTTGATTGTGACATTTACCCATTCATTATTTCTGGCACTTTCTCTGGCTACAAAATTGGAGTTAGCCCCTTCAGCATCAGCAAGTGCCATCAGCACTTTCACATTAACAATTTCATCATCATCTGAAGAAAGATCTTCTTCGTCCCATTCATAGGCTTCAGCAATAAGTCCTTTGTTCTTGTCTTGCTTCAGAGCCTTGGAAAAGGAACTTTTAGTACTCATTAGGGCCAATAATGCCTTGATTTCTCTGTATTTGGCCTCAAAGTCTTTTGTTGGTCTGAGTTCAACCCTGTTTTGCTGAAATGAAGTAGAAGCAATTTGTTTTGGTTGAAATGATGATTGACCAGATGGTCTTGATTGAGCTGGTGAGGAATATGAAGGGAGAGATGTTTTTGAATAACAATCCCTAGCATAGTGACCAGTCTTCCCACATTTGTAGCATTCAGTGTCAACTGAAGCTTTTGTGGAGCTGGAGAACTTGCCTCCTTTCTTAAAGAACCTTCTAGACTTGGCCAGAAGATCTCTTTCATGAAATTCCTCTTTGAGCTCATTCATATATTCCTCACTAGTTCTAGTATCTTCCTCGTCATCAGGACTATCTTGGTAGTCTAGAATGACAGCTTCACTGAATAAAGATGTGGATAAGAGTGTAGCAATGGTTAATGCTTTACTCTTGCTTGAGCCTTCATAAATCCTATCAACTAGGTTTTCTTCATATTTTAGTTTCCCAAAAAGAGAGGCCAGATCACAATCTTTAATGTGATTAGCATTTCTCAAGCTTTGGCAGAAACTGAGCCACTTCTTTGGCAATGCATTAACAAAAAATGTGTTGATTTCAAGTTTTGAAAGCTCAACACCATCATTCACAAGTTCATTCATTAGTGCTTTGTATCTGGTGAATGTCTGTGTGAGGGTTTCCCCTTCTTTGTGCTTGAAGGTGTTGTATTGAAGCTTTAAATCTATGATTCTGGTTTCTTTTACATCAGAGGGTCCCTCATGGTAAAGAATAAAGTCCTCCCATGTAGCTTTGGCTGTTTTGCAATTTACAACAGAATTCATTTTGTCATCTGGAAGCACAGACATGATGAGACTTTTGAGGCGTTGATTTAGGTTAGCAGCTTTTCTCTCATCAGCAGTCCATTGTGCTTCAGGTCTTCTATTGTCCCCAACCATGGGAACAAAAGGACCATTTTCAATGATTCCAAGAAATTGAGGTTCAATCCCAACCATGTGGACAAGAAACCTCTTCTTCCAATTTGTAAAATTGGCTACCTCTAGTACAGGAGCAATATTGAGTTGGCCACCCCTATATTCTAGGGGTTTTGGTATAACTTGAGCCATTTTTTGGATCTTGATTTGAAAACTTTTAAATAAGTAGTTTAATAAAATAAGAGTTTAGCTAATCAAACTGCTCTGATACCACTTCTTGGTCCCTTGTAATTCGTTATTACTTATCAACTTAAGTAATAACTCTTTACTTCGACTCAAGTGTGTGTTTTAACAATAGATAAGAACTATGAACAATTAAAACAACAATACCAATATACTTTTCAACGTATAGACTTTTATTAGAATCAAATAAAGAATCTATGACCCACTTTGTTTGCGGAATAACAAAGTGGTTGACAACAATGGGTTGTGATCTCCTCTACTTAAATGTCTAACCAAAGTTAAAGTCTAAGCTCCAATCTAAATGTTCATATGCATCTTGGCTATATGGTTTAGTTGGTATCGAGAGAGAAAGGTTTTCTAGAGTTTAAGCTCTTGTATTGATTAACCCTTTCTCTCCCAATGTACACTCCTTAAATAGGCAGTGTAAACTAGGGTTTGCATTTTGCATGTTTCAATGCATGGGTTTATCCAGTGGGTGGTTGATGCCCATGTTGGATAAACAGTACAAAGTACATATTAAACTATTCTAGAAAAGATAAAGGTTGTACTTATATCTAAGTATACAAGCAACCTACTTTGACTTAAAGTTATATTTTCCCGCTGATAGGTGTGAAAACACCCATCCTTTTACCACTTAATTATAATAATAACCAAGCCAAAACGTATATTTAATGTCGTAAAAGTCGGAATTATGCGTGGTTTGTGTTTTTGTTGTGTTTTAGGACCAAATGTGAAAAAGGAAGAAAACACGGGATTTCACGGACTTTTATCGAAGAAAAAGACAAAAGACGAAGTCAAAAGACCAAGAGTTCAAAAAGAACGGAAGTCAAAGGCCTATTCTGAAGATTTATCGAAGAAAAAAACTAAAGACGGAAGTTTAACAAAGTCGAAGAACCAAGTCTTATAAATAAGAAAATTAGAAGACAAGTTCATTTTATCTATCGATAAATCCCGAGGCAAAGTCGAGAACGTCAAATTTAATTAATAGACGAGAAGATAAAGAAAAAGAAAAGAAGGGAGCACCTCACACCAACTACTTTCCTCCACTATATAAAGACCCCTCACTTGTCATTTGGGGTTGGTTAGCTAGAGTTAGTTTTATTTTTAGTTTTAGGAATAGTTTAGGAGTAGGTGTAGGTGTAATTTAATTTTCTATGCTTTAATTTTCTTTAAACTTGTCATTGAATCTTGAATCTTTATGTTTTAATTAAGTTTTTCATTAATCTCCTTCCTTTCTTTTTTGATCTAATTTTTATAGCTTATTAGATTATTGCTTATTTGATTGTTTGGTTGATTTTATTAAGTGGGTTTTATAGTTTTAATGATTTAATTAGGGTAAAGTTTATTGATTTGGTTGATTTGGTGTTTGTTAGATCTTAATTAGTGTTTAGGTTGGCTTATTTCTCAGATTAACTTGCTTATTTTTTGCTTATTTTTATTCCCTTTTTTTAGACCTTTCGTAAGAGGGTTTCTTTATTTTCAATGAAAGCTTCTTCCGAAACCCAAAGTTGCGAAACTCGTCCCACCAAAAAGTTACGAAAGAAACACAAAAAAGAAAGTTGCGAATGGAAATTTTGAAAAAAAGTTGCGAATGGAATTTTAAGTTACGAAAGTTTTTCTTGCCAAAAGTTCCGAATGGAATAATAAAAAAAAAGAAAAAAAAATATTGTTACGAATGAAAAATTGTTACGAATGCTTTTGAAACAAAAAGTTATGACTCGAACATGTTATTTGTAAAAAGTTACGAATGCTTTTATCTTGCCATTTTTTTTGTTTTCCCACCAAAAGTAGTGTTCCCCCATGGGGAACATGTCTTTTATTTTCCAACATTTTATCCGTAGTCAATTTAGTTTTATCCGAAAGTCGTTTTTATTTTTATTCTGAAAGTCAGTTATTTTTAGTTATATTTTTCGTCAAATTTTAGTATTAGTATTTTTTCGAAAAGTTTAAGTTTTAACTTCGTTTAGTTTTATAGTAGCCATATAGTCCAATTTCTTTCATTTTTATTTAGTAAGTTTTATTTTTAATTCGAAAGTTTACTTTTATTTTTACTTTTATTTTTATAAATTATTTCTTTTAAATATTTGTTTTAATATTCGTTTAATATCGTTTTAATTTGAGTTCCTTTATTTGTTTCTTTTATTCTAGTAAAGATAGGATTCCTTTTTCTTTTTAATTAGAAATAGATAATCAATCTTTCTTTTTATCCACAAAAAACGACTGAGTCACACTTTTAACCGGAGATCAATTCGATTAGACACCGAGAACAATGGATTTTTTAACCAAGTAAAATCTAGTTATTAAAATGGCGTCGCTGCCGGCTCTTTTCGTGAAGATTAACGGTTTTTTGTGAGAGACGCGTTGGATTTTAGGATCCGTTCATTTTTTAACGTTATTTTTCTTGCTCAAAATTTTTCAAAGATCCATAAAAACTTAAAATTTTCAAAAATCCAAAAACATTTAAAAACTCATAAAAAGCATTTCTTTTTCAAAAGTTTTGCACCAAAAATATTTTCTTTTCACGTTAACTTTATTTCTTTTATTTCTTTTCTATCTTTTTCTTTTGTAGGTGTACAAGACTCGTGCTATCATGGATAATCGTCCGATTTGGAAAATATTGAGCGTTATCAGATTATGTCCGAGGAATGTACGACTTGTGGTGGACCTCATGCTTATTTTAATTGTGACAAAACCTATGGGGAAGTTTATCCTAATGAGGAAGATATGTATTATGCTACTAATACTTATTTTGACTCCCCTAGTTTTACCACAACGAGTAACCCACCACATTTTGATCAAGGATTTTATGAGAAATTTCAAAATCAAGGGTTTTCAAATCATGAAAGTTTTCAAAATGAAGGCAATTTTCAAAACTATAATCAAGGGAATATTTCACAACCTCAAATGGAATTAATTTTTCAAAATATTGAACAACATGATAGATTCCTAAGAGAATGGCAAGAGGAAACTAATAGAAAATTCATGCTCCTTTTAGAAACCTATCAAGCTTAAAATAATATTGAGCCGTCTTTAAGAGTTGATGATGAGGCTACTTTTAGCTCTCCTACTTCCTCACCTCTTGAGGAAATTTCCGAGATTATTCTTGAGCCTACTTTACCCATTGATGACCCCATTTCTTCACCTACTCTTTCAAATGACTTTATGATTTCTTCAAATTCTCTTAGTGAGACTTGTTTTGATAAACCAATTTTTAAGGAGTGTGAAGAACTTTGTAATGAGACCATCGAAGAAGAACCCTTAATTGGTCTTACACCTAAGGAGATTGTCAATAAGGATGAGTTATCTTGTGATTCCGACTATACCTTTAATTATTCATCAGGATCTGATGAAGATGACTCTCCTATTTTATCAAAACCGACTTCTGCAAATCCTAAAGACGAGGTCACTCGTAATAATGATTACCAATTCGAGCCCGAGATTGAGGAAATTATCGAACGAGAGCTAGCTCTTTTACCTCCACTTCCATCTACAAGTGAGGACGATTTTTCCAACGTCGAGGCCGAACTTGATGAGTTGGAACGTCTTATTTTTCTTAATAATGACGAACCAACTCACTTGACCAATCATCCAATTCTCGAGGAGTTACCTAATCAACACTCCTCAAATGAGAATTACGTTTACCACATTCGTTCGGATTTAACTTATCAACAATCCCCACAAATGAATGATGGTTTCGTACTTGATCGTGATCTTTTCGAGAGAGTTTCTAAAATCCTCAATGACGGGAACGACAAACCTTGGTTTGACGCGCCTATCTATGATGAAGAAATCGAAGAGATTAACGTTCATGAGGATGAGTGCTTTGACTCGGGAGGTGACATTGACCATTCTATGATTGACTCCTTTACGGTTTTGCCGCTTAGTGACCATCAATTGTCTTGGGGGGATAAAAATTTGCTTCCTTTACCCACCCCACCTCCCGTGGATCACGATTTTACATACTTTTCGTATGTGGAGCGGAATTTTCTACCATTCAAAACTTATCCCTCGGCCTCTCCTTTATTATTTTCCTCCGGGAACGAGGACAAGGTCTTTGATCCCGGTATTACATTAGAGGCTTCCCCATGGACCATTTAATTCGGGGTCGAGTCAGGCTCGTGTCTCGATTAACGAAAACAAGCGCTTCTCGGGAGGTAACCCGCTAATCTATCATTTTTATCTGTTTTTCATCCTAAGTGTAGGGGGAGCCCCGTAGGAGTTTGTGTGTTCTTTCTTATCATGTGCAGGGATTCGAGCTTTCAAAGATCCATTCTTGATGACTTTTGACGACCTGTGATTCCGTGTACCCGTCTTCCCGGTTCTATCCTAAACTCTTCTGATTCACTATTTTATATTCTTCAATATTAAAATAGGAATCACTTTAGTTGTCTCTTCCTTAGCAAGATTTAAACAACGTGTACAGTGTCCTAAGTGTGGGGGAGTTTACTCTCACATTCTTAAACATCAAGGACAATATTTATATTAAGTGTAGGGGGACTTCTATCGAAGTTAAGTAGGCTTTTCAATGAATTTGTCCTTATTTTAACCGGAAAATTGATTTTTCGACATTTTTCAAAATTTTTGATCTATTTTGGCCTATAGTATTTTCCTTTGTTATCGTTATTTTCTTTCATTAGAATAAATTTTAATAAAATGGTTTTAATGAGTTTAGATGTCTTTGATATATTAGGCCCATCATGAATCTTTTGACTCAACTCGAGTTTACTTATTTGAGTTTGCTCTAGCTAGTATCCTTAACGTGTTTAAATCAAGTTTTGTTAGGCTTTTATATAGGGAACTTTAAAACGCGAAAGTCTTAACTCTTACGGGTTAAGAACAAGAACTTTTCGCAAGTTCCTATAATTTATCCTAGAAAGCCGTTTATCAAGGGAACTTTAAAATACGAATTCTAAACTTGAAAAAGTCTAAGAAGTTGTAAGATCCTATAGATGACTTGAAAACCAAAAACTTTGATTTATTTGGCTAAGCATCCACGAGTCTCATTCCTTGAGATTTTAAATTATGAAGAACGAGAGATTATAGAGTCAATTATAAGTTTGGTATTCTTTCATGAATTTATGTGAGTTAATTATGAGCTTTTTCTCCCATCGCTTGTTAATAAATTTAATTGCAATAAGTAAGGTTGTACGATTTGAAAAGTTACTTAGCTTCTAGCACAAGATCGTTTAAAAGTTCATCGGTACTAATTAGAGTTCATAGCTAAGGCATAACTTATTGAAGCGGGATGCAAAGATTGGCGAGTCTGAAAAGGCCCTAACAAGGCATGAGGGCTACATTTTGTTGCTAAAGATCCAAAGTGATGTGAAGAATCATTTATAAAAAATCAATATGAAGGATCGAGACACACGACGAAAAGCAAATACTCCCCTAAAGATCATGGAGAAGTCTATCCGAAAAGACCCTAGCAAGGTATGAGGATAAATAGATCCAAGTCCTAAAAGGAGGCGGATCGTTGTATATCAAAATTCCAAATAACGATTGGAGAAAAATGAAGAAGTCGTGGTCCAAGTACGAAGAATCTCTCAAAAACTTCAAGTGAAGAAATTCCTATTATGAAGAGAAGACCATTATTTCATGAACGTCTCTCAAGATTCGAAGTATGAAGTCAATGCCAAATATCGATCCGAGAAAGGTCTCAAATCGCGAAACGAGTTATGCCAAGATATGAACTTTATGAGGTTTCGAGAAGCAGTTTTAAAAGATTTTGTCCTTTAGCTAACTATTGATTAAATCGTCCTACTTTATTTTTAGCCTAAATAACTATCGAAATAAGTCAACAATGCACCCTCGTGATCATTCAAGACAACAATAAAATATAAGAGATACACCTAGGAATAAGGGAGTCTAAGTGAATAATTGAGCCACATGGGTTTGTGTTAGCTTGCTAACTTATAATAACAATGATCTCGTTTTTAAGCTTGGTATGGGGAACGTGAAACTTGAGGGTGATAAAAATCCATGACATCCAATGCCCTATTATAAGTCTTCGATCTCTTTACTTTTTCTCCCTTCAAGTATTTTGTTATTTTCTATCTTTTTAGTTTCATTAATGTCTTATGTTCAATAAAGGCTAAGGTGGGTTAATTATGATGGAAAATATAAATCTTGTTTTGCCATTAATGCATTGCATGAGGGCATTGCAATGGTCAAGTGTAGGGGATTTGATAGGTGTGAAAACACCCATCCTTTTACAACTTAATTATAATAATAACCAAGCCAAAACGTATATTTAATGACGTAAAAGTCGGAATTATGCGTGGTTTGTGTTTTTGTTGTGTTTTAGGACCAAATGTGAAAAAGGAAGAAAACACGGGATTTCACGGACTTTTATCGAAGAAAAAGACAAAAGACGAAGTCAAAAGACCAAGAGTGCAAAAAGAACGGAAGTCAAAGGCCTATTCTGAAGATTTATCGAAGAAAAAAACTAAAGACGGAAGTTTAACAAAGTCGAAGAACCAAGTCTTGTAAAAGAAGAAAATTAGAAGACGAATTCATTTTATCTATCGACAAATCCCGAGGCAAAGTCGAGAACGTCGAATATAATTAATAGACGAGAAGACAAAGAAAAAGAAAAGAAGGAAGCACCTCACACCAACTACTTTCCTCCACTATATAAAGACCCCTCACTTGTCATTTGGGGTTGGTAAGCTAGAGTTAGTTTTATTCTTAGTTTTAGGAATAGTTTAGGAGTAGGAGTAGGTGCAATTTAATTTTCTACTCTTTAATATTCTTTAATCTTGTCATTGAATCTTGAATCTTGAATCTTTATGTTTTAATTAAGTTTTTTATTAATCTCCTTCTTCCTTTCTTGTTGGATTAATTTTTATAGCTTATTGGATTATTGCTTATTTGATTGTTTTGTTGATTTTATTAAGTGGATTTTATAGTTTTAATGATTTGATTAGATTAAAGTTTATTGATTTGGTTGATTTGGTGTTTGTTAGATCTTAATTAGTGTTTAGGTTGGCTTATTTCTTAGATTAACTTGCTTATTTTTTGGCTTATTTTTGTTCCCTTTTTTAGACCTTTCGTAAGAGGGTTTCTTTATTTTCTACGAAAGCTTCTTCCGAAACCCAAAGTTGCTAAACTCATCCCGCCAAAAAGTTACGAAAGAAACACAAAAAAAAAGTTGTGAATGGAAATTTTGTAAAAAAGTTGCGAATGGAATTTTAAATTACGATAGTTTTTCTTGCCAAAAGTTCCGAATGGAATAATAAAAAAATAAAAAAAAAGAAAAAAAGTTATTGTTACGAATGAAAAATTGTTACGAATGCTTTTGAAACAAAAAGTTACGATTGGAACATGTTATTTGTAAAAAGTTACGAATGCTTTTATCTTGCCATCTTTTTGTTTTCCCACCAAAAGTAGTGTTCCCCCATGGGGAACATGTCTTTTATTTTCCAACATTTTATCCGTAGTCAATTTAGTTTTATCCGAAAGTCGTCTTTATTTTTATTCTGAAAGTCAGTTATTTTTAGTTATATTTTTCGGCAAATTTTAGTATTAGTATTTTTTCGAAAAGTTTAAGTTTTAAGTTTTATTAAGTGCCCGCTTTAATATTTGCCTCGTTTAGTTTTATAGTAGCCATATAGTCTAATTTCTTTCATTTTTATTTAGTAACTTTTATTTTTAATTCGAAAGTTTACTTTTATTTTTACTTTTATTTTTATAAAATATTTCTTTTAAATATTTATTTCAATATTCGTTTTAATATCTTTTTAATTTGAGTTCCTTTGTTTGTTTCTTTTATTCTAGTAAAGATAGGATGCCTTTTTCTTTTTAATTAGTAATAGATAATCAATCTTTCTTTTTATCCACCAAAAACGACTGAGTCATACTTTCAACCGGAGATCAATTCGATTAGACACCGAGAACAATGAACTCTTTAACTAAGTAAAATCTAGTTATTACCCGCCTAATGCAAACCATTAGAATACTGAAGAGTCTTCAGTATCCTAGAGGAGATCATCATTCAGTTTGGTATTATCAAACCAAACTGAACTGAAAGCCCTTCTTCAGTCCTTGGTCTTCAGCAACTAGACCGCCTAGTATTTGAAGCGAAGACTCCTTTGTCTTCAAAGTTAACTGGAAGGGGAGTGCTGAACTTTTTTCAGCTATAAAGTCTTCAGTAGGAACTTTGTTCATCTGGTCATCCTTCAACAGACTGGCCTTACTGCTGAGCATGAAACACTTAGGGGGATTTTATATTTAAATCCTATAGTTTCTTTAGGGTCAGTAAATACTGACCCCACAAGCACATACTCACAAGCAAGAATCAAAATACCGATGTGCTAAGTAAACTCGCATCAGTCGTATTCAATCACTTCACCAAAGAAGTACTGGTAGAATCCTTGGACGCAAGATCAATCGATGTACAAAAGGTCAATGACATAGTGGAAGGGGAGGGAGAATGTTGGATGACTCCCATCACATGATGTCTAGAGGAAGGAATATGGCAACGGAATCCGGATGAAGCCAGAAATATGAGGATGAAAATACCCCAGTATACCATGGAGAACGGAGTCCTATTCAAAAAAGTCATATCTATCACCAATGTTAAGGTGTGTCGGACCGCTGTAATCAAACTATATCATCCGAGAGGTCCACGAAGGAGCCTGCGGTATGTATGCCGGATCAAGATCGGTTGTAGCAAAGATAATGCGTCATGGATACTTTTGGCCAACAATGCATCAAGACGCATGGGACGAAATCTCCATGTGTGATTCGTGCAAGATACATGGGCCCATACCAAGGCTACCAAAGACAAAACTGACTTCGATAACGTCACCATGGCCCTTCTACCAGTGGGGGATGGACATCTTGGGACCGATCGTCGGGAACACTGGTAATATCAAGTTCGTGATTGTAGCCATTGACTACTTCACCAAATGGATCGCGGCTAAACCAGTGGCCAAGATAACCGGCAAAGAAGTCAAGAAGTTCGCTTGGGAAAATATTGTCTGCAGCTTTTGGGTTGCCTGGAGTGATAGTAACTGACAACGGAAAGCAGCTGATAGATGGGTCATTCGGAAAGTGGTGCGACAAATGGCATGTCAAGCAAATGACCACCGCGGTGGCTCATCCGAAAGAAAATAGCCTGCTCGGGAGAGCCAACAAGTCATTGATGCATGGATTAAAAGCTATATTGGGAAGAAGGCTAACCGGTTGGGTTGACGAATTAACCCACGTGCTATGGGCGCACCGGACAATGCTTAAAACCAGCAATGGGGAAACTCCTTTCAGCCTCACCTACGGGAGTGAAGCTGTGATCCCCGCCGAAATAGGGATCCCGTCAGCCAGAACCTTGCTCTTTGATGAAAATATGAATAAAGAGGAGTTGCGGTTAAATCTAGACTTACTACAAGAGAGAAGAGAGGATGCGGCCATCCAAGAGGCAAAGTATAAAAAGAAGGTTGAGCAATATTACAACAAGCGCATCAAACCATGCTTATTCAAGATTGGAAACTTCGTCTACCGCCGCAACATGGCCAACAGACAAGAGAAAATAGGAAAACTTGGCCCCAATTGGGAAGGACCCTATAGAGTGGTGGAAGCCTATCAAACCGGTTCGTACAAGCTGGAGACTGTGGATGGAAAAGAAATACCGCGCACATGGCACGCAACCAACTTGCAGAAATGCTGCATGTAATACAAACAATAATGTACGAACAATTTCAATGAATGAAAGTACTTTTGTTAAACATAATTAACTGCAGTAACTATAAACCCCGGTCTAGCTAACCGGAAGGTATGTAAGTACGCATTAAAAGTGTAGGACGCGGCCAAGGGGTAGTCCGGAGACAAATTAAAAGCGGCTTGGTGCCGATGTCTCCCATATAAACATTAGAACACAAGTGTTGGACGCGCCCAATGGGTAGTCCGGAGACAAATTAAAAGTGGCTCGGTGTCGATGTCTCCCATGTAAACATTAGAACACAAGTGTAGGACGCGCCCAATGGGTAGTCCGGAGACAAATTAAAAGCGGCTCGGTGCCGATGTCTCCCATGTAAACATTAGAACACAAGTTTAGGACGCGCCCAATGGTCAGTCCGGAGACAAATTAAAAGCGGCTCGATGCCGATGTCTCCCACGTGAACACTAAAAACACAAGTGTAGGACGCGCCCAAGGGGTCAGTCCGGAGGCACACCCCGTAGGGTGATCCGGAGTCGTTTAAACACATACTCCGGTGTCAAGTGCATAATATAACAAAAAAGCAAGATAATAGATGAGGGAAAGGAATGTTGGCTGATGATATTAAGAATAGGTAACATGTGTTTGAAACAACTAGAGTGAATAAGGTGATACTTGTCCAGAAAAACCAAAGTACGAGGAGCACATAATCATTACAGACATAATGTTTGAGAAAATATTGTTTAAACAAGGTTACAAATCGCACCGGCATACCGGGCCTTCACCTAGAGCTTCCCACCATCCTGACCCGGAGTCTTTTAGCCTTAGTCGTGTCCGAGCCACTAGCTGAAGTCTTGGAAGTATCAGCATTCTCGACCACCGGAGGGTTTTCAACTAGAGGAGTAATAGGCTTCTCTTCTGGAGCAAGCTACATAATGTCAACAACCGGAAGCTTGTTCGTCGCCGCCACCTTGGCCACAAAGGGGTATTCGGCTGAGAATAGAGCAGTAAAGTCTTCCTTCCAAGTTCTTGCCATTTCAACATTCAAATTATCTGCGGCAGCGATGGTGGCAGCTATCTGCTCAGGTGTGCGATCATACTCCACGGCTTTGAGAAATCCTGCATTAAAAATGGCTCCAGCCCCGAGAGAAAGTGAGTGTCGATATTCATAGCTGGCCAATAACCTGTGAACAAGTATCAAGAATCCATCCCTCATAAGAACTTACTTATCGACCTCCGCCTGAGCAAGAATAGAGGTCAGGTGCCTGTTGTTGGCTTCCAACTCTTTGATTCTATCAAAGTCTTTCACACGATCCTGGGCACTCACACTACAAAGACGCTCCATGTAAAACCTGCAGTTTTTAGGTTTTGACAATGACATCATTGTACACGTCACCTCATGATATATATTGTCACACCCCCAAATTGGTCAAATGCAGCGGAATAGTACTTGGGGTGTTACTTCGGTGGATCGATAGCAAATAGTAGACATAGCATGATCATAAAATTTCATTTAAACATATTACATGAATCAAATGTACAGATTTAATAAATTGTCTTGAAATCAACATTTATTATTATTTGTAGAAATATCTCAGCCCGATGGTAAACATGATGCTTCCTATGATCTGGAATCCAATGCACATGAACCTGCTTACTTTCCTGAGAAAACATATAAAGTAAAATGTGGGGGTTCACACGAGGTTGGTGAATTCATAGAGTTTAGTTTAATAAATAAAAGTACTGATATGCCAAACACCACGATCATAGTAGGATAATCACTGCCCAATACTATAGTAGTTCATATTGCCCTGTAACAGAAGCTAGACAATATTTCTCAGTATGACCATTTGGATCTATCCTGATGTTGTTTCCCTCAGTCCGACAATGAAATAAACATGTTGCTTGGCCTAAGCATTTCGTGATAGCAAGTCACGTAGGCCGGGTGTTGTCAATACCCGAATAGATCTATTCATAACATTTCGCGCTACACTATTAACTATTACAGTCCACGGGAATGGGGCAAACAATAGGCAATAAGTGGTTGTTGTTGTTGTTTGTGCGTGTTTGCATATAAAATGATTTTGTATGTTTTCTCCCCCAGTTATAAAAACAGTAAACGATGGGGCCATGAACTCACCTCAATGATAAAGTAGTGTGTTGAAGTCACTGAATGTAGTGGAACAGTATGATCACGAAGCAGCAGGATTATCTGTGTAATTTATGTGTGTCTTAAGGTGAACAAGCCAAGCCAAAGAAGGAGTAGGCAAGGTTCCCTTAAGCAGTTGTTGAGTAGGGTGGTAGCAAGGGTGATGAGGTGCAAGCATATCTCCATAAGTTCCAAAAATATTTCCTTTTATTTCATCAGATGGATACTGAGATGGCTTAGAAATTGCAATACCAGGATCGAACACTGATAAGTGTGAAAACACTCATCAATTATGATCCAAAAACCACTCAAAACACTGTCAAATACATTATATTTAACTGAAAAATATCATAATCACGTGGGTATTTGTGTTTCATGTGTTTTCAGGTAAACAAGATACATTTTGAAGCAAAGACGCGTTTTAAGGGATTTATTTGACGAAAAGACGAAGAAAAGGACGAAAGAGCTTTCAAGGACCTTACTTGCCATTATTTCAAAGATCGAGGACTAAAAGCGTAACTTTTAACAAGATGAAGGATGAAAAGGAATTTACTTAAAGTTTTTATACACATTTGAAAAAAGGAATGAAGTAAAAGGACCAAAAAGAAATGTTGAAAAGTTAATGTAACTTTACATATAAACTTGGTCAAATGACCAAGTCACGGTCATAACCTCTTTCTCCTTAACCGAATATCAAGAGAGAGAAACGAATAACAGTTATTCATTTCTTCTATCCACCAAAACCTGCAATTCATCATTACGAGGGTTCAAGAAGGATTCAGATAAAACTCAAAGAAGAATAAGTGCTCATCTCTTCCTCATCTACAAGAAGATACTCATCAATTAGATAAAGACGAAGCAACGAAGAAACGCCCAATTTGGGTTTGGCAGGAAGAGCGATCTTATCCTCGTATTAAACACGTGGCGATTGCGGATTGGACAAGACACATCATACTCCTCCATTCGACGGCTATAAAAAAAAGAGAAGACTTCATTTTTTGAAGGTTAGCTTAGGAGTAGTTTCACATAGTTAGCTAGTTAGGAATAGTTAGTTTAATTTTCTCTCAAAGATTTATGATTTTCAGTTAATCATTTAGTTAGTTTGATCGATTTCTTGTTTAAAAACTTGTAACCGAATGATTTTCTGTTATAACTGAATGTAATCTTTTCCTCCATTAATGAATTCATTAAAAGCTTCATATCTTCTTCTTTCTCTTCTCTTTTCCTATTTAGTGATAAAAAGTTATAGATTAATATGTTACTGATCATACGAGTCAGTTACTGTTCACAGTTTGGTTTGTGAATTTGGTTATAATCGTTTAAATTTTCTTAAGAATCAAGGATTTCATAGAAACTGTTCACGGTTAGAGTTAGTGTTATTTCAGTGAGTTTTCAGTAAGCATCAAGAATTTCCGTAAGTTTTGAGCTTTTGATTTAGTTTGATCTTTATAGCCATTAGTTACAAACCTTTTATGATTTTTTTAGTCGCCTTGACTGCATTTCGTTTTATGTTAGAATTTGTTACATTTAAGTTTGAGCAGAAGTAGTTAAATGTTCAGTTGGAGTACCTATAAGCATACAGATTCTCAATTTTGAAAATCGGTTTGGAATTCGTTTTTGAGTCTAATTGATCAGTAGAAGCCGGTTACAGCTTGTTGCATACAAATGCTTGTTATCAGCTTAGTCTAAAAGCTTGTTTGTAGTTTGAGAGTGATATAAGTTTTAGATTCGAAGGTCTTATTTGGTTCTTCTTTGTTTTTTTTCTTGTATAATCTGTTTTGTAGGTTTTGCTTTGAATTTGTTATGCAGGAATTTGGAGTTGCTGAATGGTGGTAGGAGATTGGTGGTATTTGGTTTCAAGCGAGCTCAGCGCTCCGCTTCGACATCAAAGGACTAGGCCTGGAAGTGTAGGTTAAGCTCATTTTAGTTTTTCTACAAATGGTAGTATAATCTGTTAGTTGTTCTAGTAGTGTATCTTTATTTACAAACTGCTCTAATTGCCTGTTATGTTCATGTTGATCTCTGCCTTATTTCAGTTCATACATTCAAGTTTCCTAGTTTTGTAGAATTAGCATTCTGTTAGAATATAGTGTGTTTGGAATAGCCATTGGTTGATGCTTTTGATCATTGTCTTAGTAGTATTTTAGTATTATAAACATTTAGGTGCATTAGATAAATCATAAATTTAGTATACTTCTATAAGTCAGTCAACACATTTCGTCGAAAAGGTAAATTGACAGAAAAAGCTCTGATCATGATGGGTTTTAAAAGATTGCTGATAGGTTGTCTGTGTAAAATCTGTATCCTTCAACTCAGTAGGTTATAGTTTATAGGTTGTTATTTTGGGCGTTTTAAGTTCACTAGATAATTTTTGTAATCAGTTACTTTGTATATTTTTTTAGAAGAAATCCAACTCAGTAGATAAACCGTAATAATCTGTAGGAACAAGTAGCAGTAAAGTCTTTTGAATCTGAATTTGTATTGTTCTCAATTTGTTAGTTTGGTTAAGTGACAGTTTTAGTCCTTCGTTTTATATATCTTCTTTACGCTCACAGTCCTGCATCGTTAAATAATATACAGTTAGCCCCGTTAGTCAGTAACATATTTTCACTTTAGGTCCAATTTGATTTAGATTTGTTAATAGACTGTATTTGGACAGTAAAATGTTGGGCTAAGTTTCCTATTGGGCTTTTCGATGTAAATTCGAACTGGAATAGTCATTGTCAGTATAAAATAGTTAAATTTGTGTTTGCAATCTTCTTTTACATATTCTGAATTTGAATTTGAATATTTCGTAAAAGTGTTAAAGATTAGTTTCTAGTTTAATATTTTTTTGTATTTGTAGAATAAATTGGTATTTTGTTTAAATTGTATTTTGAGCTTTTATTATTCTACGTGCAACGTGTTTTAGATTAGTAAGTATACGTAGGCAATATAGTATATTTTACACTTTTTACGTGCTATTTGCCAAGTAGTAATAGATACCAATCAATTTCTTTTAACCAAAAACAATCAAGTTGAGCTTAAAAACGTTATATCAATTCGTTAAGACCGAGAGACAACTGAACTAAAAAATGGAATATTAAATGGCGCCGCTGCCGGTTCTTTTCGTGAAGATTAATGGTTTCGAGTGAGACGATTGGATTTTGGGATCCGTTCACTTTGTGAACGTTATTTTTACGTATTATAAATCAAAAAGATAAAAAAAAATCCAAAAGATAAAAATATAAAAAATAAAAAACCAAAAAATCAATTCTTTTCCTAAAGAATTGAACCAAAAAAAATAAAAAATCCAAAAAAGTAATCCTTTTCCTAAAAGATTACACCCAAAAATATATATTATATTGGTTTTCCTCGGTTTTTATGTACATATAGTATTTTTTCTTAAAAACTCATAAATACAAAAATATTTTCCATATATTATTATTAGTAAATACGTATACGTATAAGAACAACCAATACACATATCTTCCATAAGTATTGTCGAGGCAATACACCGTGTTGAGGGGCGTTCCGGTCCTTAACACGCGTATCGATAAAATTTAATTAAGCAAGAATAGATAAATACTTCCAATAGGCAAAAATTCGAAGAATACAAACTACAAAGTGAATAGAAAGGCGATGTGCTATAAAATGCCATCTAAGGGTCAATAGGTACTTAAGTGCTTCACGCCACCTAACCCCCCGTTCACTAGTGAGTATTCTAAGAAGGAAGGCTTCATTGGGGGTCTTGCACCCAAGTAGTACATACATATATTATACTTTCTTGTGGATATTTCATATCGAACCTCGAGGGAGATAATCTCTTCTCCTTCAAAAGTCGACCGAGAGCTCATCTCTCACTCCTCGAGTTTACTTACACGTGTACTCGCACACGTGTAAACATACCACCTTTGGTGTATTACTTCCTTCCCCGAGGAAGCTTTTAAACGTCATTTTACTTGTATATACATTCGGCCACCTTGTTACACATGGATACTCGTTCCATGTTGGGGATTTTGCAACAACGATTCGCCAACGCTACTTATCCGACTTGTTCGACTTGTGGAGGTCCACACGATACTTATTTATGTGATCAAAACAATGGCTATTATGGGGAGGGATATGCTTACAATGGAACCGAGAACCCTAGTTTTTAACCTAACCTTCAAATGGACTATACTTGTAATGACTATATGGGATATTCTGGCTTTGCATTACAAAATCCACCATCATTTCATGATCAAACCTTTAATGAGCCATACCAACACCAAGGATTTTCCAATTATGAGGGTTTTCAAAATAATGATAATTTTCAAGGCTATAATCAAGAAACCTTTCATAATCAAAGATTTTCAAACAATGAAGGCTTTCAAAATGATGAAAATTTTCCATGCCATAATCAAGATACTTTTCAAAATCAAGGATTTTCACATTATGATGGTTTTCAAAATGAAGGAAATTTTCAAGGTTACAATCATGAGAACTTTCATAATCATGACTCTTTTCAAACCTATAATTCACGTAATTATGGAAATCCACCTCCACCATGTTCTTCGACTTTTTCATGTGAGTTTTGTGGAAACGCTTCCTATTATGGTTATGATTGTAGACCGAGGGATCCGCCATCTTATGTCCATAATCTTGTCAAGAAGTTTCATTCTTTACTTGAGACAACAAACAAGTCGAACGATGATGTTTATAAGATGCTTGATAGTATGAAAGACATGAGCCTCGAGGAAATGAAAGACACGGGTCGATGGTTAAAGAAAAGAATTAAGTCTACTGAGGAAGAGGAAATTAAGTCTTGGCAATATGATAAGGAGATCGGTGATTTGTATAGAGAATCGTTGAACAAATTTTCTTGTCGCCTCAGGATATATTTAAATGATTTCCTCTTTAAGATTGATAAAAAGGAAGAAGAAGAACAATTTTTGCTAATCGTGGTTGTATGCTTCATCAATGCTTATATGACGATCCTCCGATTTGTATGACATTTAATGATGACACACCTTCATCACCTTTACCTCACGTGGAACCCACTGGCTCTTTAACCATGGGGGACGAGCCTCTTAGCACTAATACAAACACCGATTTGGATGAATTGACCTCTTATAGTGTTGAGAACCTTATCCCAATCAAAAGAGAGCTTGAGGGTGTTTCCAATAAACCATGTGACGAGCTTTGTATTGATACCTCTTCTCCTCATGATCACATTGAGATTTCATCACATATTGACCTTCATGCTACTACTAGTGATTTTGGTGACTTTAATCTTGATGAATTGTTCAAAGAAAGGGATAATGAGATTGAGGAAGAGTTTGTGCAAGACTTTCCACAAATAGAGGATGATGATTGTGATTCTAGTGAGGCATCTTATGATATATCATCCGATGACTTTTCATGTCAAGATGACATTCCTAATTTGGATGATGATGTTGATCATATAGAAGAAGTGGAAGATGTTCATATTCGTGAGGTTTTATCAAACGTTTATAATCTTATCTCCTCGATTGAAGCATTGAACACACACCATAATGATGATTCCATAGAAGAAGAACCTTTCATTGATATTTCTTCACCGGTTTTTGAGGTTGCTCCTATTGATTTTTATGATGATATCATCTCTTTGAGTGATTCTCTCATTAATACACCTTCTTTTGAGCCTTCTATTCCCACCCTCCCACCCTTGAAGTTGGTTATTGATGAAGATCCTATACTCTTAGAGATTGGTCCTTTTTCACCTAAGGCAACTTTAGAACCCAAAACCTTTGATATGGATTCTCATATGGATATTGATGCCACCATAGAGGCTTATCTTGCTAATATTGATATTGAGGTTGATGATAGTGATTCTAATTGGGAAGAGGAGATTCGTCTTATTGAGAACATGCTTTTTGGGACCATAGAGCCTACACCTCCTTTACAAGACACTATTCATCTTGATCCTCCTTTTTCTACGCCTTCTATGAAAGATTACCCACCTTTTGATGATGATGAAGAGCCCAATATGGATATACTAGTTATGAATGTTTTGATACCTACACCTTCATTGTCTCATGATGCTTTGATCACTAAGGGTGAATCTTATATGGTTGATACGAGTTCATCTCTTTATTTTCCCATGAAGGGAAAGGTTTTTGATCCTGGGATACATATGTTTGGGAAAAATCAGTTTTTATCTACTCCACTTAAGAGTGTGACTTCTATTGAGATGGAATTCTTGTATGAGCTTACTTTGGTGATGCTTCCTACTTTGGATTTGTTCACTTGTCGAGATGGAAACTATGTATTTGATCCTGGGGTGCTTCATAATTGAGAGATTTCGTATGTTGGACAAACTTGAGACACGTTGGACCGTTCCATTTATCGAGGCGGATATTGTAAATCTATAGTAAATGGCAACGTGCTAAGTTTGAGTGTATCATGTGAGTCGAGCTTCAAAGTGGATATCATTTATTCTCCATGATGGTTTCCCCAAGGACAACTTAATTCGGGGCCGAGTCGAGCTAGCGACTTAGGGTTAAAAAAACTCAAGCATTGAATAACTAGGTTAGAAAACGTAGAGTAGATTTTAAATAGGTTAGGTTTAATTAAGAGGATGTTATAGTAGAGTTGAAGTGGAGGGGTGGCCTTTCTTCGTCTTTTGGTGTTTGTTTCAAGGGTTGCTCTCTCTCATTTCATGCTTGGAGCTTAAGGAGGAGGCCCGTGTATCCGGTTCACTTCGATTAGTTTTTGCTATTGTGATATTCTAAACACCTGTGCTTAAAATGAATACCCTTTAGTTGTCTCTTCCTTAACTTGGGTTAAGCAAAGTAATCAATGTCCTAAGTGTAGGGGAGTTTACTCCATACTCTTAAACATTTAGGACAATGTTTATCTTAAGTGTAGGGGAGACTTCTATCGAAGTGACCGTACCTAGACCATTGCCTTTGACTTCATGATTACTTGGAAATTAATTTTTCAAACATTTTTCAAATTTTTGATCTACTTTGGCCAACAAAAATATGCATTCATAATTTTTGCATCAATCATTTTTCATTTGCATAACACATTTGTATTGTATATATTTCTTCTTTTGTTTTTCATCAAAAATACATAAAAAGGAAAAAATATAATAAAAACATGGTTTAACAAATTCAGACTTCTTTGACATATTAGGCCCGCCATGGATATTTTGACTCAACCCGAGTTTGCTTATCTAAGCATTCTCTAGCTAGTATCCTTAACCATGTAGACCTTTATTGGTTTATTAGGCTAAGCATCCACTAGTCTCATTAATTGAGATTTTAAATTTGTGGAGAATGGGAAATGATAGAGTTGAAGCAAGTATAAAAGGGCTAGATAAACTTCATGATAATTACTTGTGGCTAAACCTTTCTCTTCTTTGCCTCTAATTTCTTCGCATGTATATATGTTAATAAATAATCAAGAACGGTTTTAATCGGTTTGTAGTCTCTTATGCATTTTTGTCTAATCATTCATGGTTGGTATAAGTACGTTTTAAGATTCTAAGTTAGAACGTTTTATGTGTACTAGACTTATGTCATGCTTAATACTTAGCGGGTGTTTTTCCTTTTATTCTTTTCAACTTTCTTTGTGAGGAATAAAGAAAAATAAGAGCGGCTTACAAAAAAAATGAGTGGCTAGAAAAAAAAAAGAAAAAAAGAAAAAAAATAAGAAAAAAAATAATAATTATACAAGACTCCCAAGAGGGGCAGTGTGGTGTTAATCATAGTGACTATTGAGTTCCAATATTACCTTGACAGGTTGCAGGGATTCAATAGATTACTCCAATCCAATATTACCTTGACGGGTTACGGGGTTGAAGATCCAAAGTCTCAAAAAGGCGAAGGATGTAAATTATTGCGTGAGTTTTATTTTTCTTTCCTTAGCGAGTGTGTAGCTACTTATGAAAGCATGACATGAGGATTTTACACATAAGGCGAATGACTTATTACTCTTGAAACGGACTTATATTAATTGTGAGCGGTTTTTCGAGTAATGGATGAGAGGATTACTTAGGATTAAAATCGTGCTTCCTTATTTTTGGATTTTACATTTCTTATATTTCACGCTTCAAATAATGACAAATTTGCCTTCAAGCAATTTGCTCAAATAATAACCGGTTCCACATTTAATTGTCATGAATAAGTTGATGCACTTTTAACTTGTGAATGCAATGATCCCATTTTTAAGCTTGGTATGGGGAAAGTGAAACTTGAGGGTGATAAGTGTCCATGGTACCAAAGCCCTAATCTAAGTCATTGATTTCTTTATGAGTTATTTCCATCAAACCCATTTATGAAAAAATCAAAAATATATTAATAAAATTGGTTTCCTTGCATTGCATTGTATATATTAAAAATCATTCATCATGTAGAATAGTTTAGTTTATTAAATCATAAAATGGCCAAGGTGGGTTAATTATGAGAAAAGTGCACTCTAGAGCTTTGAAATGCTGCATTGCATGCGGTCATGGCAATGGTCAAGTGGAGGGGAGTTGATAAGTGTGAAAACATTCATCAATTATGATCCAAAAACCACTCAAAACACTGTCAAATACATTATATTTAACTTAAAAATATCAGAATCACGTGGGTATTTATGTTTCATGTGTTTTTAGGTAAACAAGATACATTTTGAAGCAAAGACGCGTTTTAAGGGATTTATTTGACGAAAAGACGAAGAAAAGGACGAAAGAGCTTTCAAGGACCTTACTTGCCATTATTTCAAAGATCGAGGACTAAAAGCGTAACTTTTAACAAGATGAAGGATGAAAAGGAATTTACTTAAAGTTTTTATACACATTTGACAAAAGGAATGAAGTAAAAGGACCAAAAAGAAATGTTGAAAAGTTAATGTAACTTTACATATAAACTTGGTCAAATGACCAAGTCACGGTCAAACCCTCTTTCTCCTTCACCGAATATCAAGAGAGAGAAACGAATAACAGTTATTCATTTCTTCTATCCACCAAAACCTGCAATTCATCATTACGAGGGTTCAAGAAGGATTCAGATAAAACTCAAAGAAGAATAAGTGCTCATCTCTTCCTCCTCTACAAGAAGATACTCATCAATTAGATAAAGACGAAGCAGCGAAGAAACGCCCAATTTTGGTTTGGCAGGAAGAACGATCTTATCCTCGTATTAAACACGTGGCGACTGCGGATTGGACAAGACACATCATACTCCTCCATTCGACGGCTATAAAAAGAAGAGAAGACTTCATTTTTCGACGGTTAGCTTAGGAGTAGTTTCACATAGTTAGTTAGTTAGGAATAGTTAGTTTAATTTTCTCTCAAAGCTTTATGATTTTCAGTTAATCATTTAGTTAGTTTGATCATTTTCTTGTTTAAAAACTTGTAACTGAATGATTTTCTGTTATAACTGAATGTAATCTTTTCCTCCATTAATGAATTCATTAAAAGCTTCATATCTTCTTATTTCTCTTCTCTTTTCCTGTTTAGTGATAAAAAGTTATAGATTAATATGTTACTGATCATACGAGTCAGTTACTGTTCACAGTTTGGTTTGTGAATTTGGTTATAATCGTTTCAATTTTCTTATGAACCAAGGATTTCATAGTTACTGTTCACAGTTAGAGTTAGTGTTATTTCAGTGAGTTTTCAGTAAGCATCAAGAATTTCCGCAAGTTTTGAGCTTTTGATTTAGTTTGATCTTTATAGCCATTAGTCACAAACCTTTTATGATTTGTTTCAGTCGCCTTGACTGCATTTCGTTTTATGTTAGAATTTGTTACATTTAAGTTTGAGCAGAAGTAGTTAAATGTTCAGTTGGAGTACCTATAAGCATACAGATTCTCAGTTTTGAAAATCGGTTTCGAATTCGTTTTTGAGTCTAATTGATCAGTAGAAGCCGATTACAGCTTGTTGCATACAAATGCTTGTTATCAGTTTAGTCTAAAAGTTTGTTTGTAGTTCGAGAGTGATATAAGTTTTAGATTCGAAGGTCTTATTTGGTTCTTCTTCGTTTTTTTCTTGTATAATCTGTTTTGTAGGTTTTGCTTTGAATTTGTTATGCAGGAATTTGGAGTTGCTGAACGGTGGTAGGAGATTGGTGGTATTTGGTTTCAAGCGAGCTCAGCGCTCCGCTTCGACATCAAAGGACTAGGCCTAGAAGTGTAGGTTAAGCTCATTTTAGGTTTTCTACAAATGGTAGTATAATCTGTTAGTTGTTCTAGTAGTGTATCTTTATTTACAAACTGCTCTAATTGCCTGTTATGTTCATGTTGATCTCTGCCTTATTTCAGTTCATACATTCAAGTTTCCTAGTTTTGTAGAATTAGCATTTTGTTAGAATATAGTGTGTTTGTAATAGCCATTGGTTGATGCTTTTGATCATTGTCTTAGTAGTATTTTAGTATTATAAACAGTTAGGTGCATTAGATAAATCATAAATTTAGTATACTTCTATAAGTCAGTCAACACATTCGTCGAAAAGGTAAATTGACAGAAAAAGCTCTGATCATGATGGGTTTTAAAAGATTGCTGATAGGTTGTCTGTGTAAAATCTGTATCCTTCAACTCAGTAGGTTATAGTTTATAGGTTGTTATTTTGGGCATTTTAAGTTCACTAGATAATTTTTGTAATCAGTTACTTTGTATATTTTTTAGAAGAAATCCAACTCAGTAGATAAACCGTAATAATCTGTAGGAACAAGTAGCAGTAAAGTCTTTTGAATCTGAATTTGTATTGTTCTCAATTTGTTAGTTTGGTTAAGTGACAGTTTTAGTCCTTCGTTTTATATATCTTCTTTACGCTCACAGTCCTGCATCGTTAAATAATATACAGTTAGCCCCGTTAGTCAGTAACATAGTTTCACTTTAGGTCCAATTTGATTTAGATTTGTTAATAGACTGTATTTAGACAGTAAAATGTTGGGCTAAGTTTCCTATTGGGCTTTTCGATGTAAATTCGAACTGGAATAGTCATTGTCAGTATAAAATAGTTAAATTTGTGTTTGCAATCTTCTTTTACATATTCTGAATTTGAATTTGAATATTTCGTAAAAGTGTTAAAGATTAGTTTCTAGTTTAATATTTTTTTGTATTTGTAGAATAAATTGGTATTTTGTTTAAATTGTATTTTGAGCTTTTATTATTCTACGTGCAACGTGTTTTAGATTAGTAAGTATACGTAGGCAATATAGTATTTTTACACTTTTTACGTGCTATTTGCCAAGTAGTAATAGATACCAATCAATTTCTTTTAACCAAAAACAATCAAGTTGAACTTAAAAACGTTATATCAATTCGTTAAGACCGAGAGACAACTGAACTAAAAAATAGAATATTAAACACCTTTTCGTTTAGGGGAAAATAACAATCAGGCTCAGTAGAATTTGACGATGATCCGCTCATAAATCTCACAATCTCATCCTTAGAAGGTGGATAGAGAGGTGTCAAGACATAGGTACTGCGAATATCGGTGTCATCCGGCTTCTTCTCCTTTGAGACGGGTTTCTTCATATCCAAAGGAGGATAAAGACCATAATCATCAAAGTCCAAAGGAGGAGAATCACTCTTATTTGGGAAGTAAGTGTTGAGAAAAGTAGCAAAATCTTCCTCAAATGAGTAGTCATCCAAAGTAGGATCAAGCATTGTTGGTGGAGGATCTTCATCAAAAGTAGGAGTAAGGTCATCATGAGAAGAATCACTCGAAAGAGTATCGACATCGTCAAAATCAAAATCATCATATGTTGGCATGTCGTTATACTTAGAAGAAAAAACATCAGAATCATCCATGTCAGAACTAGAATCATCATAATAGCCATCATAGATCGGTGGAGACTCAAATATTGGTGGAAGATCTAAATTGGAGAGAGAATCATCCACATCATCTTGGAACAGTGGATTAGCATAGCAAGAATCGAAAAGAGGATTGTTGTAGACAATAAAATCATCAAGCACATTAATCATATTCGTTGATTCTCTTCCATTGGGTTTGGTTGTGATCTTCCCCATTTTAAAAACTTGTGCATCATTCCCGACCCTTAAGATTAATTCACCTTCGACAACATCGACTAAGGCTTTTCCGGTTCTCAAGAATGGCCGACCAAGTATTAATGGAATACGAGGGTCCATTTCATAATCAACAACAACAAAGTCGACCAGAAAAGTGAAGGTACCAACTTTAATAAATACATCTTCAGCAATACCAATGAGGTAAGTGAGAGTGCGATTTGCTAGCTCAAGAGTCATCTTCGTCGGTGTCAGATCGGGTAATGATAAATTTTTCCAAACACTTAAAGGCATCAGATTTATACTTGCCCCGAGATCGGCTAAGGCATTAAATTCTTCGGTTTGGTGAAAAGTACAAGGGAGCACAAAATGACCGGGATCTCCAAGTTTTTCCGGAAGTTCTTTAATAAGGACTGCAGAACAGTTTTCATTCAATCGAGTATTAACAAACTCGGCCATCTTCTCCTTCTTATTAAGAAATTCATTAAACATCTTAACAAATTTAGGCATTTGGGCAAGAGCTTCAACAAGGCTAAAGGTGATGGTCAGTCCTAAAATATTCTTCAAATAGTTCGACACTTGAATGTCATCCTTGGTGAGAAATTTGCCCTTGTCTAAGCGAGAAGGATAAGGGATGTTGGGTTTATAGGTGGAAGGTGGGGTTGGTGGAGGGTTTTTCTTGGGTACTTCTTCATGCAGAGGTGGAGACGGTAATGGAGAACTAATACTAGGCGTGGTAGTAGGCGGGATAAATGGTGGTAGAGGAGGTGTAGATGGAGTAACTGGGGGAGGGATAGATGGTCCTACTAAGGTTGCTCCACTGCGTGTAGTAATAGCAGTCACATTCGCTCTCGGGTTGGTGACGGTATTTGAAGGAAGAGAGGCCGAAGTAGAGGGTTGAGTAGTTGGTAAGAAACTAGCCAGCATATTCTTCAAATCATTTGTTTGAGTGCTAAAAGAAGTTTGTATATCATGTTGAAGCTCAGATCTAATATCATTACCTTGCTTAGTGATATCTCCTTTCAAGTTGATAATTTGGCTTTGTAGATTCTTGATTTGCTCTCCTTGGGTTCTCATAAAAGCTTCAACATCTTGATTAATGGGTGGTGCTTGTTGAGTGGGTGGGTGATAAGGATTAGAAGCTCGAGGTGGGTTTGGGTTGCTTCTATTGTAGTTGTTGGGGTTGTGGTTTTGAGGAGACAAACTGGGTGAAAGAAAGTTATTAGAACGGTAACTTAGCAAGTTACGATCACCTTGAGGTCGGGCTTGGTAATTTTCCGTTGAATAGTTACCATAAGCCGCATACACGTTTTCTGGATTGTCATGAGTAGAAGGACAATCAGTGTATGAATGAGGACCGCCGCAAGTCTCACAAGAAATTGCTACAGCTTTAACTTGTTGTTGTTGATTTGTAGCCAAAAGTTACATGTTTTTGCTCATTTCGACCATTGCGCGGGTCAATTTGGTGATATCAGGGTTTGAAGAAGTAGAAGAAACATTGACTCTCGGGTTTGATCTTGAAGATGCGGATGAATCCCAATTTTTGTGATGAGTAGTCATGTTCTCTATAAGCTCTCTACACTCCTTAGGACTTCTTTTCATAAATGTGCCACCGGCGGCTGTATTAATCGTATCACGATCACGAAAAGTTAAACCGTTGTAGAAAGTATCAATTAAGGTGACAGGGAGCATGTTGTGGTTTGGACATCGATCAATCAAAACATTATATCGTTCCCAAGCATCAAAAAGTGATTCATCAGGTTCTTGAGTAAATCCACTAATTTGATTCTGAAGGCTCGTGACCATGGATGGTGGAAAGTAGCGCGACAAAAATCGTTGAGTCATCTCGTCCCAAGTATGAATTGAATTCTTCGGAAGACGATCAAACCATTTTTCGGCATGGTGGGACAAGGTGTGTGGAAATAGGTGAAGGCGAAGAAAATCCATAGTAACACCGGGCAACTTCATACTTTGAGTAACGGTAATGAACTTGTCGAGGTGTTTGTTGGCATCATCATCCGGCAATCCGCGAAATGGACAAGTATTTTGAACTTGTTGGATCATGTGATGCTTCAACGAAAACACTGGAGCCGTGATTTACATCGGCGCAATCGGTCCTCCTCGTCCGTTCATCGTAGGTTGACAAAGCTCCTCCATCGTTCTAAGATCAGGTGGGGGAACATTGTTGTTATTATTATTGTTGAGGTGCGGTGGGTTATTGTTGTTGTTCACACCTGCCATATCTAAATCTTCACGAGTCTCGGGCTCAGAATAAGTTGAAGATCTAGTACGTATACACCTGCAAAAGCAAAAGAAAAAGATACCAAAGAAATAGATAATATATATGTACGTGTAAAAATAAAAATATTTTTGGATTTTTAAATTTTTTTAATTTTTATTGATTTTTAACAATTTTTAATTTAATTTTTTTAGCAAGAAAAATAACGTTCACGAGTGAATGGATCCCAAAATTCAACGCGTCTCTCACAGAAAACCGTTAATCTTTACGAAAAGAGCCGGCAGGGGCGATTTGATAACTAGATTTTACTAGGGTTAAAAGTTATCGTCCAATCTCTTCGAATTGATTACTGGTTTTAAGTGCGACTCAGTCGACTTTTGGTGGAAACAATATTTTTGGTTGTTGTAAAATAAATGTGCAAGACTTTAAAGTAAATGACGTTAATTAAAACTAAAAAATAATTAAAACGTAAATGGTGCAGTATTAAAACTTTTAAAAGTAAATGACGAGAAATAAAATGACTAAAAATTAAAGCTTGACAAAAAGTAGATTTGACAATTAATAAAAATAAAAATTTGAACACTTAAAATAAAGCAAACTTAAAAATAAAACTAAGACAAAATATTAAAAACCAAACCTACCGTCAGAATACGATCGAAATCCGATCGGAATCCCAATCGGAATGATCAATCGGAATCCAATCGGAATGAAGGCTTACCTCTCCAATCGGAATGAGATCAGAATGTGTCCTCCCGTCGGAATGTTTGTCGGAATCCCAAATCGGAATACTGAAAATCACACCTATCGGAATAACAACCTTGGGTCCTATCGTAATATCCACAAACTCCTCCGTCGAAATCCCCAATCGGAATCCCCAATCAGAATGTGAGAAACCCTTTTCCGATCCACTGATCGGAATGCTGGTCGGAATGTGAAACCCCTTTCCGATGGTGAATCGGAATAACAGTTGGAAAAACGTAATAAGCAAACTAAATAAGCTACGAACTAAATAAGCACACAACTAAAAACTTAATCAAAACACGTATAAGAAAAAGCTAATAAGCTAAAATTTAAAGACTTTTAAAAACACAAAATAAGCAAACTTTATAAAATAAACTTTAAAAAGATAAAACTTATAAGAAAACTTTAAAACTAATAAGCTAAATACAAAATAAGCCAATAAGTATGTCAAGCTTAAAGCTTAAATCGTATAAAAGCCTAGATAAGAATAAAAAGGTAAACTTTTTAATCAAATAAGCAAAGTAATAAGCACATAAACATAAAGATTAAGCAAAGCAAGAAATGTAGAATGAGAGATTAAAAATAAGAACTTGATTAAAAGAAAAGATTCAATAACATAATTAAAAGACTTACTTGAAATTAAAGGCAAGAAATTTAAGGTGCAAGACAAGTAATTAAATGACAATTAAGTAAAATGACATGAAAATTAAAGGTGCAAGTAATGAAAAGGGTGGAAGACTAGTTTGTCAAATTAGCCAACACCTCCTAATGTGATATTAGGAGGGTATTTATAGGAGATTAGGGAGGTAAGCATGTGTTGGAAGCTTCCTTATTTCTTTCTTTCTTGTCTTTTCGTCTTCTAAATTCTTCGACTTTTTTCGACTTTGTCTCGGGATTAATTAAACTCGTCTTGTAATTTCTTCATTAATTAGACTTGAGTTCTTCGGCTTTATTAAACTTCCGTCTTTAGACTTTTTCTTCGATAAATCTTCAGAATAGGCCTCGGACTTCCGTTCTTTTTGCACTCTTGATCTTTTGACTTCGTCTTTTGTCTTTTTCTTCGATAAAAGCCCGTGAAAGCCCGTGTTTTCTTCCCTTTTCACATTTTGATCCTAAATCACAACAAAAACACAAACCACACATAATTCCGACATTTACGACATAAAATACACGTTTTGGCTTGGTTATTATTATAATTAAGTGGTAAAAGGATAAGTGTTTTCACACTTATTAAAATTACATAACAAATATTATTAATTGATACAATAATTATATAAAAGAAGTGACATGATCTGAACTTAGTTATTGAACGGATAGTTACTAATCAACTTTTTTGCTATCCATTAAAAAAACAAACGCTTGATACTCACGTGGAGTTCACAGTTTAGTTGATTTGTTGTGTGCTGAGAGGATATTTTTGGATGGCTGGCGTAAAGGGGTGTTTGGTTGCTACATTAAGTGGTCTTGGCGACTACTTTAGGCCACGAAATTAGATCTTCCAATATAATATGTATAACCAATAAGAGAAAAAGATAACTTTACCATATTTACAAAAAAACTCAACTAATAAGCCTTCCTTAAAAGAGAATTGAGAGTTATTGCAGTACGTGTAGAGATGTTCACTCTGATTCTATGGAAACTTCAAATGCCAAGACCTGCGTGTGTTAGCGACTATGATGTTTAATACCTAATAAAACTTGAAGCAATGAACTGGAATTTAGGATATATGCATTTACTTTTGTGTCACTCTCCAAAGAAGCCTTAGCTGAATTGATACCTCCACCATATCTGCAATATTTTAATGTGTAGTTAAAATGGAAAAAAAAATGATCAACCCAAATATAGGTCCAAATGTAAAATAATACTAACAATTACCCATGTATAAACCTGTCAGCAGCAAAGGTATCAATTAATTACTACCAATGTAAACCTGAGCATTCTTCCTTTTAAACCGAGCCTGTTATCCATGTATAGCCATCTTTAACCCCCTGAAACACGAAAATAGAGCTCGAGATTGCCTTAATATCCATCTGCAAATATGATGACCTACATAAAAAATAAATTTGTAGAGATACCAGCGTCGGTCTTCCTGCAAATGGCCGCATAAATTGCAAATTGAGGTAGCAGTTATGGTGACATAAATGCCTAAACTAATATCCAGTAAGAATTCTTTACCTGAGGTCTTAAACGCATAAGTTAATATGATATGGCTTGTCACTACCTCAAATAGTTAAAACCCAATTGTAGATGATCCTAATCGTGCTTTCATGTTTGCTGATGTAAGTAGTTACAACAGGGGTCACCACATGTAATTTTGTATTCTTCACACAAGTGACTAAAACAAAAATAATCTATTAAAAAATAAATTGCAGATATACCACCTCCGGTGATCCTGCAAATAGTCTCATGATGAGAACAGGCCAAGTCCACCTGTGCAAACATATATGTTCTTGTTGATATGCGAAATGGCTCCACATACCTAATAGTTATTATATACCATATAAACTGTAGTTAATTTTAAACATACAAGACACATAAACATATATTGATGGAGAGATAATAGTGATAGGATTACAGCCTCTAATAAATTCTTTCTAAACGCCCTTAACCACCTAATGCCTCCTAGTTTAATCATACTACATACAATTAGGATGAAAGGTACCTGGCCAACAACAATATTTTAGATGAGAATTAGCATCAGCAACAACATATTTAAGTAGTTTCGGTCTCCTTTCGTCATGGTTCTCGTCAATTTTACACACCTAAAAAATGTACTGCAGGAAAAACGCAAAAAGAAAGAAACCAAACGTCAGGATCTAACTCAAAATTAAGCTCCACTTTTCCTTCATCGTCAAATGGGTGGTTTACCTGATCATATGTAAAATTGATACATCAAAAGATTAACCAGACAATGTCTCCTGTAGAACAATAAGATAGAGCATTGGCGATATACTCATGCAGTATTGCCAGAAGCTCTCTCATGTTTCCTTTTAGTATTTTGAACTGTCTGCTCAGGAGGATTAAAACTTCTGGTTGATATTCCTGCAATCATATCATGAGCAGCTGCAAACCTATGTACTTATGTTAAACCTCTGAACCAAATTTGTAGTTTTTTTTCTGTTCTACTTTCTACTAATTTTTCATAATATACTAATATCTAGTATTGAAAGTCTACACAACAAAACTTACTACTCCAAAGGGGTGTTTGGGATTAATTATTTTGGTTATGTACATGACCATTGCTTTGTTAAAGCCAAAACAAAAGACTCATCAATATTAGTAGCCAATAGGATGTGTTTTGGTCTAGTGGGTCTTCAATTTTTGTGGTGTTTTGGTTCAGCAGGTCTGCATTTTTTAGTGTGTTTTGGTGCATTTGGTCTGCATTTTTTGGGGTGTTTTGGTTCAGCGAGTCTACAACTTTTGGGGTGTTTGGTTCAGTGGGTCATCTCATGTCTGTCTTTAGTAGTGCCACTCATTTGAGGAGTCTTTATTATATATTTTCTTGTATTCTTATTGAATAAGTTTGAGTTAGACAAAAGCAGAAAATAACGTTTTACGTATATAATATATGTACATATATAAATACTATTATCGTGTAATAGACCTGGTAATGAAAAAGATAGAGCAAGAAAACACATAAAACCTTCAAGTTGGCATGCTTCATAAAACATTGAATGTAAGACTTGACACCGAACTGTCTTGAGTATGCGATTGGGGCCATTGTAGCTGCAAGACAAGATAACTTTTCATGCTAAAGTAATGATAGAAAACTGGATGCTCTTTCACATGTCAAGCTACTAATCACGTATCTCAAGCGCATGTTACAAACCTATTAGTAAAATGACATGGTAGGAAGGAGAGCCGACTGTGAAGATCAAGGAGTTAGGGTCTGCATTAGACACAAATTATTAAAAAATGAGATCATTGTGGTTAATATGATCGATGGAGGCTCGATAGAAGGGGATTAGGGGCTAACCTTTCTATCATCTCTAGCATATCCAAAGTAAGGGATAATCGTGGTGCTCAAAATAATCAACTCAGTACAATTATAAAAACGATAAAAAGACTCACATGTTAAAGCATCCTTGGCAATTGAAGTCCTGCAAAATTCAGATTAATAAAATATAAGGGTGAGATTAATTGAGTATTTGATATTATAGACTTCCATTATTATCTATTGACTTGAGAATGCATAACGAATAGCTGCAAATCACGGGTGTTCCTTCGGTCAGGTTTAGTTTTATTATAGTTCTTCTGTTAGGTTATTCAGGTTTGTATAATTGTAAATCTATTCAATCCAGAAAAGATCACTAATTCAAGTGTACAAATAAAATTCTCACTGAGATAGTAGTTGCTCTACTACGTCACTGAAGTGATCATCACTTTCTATGCTTCATCTTATCATTGACCTCACTCGCATCAATTTTCTCTTTGCTGACATGGTTCCAGTTATTTAAAACTTTCCGTTTGTTAAGTCATGTCTTCTTATAGAACTTTTCCTTGTGATTCTTACAATCTACAATTGTTTTCCGAACTACAACACCAATGAATGTCTGATTTTCTGCAATATGTTTGATATCTTGTGTATCTATCACCTTCTCAGCTCCTTTAACATGACAAACATACAAAAAATAAGCGACAGAGAAAGAATGTTGTTTGTTTTTACAAAAAGAAGTACACACAGACAATTAAAGGTCAGACATCAAGGCCAAGATATCATTATGAATCTTACAATCCCGGAAAGTTGTTGCATACCTAAATTCACCATCTCCCTTAAAAGATCTAATGGTGTTACAACCAATTTCAGAAATTATCATTCTGATCTTAAGCTCTTATATTTACCGGGTGAAAAAGGTAAAAAAAGCACATATTGCGACCTGCATTTTGTAAATATTGGACCATTCAAATGGAGCATCCAGATGTGAATTTTGTCCAAGAAATGGTTGAAGAGTGAGCACCACAGCGGGCCCAATTTGAGCGCTGTCAGAAAACAGATGGACCACAAGATCAGGTATGGAAACATTTTGCATCCTAAGACACAGTAACACATACAGTGAAAGATAGGCGGAGAAATCGGATATGAAAAGGTCTTTAATGGAAAATAGTTTGGAGAAACAAAAAATTTGAACGCAACACTGACTTGGAAGAAGCCATATCATCCAAAAAAAGGGGATAAAAACAAATGGGAAAGAGAAATTACAGAACAACAAACAGGTAAACAAAACAATCATGGAAGACTCAACATTAAGGAGGAGTGGGGAAGAAATGGACAACAAAATTTAAAGCACAACAGACACATAAACAAAACAACGATGGAAGACGCGACATTAACGGAAACGAATATATTAAATGACACTACTTGTTATATACCAGCAGGAGGTAAATCATTATTTTTAAACCTTATATAGTAATTGTTTCAAGTAAAACAAAATATGAGACAGAAAAGCAAACACATTATAAGAGTAAACCCCTAAAACGGTTGTTTTTAAACTCACCACAAGTCCGAAGCTGGAATCTATAAGTGTTTATATCGGGTCAGGCCGCCTGATATATGTAAAGTTACCAGGGTACGGGTAGTCTGGTTCTGGACCTATGTTTCATAAGGTCATATGTTGTGACCTGTTTAGAAGCCTTGAGACTTTTATAGCCTTCCTATGACGTAATAAACCTATATTGGCTGCGAAGTCCTATTAATCACAACTATAACCGGATGACAATGTCGTTGGCAGTCTAGACATGATAGCAATTACCTTTCCAATGATATTATCATCAAGTAATATATTGCTGGACTTGATGTCTTTATGGCACGGAGGAGGATCACAGTAGAACTGAAGGTTTTCCTGAATGAAAAATGATTTAAGCGTCATAAAAGAATGTTAGGGTTTGAGAAAAAAGAAGCAATAATTTTTTTTACGTGAAAAAAGATTAACATGTTAAAACATAAAATACTTGAAGATGACTAACCTGCAAAACAAAAAAAAATATTGTAACACGTTTTGAGAAAAACGAAAGCTTATATTTTTTTCTTATTCATGTTACGTGATAGAGAGAGAAATATGCATATTTTGTTAATAGATATCTATAATTTGAGAATAGATTTGTATAAATCTTTTTATCTTTCGGATATAAACACAAATAAAAAAGATAAATGTTAAATTTTTGTAAAAACATATGTATATTTTAAATAATTATCTATTTATAAAAGATATATGAGAATATCCTAAAAATACAGAAGATTGATAGTTGTGTGTTTTCCATAGAAGTTATTATTAATGTTTTCGAAAGTATATCACAAATAATATAATATCTCAATTGGAGAAAACCAAAACACACAACCAGAAGGTCATGAGTTCGAATCTCATGACCCCCTTTTCAAAAAAATAATTTTTTTACAACAAAAAAAAGGACACAAAAAAACCAGAAATAAATTACAAAAAAATTAAAACATTAATCCAATTTTAAAATAATTAAAAAAAATTTACAAAAAAAATATTTGAAACGGACTGGTCCAGAATTGAACCGGACCAGTCCATATTTGGAACGGACACAGTTCATTAATCAAAACGCAATTTTCAAAACTGAGTTTCCAAAAAGCAGTTTTCAAAAATCTGTGATTTCAAATCACCCAAAACATGAAAAATGGAGACATTTTAGGAATTACTGAAATACTATTGGCTAAGAGGTGCCATGTCACGTATGACTAGGATTAGAGGTGTGGTATCAAATCATAATTATACTTATATAATATATATATATATATATATATATATATATATATATATATATATATATATATATATATATATATATATATATATATATATATATATATATATATATTATATATATATATATATATATATATATATATATATATATATATATATATATATATATATATATATATATGTATATATATATATATATATCTATATATATATATATATATATATATATATATATATATATATATATATATATATATATATATATATATATATATATATATATATATATATATATATATATATATATATATATATATATATATATATATATATATATATATATATATATATATATATATATATATATATATATATATATATATATATATATATATATATTCACCTTTGCATGAAAACTTTGTACTATCATATGCATCATACATGAGCATACATCATTTTAATCACAAGAACTTTGAACAATAGATTATGAATGTGAATATTCAATCATGGGATCACATGAACAACATGTATGACTACATTTTTATGAGCATACAGACATGCTACATCTCATTAAACATTAAGTATGGCTACATCTTTATGAGCATACAGAACATACAAACAATCATTTTTTTTTTGGGACTATTAAGTCAGCTGTAAACACATGAGCATATCCATGCATCATTTTAGTGTTATGAAAACCTAAAATCGTGATCACAATTAATAACGTTTATCTAGTACCACATTACTACAATATATATATATATATATATATATATATATATATATATATATATATATATATATATATATATATATATATATTATATATATATATATTCTATACACTTTAAGTGTTACTACAAGTCAACAAAAGCCATTGCAACAGTATAATTTTGTACCTAACAAATTTACAACATTTTATTTAGTGTCATACACCTTAAATAAATAAAACTATACGTTTAATAATTTATGACTATACTTTCACCAAAAACCCTAGAACCTAACCAAATCGACTTAGACTGGAACCTACACTCACAATACACTACTTAGACACCTAGTAACTATACCAAATCACTAGACTTGAACATAAAACTACCATATACACATTATCTTAGCGAATACTACATAAAACACATATACACTAACTTAAAACTCTACAAATTCATACTAGACACCAACTTGACCTTGTACTACACTTCCTATTAAAACTAACACTATACTACATATCATACTTGTCCCCTTGAATTGTATGTGACGGCTAAAGGGAAACCAAAAGGGGCAGGTGTACAACTTTTGCATTTAAAACCTAGTACTAACAAATCCTATAACTAAGATTACCTAGTACACCAAGATTACCTAAATCTTGCCCAATTCTTCTCTCTTGTCGTGTCCCTAACCGAGCCACACACTCTTTCCAAATCTAGATATTTAGCTAACATACACACACTCAAATCTCACTTACAACTCTCCCACTTTCGGATATCATATCATCCAAACACGAAACATATATCCCTACATCATTTACTACATAAATCTTTGTCTCAAGAACATTAAGTGCAAGCATTGAATACTACCACACGATTCTTTGTTGGTCCCTTGTAATTAGTACTATACTTAAGTATACTAAGTATAGTCCTAACCCATGGTTAAGTAATGCAATAAACTTAATACAAGTAAGTAAATAACACAAAGGTTTTCAACGTTTAACTCTTAGCTTTATTAAAGAATTATACCCTATTGTATACGAAGCTACAATAGGGATTGAATAGACAATGTGTGGTTTTGTGATCTCCTCACTAACAAGCTAGTCCAATCCTAGCGATTGCTAAGCTTGACGATTCTATCAACAGGAGTTTAGAACTCAAGTGTGTGATCGTGTTTGGAGGAGAGAAAACTTGTTTGTGAATGTCTAAAGCAGTAAGTGCACAAACTTACCTTTCTCTCCTTTACAAGCATCCTAATTATAAAAGGAAAGTTAGGTAGAAGACAATAATTGCCCATGTGCAATTCTTGTCTTATTGGTACAGTGTAGTATCTTGTCTTACCCTATTCTAAGTAGTAAGACGTAAGTCCTTTACACTTGTCAGTACCCCATCTATCCCAAAAGGGTAAGTCACGCTAATTGTGTGATGTACTTCATCTTGTCACAATTCAACTTATCCCGCCTTTTCTTCAGTCTTGGAGAATGCTTGTTTTCTTCAGGGAGATCGTATGGGGTTCAGTGAGTCAATTGCCACAACTCACTGAACCCATCACCTTCTTCTTCGTCATAGAAGACATTCGTTGAGCTTTGCCTCTCTGAATGCTTGAGTCTTCCTTTTAGACTCAGTCTAGGAACTCGAAGGCAACTCACTGAGTGACTGTTCACTCAGTGACCTCGTTATGTTCAAGGTTAATAATTCACTTAGGCTGATTGTTATTCAAATCCTCCAGGGAGGTCATTAGGTACTGAATTGACCTAACAATCTCCCCCTATTTGGATATAAAATTTGCCTAAGTGAAATTGTTATAAGTGAGCAAAGAGGCTTCTTCTTATTACAAACTATTCTACTTGATGAAAAGACTTGATATAACAAAGTACTTCATTTTCATTCATCATTACATAAGACTGAATAGTCTGATACAAGAAACATAAATAAAACAAAAGATTACAGTTATTCAGGAATCCATTGCTTCCCTCTTCACCCTTTGTCAGGCCTCCTAGCAATTATCTCCCTGAGCTTCTCAACAAATCTTTTATTCTCATCAGTCTGAATTTGTCCAGCCATCACAAGAAAGATGAGAACACTCTCAGTAGTACATTTCTCTATGTCACTCATTCTTTGAAATGCTTAATCCCCAAATACATCAATGAAGAAGATACCCCACTCAGGTTCTTCTATAACCATGTTGTTCACAAAGGGGACATTTTCAGGGAGAGTACGATTGCAGTCTAACCCAGGGATCTTAGTCTCAGCTTCAAGCTCAACTCTTTTTCTCTTTCTTCCCTGAGTTTTGGTAGGATCTTGTTCAGTTAAAGGAAGATCTTCAGTAATTGCTAATTGTTCCTTCATTTGATTCAACCTCTCATATCTCTTACTGAGAGAGTTAAGTATCTCAGGGACACATTTGTTTGTTTTGGTCCTGAAAATCCCTCCCATTTTGTCCCACTCACTGAGACCAAAATCACCAAATGAAAATTTCTTCATAACTTCAAAGTTCCTCTCATCATTGTTTCTGTAGACAGATATTGAGACTGGTGTGGTGTGAGGAATGATCTGAAGGTTAGTGATTGGTTCAGGCTTTCTTCTTTGGGTGACGACTTTGGTGTATTGGTCATACAATTTCTTAAGTTGTGTGGTTCTTTGTTTTTGCCTCAAGACCATTTCATCCTGAATGGCCTTGAGTTCTTCCTCCTGCTTTTGGATGAACTCCTCTCCCCCTTTCTTGCTCAGAAAGACCTCAGGGTTACCACCCACTTATTTTACAAACTCAGTGGATACCTTCAAGATCTCAGCCTTTGTTGCTTCATTAGCCTTAGCCGACTCCATTCTATCTGGATACACTTGGATTTGATTAGGAGTCATTTGGTACATTATTCCATTTATCTCATATGGTACCAAGACACTGGCATCAGGATCAGGCCTTACTTCCCTTGAAGCTTTTACAAGTTTCATTGGTGGAGGTGTTAGGGTTTCATCAGCTATACCTTTGCCCCTATCTAACTTAGATACCGAGGGCTCAGGGTTGGGAGGAATTGAGTTTAAGGGTTAGGGTTGCGCTAGTCTTTCCTGCTCCCCCTCAGTGTGAGAAGGAGGTTCAGTCCAAGTTAACATCATTGGTGGCACATTCTCCCCCTCAAAAGTTGAAGGATCAGCCTGACTAATCCAACTTTTGCCCTTTGTGAAGATCCTGAGGTGGTGGAAGATCCCTTGAAAGCCTGAAACATCTCAGTCATCATTTCCTTCATGGACTGAGTGTCTGCTTTGATAGTTTGAACATCCAACTGAATAAGGGATTGAGTGTTTTCGATGGTGGTTATCCTTGTCCTTAGCCTAGGAATATCAGCTTCTTTCAGGGATTTGGAAATGTCAGAGAGATTGGTGGCATTAGCCATGTATCCTTGTGCAGCCCTTGACAATCTTAACTCTACTTCAGCATCCATATGAACATCCTCATAGATGGCATCACATTTCCCTTTCACCACATCCAAGTCAGACCTGAGAGAGTCTAACCTAGTGAAAATCTCAGTGAGCCTGTCCACCTTTAGTAACTCAAGTAATTGACCAACTCTAGAATTGGACTCAGTGGTACTAGTGATCAGTCTATCCAGAGTTGTCTTCAAGGACACATTTGCTTCGACAGTAGGAAGAGCATGGTTAAGTAAGTTGATGAGCTTCTTCTCTTGATTTTCATGACTATTGTTAACAGAGCTGATGAATTCCATTTGGTTATCTACCTGAATTCTCATCTTCTCCTCAGCCACATCAAACCTATCACCATATGTCCTGAACTCATCAAGGAGTTCATCAGCCTTTGAAGCCAAGTCTTCATGAACCTGAGTGACCTCAGGCTACAAGGCTTTCAAAGCTTTCTCATCCAGAACCACAGTCTGAGTCCCCAATGTGAGGTGTCAAGTTTTGCCTCTTGGGAGGGTTTTTTGGTGCCTCAGGGGAGGGATCTTTTTGTTTGGATGCCTCAGGGAGGGCTTTTGTTGAGCCTCAGGGGAGGGTTGTATGTCCACAAACAATGGTGGGGACTGTGGCTTCTGGTCTAATTGAGGAGGGGCCTGAGTTTCAGGTTCATCCCCAGCCTCAATCATATCATCTTCGTCACTGAAACCTTGGAGTAACTCATCAGGCTTCTCGAGTAAACTTATAAAATCTCCAAAGTTTAGTAAACCCTTAGGTTTATCCAGCTCCCCTTCAAAAGAAGGTTTGCCTTTGTTATCGTCACTCCCTGCCCCAAATCCTGAGGCTTGGGAGTTAGCCAACTGATACTCAGGGGCAGTTTGTGATTGATCAGTTGTGGAGGTAAGATCCCTATCAGCGGGGTGTTTTACTCGTGGGCGTCCCTCTGAGTCTTTGGAATCAAGAGTGGTTCCCTCAGGCAAAGACTTTTGTTTTAGTGTGCCTTCATCGGGAGTTGTGGAGGTGAGATTCCTATCAGCGGGGTGTTTTACCCGTGGGCGTCCCTCTGAGTCTAAGGAATCAAGTTTTGGGTCCTCAGGCAAAGAATTTTGAGCTAGTGTGCCTTCATTGGACTTGGTAGAAGTGATAGGCCTATCAGCGAGGTATGTTACCCGTGCGCGTCTCTCTGAGTCTTTGGCCTTAGTTTTGACCTTAGGCAAAGGTTATGATTTACGAGTGCCCTCATCGGTCTGAGTGGAAGGCAGTCCCGTAGGAGAAGGTTGTTTGTTTCCTTCTCCATCATGAGGACCAGTAGGTTGGCCCGTCGACCCCGACTGTGATGTATCAGGGCCTCCCGTAAGCTCTTTACCTTGGGGTATTAGAAGCTTGGTCTGAACAAGGGTAGTCTTTTTAGCCTTGGCCTTTTTGGGTCGTGCTTCGGAAGCCTCAAGGCCCTGTGCCTTTGTTGGTTTGGTCTTTGGCACAATCTGAGTCTTCTTGTTCCCCTTCTTTGGTAAGAAGGGAATGGGAGACACGAATGATTCATGAATGATTCACGACTGATCTAGAGATGGCAAAAAACTCCAAATCCGACGGAGAATCCGATACCCGAATCCGATTTGACCGGGGATTCCCCGAGTTAACCGGGTATGGGGATGGGGGTGGGGATTCCCCGATAATAAAAAGCGGGTATGGAGGCGGGGATGGTAATACCCTTGGTTCCCCAAACCCGTCCCCGAACCCGCCTCCGAATATCTTTATTCTACATGTACATTTATATATCTTGTATGTTTCAAATATCTATTAGATATTTAAAACACTATCAATCGCTGGTTAACATCTCCTTTGACACTAACCTAATAGGATGAGCTCTTGCGTGTTAGTTTTGCTATTATTAATACTCAGCATGATCGCATGAATGTTAATCTCGTTAATATTGTTTGATATTACCGTATTGTATTATTCGTAATGGTTGCGTCATTTAAAACTTAGTTTAAATTTTAATTGTGTAACGGGGAAAAAATCCCCGATTCCCCATCGGGGATCCCCGTTCCCCGCTGTAGATGAGGATGGTATGTAGTTTGTAATCCCCGATGGGGATGGGGATGGGGATGGGGATAGATATTTAACTTTGGGGATGGGGATGGTAGCAACCATTCCCCGTAAACCCGACCCCGTTGCCATCTCTACTGATCACCTCAGTCATGTGAGCCGTCAATGCAATGGGGTTGACTTCAGATGGGTTCTTTGAAATGTTTGTGGAACTCAGGATTGGAGTAGAAAAAACATTGAATTTTTCCTGAGTGTAAAGGGAACCTAGTAACCGTTCTAAGGCGCATGATATGAATCTTGGGTAAGAAACATATTTTTTCCTAGACTCCTTCAGGAGCCTGGTTACGAGATCATTATAAACAATCTCTTCTATGTCAATCTTCAGTCCATTAATAAGACTGTAGATTAGCATCTGCTGAGTAGAATTAACTTGCTCAGTAGACGAGTAGTTCCCACCGATCACCTGAATCACAAAAGTGACCAGGATCCTCCAAGCCAAGGGGAAAGCAGTTTTGATCAATGGGGTTTTAGTCACAAGTAACTCAGGGACCCAGATTTCTTTTAGTCCTTTTTTAACTGACTCCATGTCAGGATGTGCAACATACTTTCCATTGTTATAATCAAGTCCAGTGCTTTGACAAAATGTTTTGAAGTCTAAAATCAATGGTGTCTTCCCATTGTTTGCAGTGAACATGATGACACAGTTCTTATGTGACTTGATCTCAGACCCCTGAGATCCTTCAGGCCCTTGGGTAGGGGTTACAACCACAGCCGTAAACCAGAATTCCCTGAGATATTCATGGTAAAAGACTGAGGGGGTTTTTGTAAAAGCATCAGCCCAATCATAGTTTTTCAAAAATTTGCAAATTGGTTTGTAGGCTGATACACTACTAGGGTAATTGAAACTTCCCTCATAGTTGTTTCTTGCAAAATGGACAACCTCATTGGTGAGATGTTCAGCCTGAGGGGCATATTTAATAGCCTTGGACATTGCCATTAAAGATAGCTTTTAAAGATTTGAAAAAGGACAATGGCAATTTGTGGAAATCAAATCAAGACTTGTTTCTTGTTATAATACAACAAGATTCACCAAGTGACCTAATGAGAACTTTTGCCTTATAAAAAGGATCAAGAGTTATAAACAACAGGTAACTTTGATTGTTTGTGCTATATAACAATAAAACAAGTGATCAATGTGATTGCCTTGTTTACAAGAAACCTTTTATGGAAACTAGTTTGAACACACACACTTTTTCTTTGAGAGAAAATTTTGGCAGAGTAAAATTGCAAGTTCTTTGTGTGTGTGTTTGTTGTGATTGTGGGGTATTTATAGGCTCGGATGTGAAAGAGATTTTTATTTGTTATAATTTCTTTTCACATCCGCATTTATTGAAAGCGTACAAGTGGTCCCCCTATTTTCTTGGCAACTGTTCCATTACTGCAAAGATAACGCTTTTTACAGAGATGACATGGGGTCACGTGCATTTGAAAGGACGTTTTTACAACGGATTTTGCTAGAAAAAGGGTAAACATTTAATGCTTAGTGGGATACTTGACATGAGTGGCCCTTTGACTGGTTTATGACAATTTATTGAAGGAATATATGTTCCTTATTTAATATTGTGACTCACCAACCTAGGACATTAAGTAACTAAATCCTTAGAGCATTTAGTTACATCATTTAATGTACCTCAGTGTCAAAGGGAAGACGATAAGATATATTTACTCAGAGACAGGATCAAGAATATACATTATATTGAATCCAATATCATCAGGGAGACTGATTAATCAATATTCAGCATACCAAGTTCAGCTTTTAGTCTAGTGAACGTTGGTTCATCCAAAGGTTTGGTGAAAATATCAGCTAGCTGATATTCAGTGGGGATGAAATGTAATTCAATATCTCCTTTTAAGATGTGATCCCTGAGAAAGTGATATCTTATGTCTATGTGTTTAGTCCTTGAATGTAGGACTGGATTATTTGAAATGGTAATTGCACTGGTGTTGTCACAAAAGATAGGGACTACTTTGTATTCCACATTATAGTCCCTGAGTTGACTTTTCATCCAAAGGATGTTTGCACAACAACCAGCAGCTGCCACGTATTCAGCCTCAGTAGAGGACATTGCGACTGACTGCTGTTTCTTTGCACTCCAACATACTAGCTTGCCACCTAGGAATTGACATGCACCTGAGGTACTTTTTCTATCCATGTTGCAGCCAACATAGTCTGAGTCTGAGTATCCTTTAAGATCGAAGCCTGAGCAACGAGGATACCATAGACCCAGTGAGGGATTACCCTTCAGGTACCTGAAGATTCGTTTAACAGCAGTAAGATGTGATTCTTTGGGATCGGCCTGATATCTTGCACATAAGATTGTTGAGAACTGAATATCAGGCCTGGTTACAGTTAGGTACATTAATGATCCAATCATTCCCCTGAATAAGGTTTGATTGACTGGTTTACCAGCAAGATCAGGACCTAAGTTGTTGGGGGGAACCATGGGAGTCTTTACTGAAGCACACTCAGAGATATCATATTTCTTAAGTATTTCTCTGGTGTATTTTTCTTGACAGACTAAGATCCCTTTGTCCCCCTGTTTGATTTGTAGTCCAAGAAAATATGTTAACTCACCCATCATACTCATTTCAAATTTCTTTGTTATAAGTTTTTCAAACTTTCTACAAAGATTATAGTTAGTAGATCCGAATATGATGTCATCAACATATATATGAACTAGTAGAACATCCTCCTTGGTTTTGAAGATAAACAAGGTGTTGTCTATCTTCCCCCTGACAAATTTGTTCATTATCAGGAATGTAGAGAGAGTTTCATTCCATGCCCTTGGTGCTTGTTGCAGTCCATAAAGGGCTTTGTCAAGTTTACAAACATGGTTTGGGAACTCAGAACTCTCAAAACCAGGAGGCTGAGCAACTGATGACGTATAGTCCCCAACCGGGTCATGAGCCCGGATCACGGGTACTACCCGTATCCGGCCCATCACAGATGGGTGGATAAATGTCATTCAGGCTTATGGGTTTGAGCAAACAGTACCCGCACATGTGTGCGGCCCACGGCCCAAGGCGGCCGACATAAGGTTAGACAGAATAATATTCTGTCTAGGAATATCTTTATCCCAATAGGAGAAGATATTCACTACCAGAATTAGAAGATAACAATCATTCTAATTCTAGTGCTTATCTCTTCCTTGGGGCCGACGCATCAGTAGAGGCCCACTAGGGTTTCACTGCCTATAAAAGGAACCCCCAAGGTTCCACAAAGGTATTACGACTTATACTCTAAACTCACATAAACCTTGAACCGATTACTTACTCTCACGCCGGAGTCTAATCGTGGGAAACATTCCTACAGTAAGCTTAACGCGTGCTGTTTAGTGTGCAGGATCCCAACCAGACGATTCACTTGGTGCAGGAGCCGGAGCCCAACCAACCCGAATTAAGCCTAATTCGGGTCTAGCAAGGATCAGCCAATCAAGCAGGTTATCTCTAGACCAGACGTGGCAGGGAGGCTGGAGAAATGGAGCATCCTATTGGGGGGCACAATATATCTTACAGACCAAGGACGGCGGTTAAAGGCCAGATCTTGGCAGACTTCCTGATCGAGAAGCCGGATGAGGAAGAACCAGTCATTAAGCAAGACGAGATCCCAACAGAACCTTGGGTGCTATTCACGGACGGATCCTCATGTACAGACGGGTCCGGGGCAGGTCTCATCCTCACGAATCCAGAAGGAATGGAATTCACATACGCCCTCCGTTTTGAGTTCACGGCCACCAATAACGAAGCAGAATATGAAGCATTAATTGCGGGTTTAAAAATCACCGCTAGAATGGGAGTCCGCAACCTTGAGGCCTACGTGGACTCACGGCTTGTCGCGAACCATATTCTAGGTGGGTATGTGGCTAAGGAGGACAACATGGTGAGATACTTGGAAAAAGTCAAGTCGTTAATCGCGACTTTCAGTAAGTTTTCCATCAAGCAGGTGCCAAGGGGCGAGAACAAGAAAGCGGACGCTCTTAGCAAGATCGCATCCACGAGCTTCACCCACTTGTCTAAACAGGTTTTGGTGGAAATACTCAAGGAGAAATCTATCACGGAAGGGGAGGTAGCTGCTATAGTTGAGGAGGAGGGACCCACGTGGATGACTCCAATCATCAACTATTTGACTAATGAAACCCTCCCAGACGAGGAAAAACCAGCAAGGCGCATTAAAAGGAAGTCGCAACATTTTGAACTTCGAGAAGGCATCCTTTACAAGCGCTCTTTCTTGTAACCGTGGCTGCGGTGTGTTGGACCACGCCAGGCGGCTTACGTCATCAGTGACATACATGAAGGGTTGTGCGGCATGCATGTAGGCCCATGATCCGTGGTAGCCCGAGCCTTACGAACAGGATACTATTGGCCCACCATGCACAGAGACGCGCGCGACATGATTCGCAAGTGCAATGATTGCCAAGTGCATAGGCCAGTACCGCGGCACCCGCAGCAGGAGCTTACACCTATCACGTCCCCATGGCCATTTTACAAGTGGGGAATTGACATTGCAGGACCATTCCCTGTAGCTGCGGGGGGGGGGGGGGGGGGTTAAATTCTTGATTTTCGCAATGGATTACTTCACACGATGGATAGAAGCCAAGGCAGTCAAGTCTATCACAGGTAAGCAGGTCAAGAAGTTTGTGTGGGAACACATTGTGTGCCGTTTTGGTCTACCAGGAGAAATCATCTCGGACAATGGCAAGCAGTTCACGGACAACCCATTCAAAGATTGGTGTGCATCATTGAACATCAAACGGCGCTTCGCGTCCGTTAAGCATCCACAAACGAACGGCCTTGTCGAACGAGCAAATAGGAGCTTGGGGAATGGAATCAAGGCGCGGCAGGATGAACGACAGGGCAAATGGGTCGACGAGTTGTCACATGTGCTATGGGCACATAGAACCATGATCAAAACAGCCAACGGAGATACTCCATTTGCATTGGCTTACGGCACTGAAGCCGTTATACCAGCAGAAATAGGGATGCCTACCATCCGCACGGCGGAGGTTAACGTTGTCACAAACGATGAACAACTGCGAATCAACCTGGATCTGTTGGAAGAGAAAAGGGAAATAGCAGCCATCAATGAGGCTAAGTCCAAGGCTAAGATGAAGGCTTATTATGACGCCAAGTTCAAGGGTGTTTCTTTTCGACCGGGAGACTACGTCTATCGTGCTAACGAAGCGAGTCGAGTGGAGAATACAGGAAAACTGGGCCCTAAATGGGAAGGACCGTATGAAGTCACTGAAACTTTGGGACGAGGCGCGTACAAGTTACGTGATATGGATGGCCGCGACCTAGAGCGCACATGGAACATCTCCAATCTCAAAAGGTGCTATCTTTGAAAGCTACGGCTTCCGCATCGGTACTTCGCTATAGGCGGTCTTAATAAAGAACCATGCGGGTTATTTGTTTTGTTTGTTTTTCTTATGTTTGTTTAAGTTTCCCTTCTTGTTTTTTAGGACTTGTTGTCATTATTCAAACAAAAGTGTAAACGTTCTAATAAAATGCCGTGGTGCCTAGCTAGCTCCACGGCCTGTTTTGTGCAAATCATTTTCCTTTCTTTGTTAGATTCTTTGTTAGCCGTATGAATTTTACTTGTATTATAATATGCCATGTTTCATTCGTATGCATTCTCTCAAATTACCGTACATGTACTATACGCCCCCAGGTGGGGTAAGAGGATTAAGTGAACCTACTAATTCAACTTGCCGCGTAAGAGGGATGCAACCCCAGCCGCACGGATCATGTATCCTTACTAGACACCTTACTCACAAGACGTTGGGGTAAGTTTTTTGTGTACCGTATCCACACGGTACTCTGAATAGTAAAGACGCACGTCGCATGTCTAGTAAATTATAGACTTGTATGTATTTTTTTTTCTTCTTTATGTGTAAGACGTGATACGTCAGCGGCATTAGAATACAATGAAATACACAAGTTTCAAAATTAACAATAAACAAAATGGCCGTGGTTGTCACGGACTTATAAAATAAAAGGAAAAGTTATTACATATATGTCTTAGCCGTGCACATACACGGACGAATATAGTCACAAATGTTTACAACATATCAGTTACAAGGGGGGAAGGAATTCTTCTAGATCCTTCTTCCCTTCCTCAATTAAAGCACGAAGGGCCTCCCTGCAAGCATCTTTCCCGTCCTGAACTTTGACTGCAAGAGCGTCTAAGGCTTCACCAAGCGGCTTCTCACCTGACATGGCTTTGGATACGAAATCATAGGTAGCCAGCGTCAAGGGAATTGGATCAGCACTCAGCCGGGACATTATTGCTTCATTGGGAGCATCTTTCATGGCTTCAAGCTCGTCCAGGAGGGGGTGTTGAAGGTCTGCCAAGGCATCCATAGACGCTGTCATCTTACCCGCTGCGGAGGGGTTGTGATACGGATGCTGTGTGATATCCTCATTTTTTGCGATCATCTCCGCAACTTGGACCATGCCTTCATGCCTACCGCGGTCGATCCCGTCAGATACAACCCCAGCAAAGGCCTGCAATAGATGTGGAGCGTCAAGGGCCCCACTTACGGCAAGCCGCAGTCCTTGCCCGATAATCCACCTACGACCGGCTGTCGCGGTCAGTAGGGGGGGCATACTCTTTCCGCACAGCTGACAAATACCTTGCTCAACTCTTCATCCGCTAAGGCAACTTGATTTTCAAGACTGGTTTGAGCCTGCGTCAATTCCTCCTTCAGTGAGTCATGCTCTTGGGCAATGCTGAACGATTGAGCGGTCACCGCCTTAGTAGCAGCCTCGGCCGCAGACACCTGCGTATGAAATTTGGAGTTACTACACGAATATATATTTTTGGGCTACATGCATACAAGGAGTAGGAATATATGAACAACATGTTTGAAAGTTTACCTTCTCGTTTGACGCGGCTACGAGGGCCTCCAACTCAGCGATACGCTTCTCTCTTGTATCGGCATGAAGCGCCTGCTCCTTCACCGTGGCCTCGGCAGTCAATAACGCCGCTTGCAAGGATGTGATGGTCTTCTCATTCTTTACGACCAATGCCTCACGGCGGGCTATCCTTTTGTCGGCACGGCTCACATTGGTGAGGGCCTTGATCAGTCGGTGTCTCAACGCGGCACCCACCGTCACCTGATGTGCGGATGACACGTCAAACTGTTCAATCAGGGCCTCATGGTCTAGTTCATCTAAATCCTATGCGAGGGCAGGCGGGGTGATGTGTTCGATGAATTCCGAACACTCTGATTCGGCCTCCAGCCGTGTCAAACTTGATAGGTTCCATGTTAAACGCAAGCTCTCCTCTGGCCCCTCGGGGCACGGTTCCTTGGCACGTGCGGAGATGGGTGAAGGGGGATTGTTAGTAGCCGCGGGGGATGGATTTCTCCCCACTTCTTCTTCTTGAGCTGCGACTGTCGGGTTCACCCTGTCGTTCAAAAAACAAATAATAATAATAATTATTAGTTTACATATATCATACGAAGATACAAATCATAAATCATGAGGGGTACTTACGAGGTGCCAATAGCAGGGTCTGGGCCGGTAGGAGCTACGGCGCTCACAGGGGCGACTCGCAGCACTGGCCCTTCCATGGTCGGGGCGGGGTCGGCTTGACCAGTCACGGTGCTGCCTCCTTCTTGATACTGAGGATGGTCTTTCCGCAACTTCTTGGGAGGAGCATTTGCAACTCCGGCATCTTCCCCAGTCTTCTTCGCCACACGCCTGGTTGTTTTTCTCTTTTTTGAAGTAAGTGTGGTGGATCCAGAAGCTTGCGCAGTGTCTTCATTAGGATCGCGCTCCTCCTCCTGGTTGATGGTGCCTCCCTCCAGCAAGGGGTCGTCACCATCTTCGTTATGAAAGTCCAATGGGGACTTCTCGATAACAGGCTCTTCTTCGTCCGACCTGGGTTCGGTTGTCTCCTCCAGCGGAATCGTACGGTCGGCTAAAGCTTCTAGCAAGGGGAGCTCATTCGGCTTTAACGGCCGGAATCCCTCCGCCACCTTCATGGGGTCGCCTTGACGAATTAATCCGTGGAGGTTCATCTCTGCAAATGATTGTAGCGGTATATGGGTTAGTAACATTTTACACATATATGATAGATCAAATTTACAAGATATATATGACCTACCCTCGCCCTGTTCCGTTAAGAAGCACGGATACAAGTCATCCCTCCCAAAGTAACGGCAGCTTATCCCTACTAAGCACAGAAAGTGCTCCGGCAACCCTCTATGAAATTCCGTGCGATGGGTATCTAGTATTTTCAGGTCCCGACTACTATAATCTTTGGATTTGGGCGGATAGTCTTTTGGGGCTTTGGTTTTAAGTACGAAGGGGGTAGGGAATACCTTCTCATCCACAAAGAAGTAATGGTCGTACCAATTCTTCAGGGAGTCAAGGGGTTTCCTATATGTCATCGGGGCATTCCCGGGTCGTTTCTTGAACGACAACCACCCGTTCACTAATTGGGGAAAGTAGAAAGCCCTAAAAAGGTTCACGGTGGGGGTTACCCTGCAGGTATGGCATGTAATCTCAAACTGATTGATTTTACACGCCCCTATACAGTGGAGCTGGGTGATATGAAAGTCATAATACAAAAGAAGGTCTACTAAGAACTTAGATAACGGAATACGGTAGTTGGCTGAGTCAAACAGGCGTGTGTATATGCCTATTTTCCCCGCCGGTGCATCCGTAATAGCTTCACCATCACCCGGATAGGTGGGGTGTACGCTTTCGGGCACATAATACTTTGACAGGAAGTCGAGGTATTTCTCCCCTGACATCACATTCAGGACGTCCGTGATGAGGGGGTTATCCTTGACCATATTTTATGAAAAGGTTTTTAAAGGCGTGGTAATCTAACCTGCGGTGATGGATATCCGTGGAAAAGAAGGCAAAATTTTTTGGAGAGAAAAGCTTGAAGTTAACAATGGCGGAAGAATGAGTGAGTTGTGTGTGTAACATACACGCATACTTACTCTTATATAGGGTGGCCTCGGTTTCCGAGGTGCCGTAGATCTTTGACACGTGTCAGTCACATACCCTATCCAACGGATAGGGTTTCTGACATTTCTGTAACGTCAGTGGGGGACCCACGGGTCACTTCTTAAACAGTTTCGCGTGGCTCAAGGGTGGTCAGTAATCATGCACTTTTTTGCAGACATGCAACTGGATTATTGAATATCATTACTGCGACTGGATTCTTGTCGGGTTATGCGGCTCTTACGTAAGACCGTATTTAATGTTGCATTTAATTTGTCTCGGCTCTTACATGCGGTTGAGGTAGTATTTACTAAAGTATATTCCTACGACCGGTTGCCACGTGCGGCCGAGAGCAAATTTTCCAATATCATTTACTAGGTCTTTCTTGGTATGTCCGGAGAGCATCTTGATAGTCTAGAGGTTACACCTACGGCTGTAACAACTAGACTGGGGGGACATGATGACGTATAGTCCCCAACCGGTTCATGAGCCCGGCTCACGGGTACTACCCGTATCCGGCCCATCACAGATGGGTGGATAAATGTCATTCAGGCTTATGGGTTTGAGCAAACAGTACCCGCACATGTGTGCGGCCCACGGCCCAAGGCGGCCGACATAAGGTTAGACAGAATAATATTCTGTCTAGGAATATCTTTATCCCAATAGGAGAAGATATTCACTACCAGAATTAGAAGATAACAATCATTCTAATTCTAGTGCTTATCTCTTCCTTGGGGCCGACGCATCAGTAGAGGCCCACTAGGGTTTCACTGCCTATAAAAGGAACCCCCAAGGTTCCACAAAGGTATTACGACTTATACTCTAAACTCACATAAACCTTGAACCGATTACTTACTCTCACGCCGGAGTCTAACCGTGGGAAACATTCCCACGGTAAGCTTAACGCGTGCTGTTTAGTGTGCAGGATCCCAACCAGACGATTCACTTGGTGCAGGAGCCGGAGCCCAACCAACCCGAATTAAGCCTAATTCGGGTCTAGCAAGGATCAACCAACTTTTGCATCAACAGCAACATAAACTTCTTCAGTGATCTTTCCATTCAGGAAGGCACTTTTTACATCCATTTGGAAAACTTTGAAGTTCATGTAAGTAGCATAGGCAAGGAAGACCCTGATGGCTTCCATTCTTGCTACAGGGGCGAAGGTTTCCTCATAGTCGATCCCTTCAAGTTGACCACACCCCTGAACAACCAGCCTAGCTTTGTTTTTAATGACAATTCCATCTTCATCAGTCTTGTTTTTAAATACCCATTTTGTACCAAGAGCTGATTTCCCTTTGGGGAGAGGAACTAGTTTCCACACTTTGTTCCTGAGGAATTGGTTGAGCTCTTCTTGCATGGCCTCAACCCACCCTGGATGTGTCAGGGCCTCTGAAACCTTCTTTGGTTCAATTTCAAGGAGATAGCCTGCAAACACACATTCATGGGCTGAGGCAGCAGAGAGTTTAGCAGCCTGACTGCGTGTGAGCATCCCCTCGGATACATCACCAATTATATTTACAAGCTCTATATGTTGTTGTCTTGACCATCTGTCATGAGGACTTGGATTAGAGCTTGTCGATGGTTGGTGATTATTAGGGACTAGAGATTCAGTACATTGTATTGGGACATCACCTCCTTCTGAAGGGTTTTCAGTAATAGGGGATTCGATATTTTCATCACTTGTCCCTTCAGTGTTCTCATAGATGGGTGAATCGTTTGATTCATTAGCTTGAGATGTGATAACTTCAGGGACATGTTGAGGTGTGATTAAATTATCAATTGACCTATTATGAGGTGATATATGGAAGGATATATCAGCATCAGTTTGATACTGCTTTGAGGGACAATGTTCATACTCATCAGGAGGATATCTTGATGAGTCATTGATCCCAATCTCTTCCATTGATTGATTTATGAAGTTAATGGCATCCATACTTTCATCAAAGGTGACATGAAATGACTCCTCAATATATTGTCTCCTTGTGTTAAAGACCCTGATGGCTTTGGAGACAAAAGAGTATCCAAGAAAGTATACATCATCAGCTTTGGCATCAAATTTACCAATATGGTCCTTTTGATTGTGAATGAACACAGGACATCCAAACACATGAAAGTAGCTAATATCTGGAATCCTTTCCCTGAATATTTCATAAGGAGTCTTATCATGTCTTTTGACAATAATACATCTGTTCTGAGTATAGTAAGCTCTTTTTACAGCCTCAGTCCAAAAGTGTTTTGAACGATTAGATCCATTAAGCATGGTTCGAGCAACTTCAATGAGAGTTCTATTCTTCCTTTCAGCCACACCATTTGTTCAGGTGTGTAAGGAGAAAAGAAGTTTTGAGAAATTCCTTTCTTATCACAAAAACTCTCAAGCTCTTGGTTCCTGAATTCTGTTCCATTATCAGTTCATATTTGTTTAACTTTAGTATCATTTTGATTTTCTACTTGCCTGATAAAAGACATTATGAATTCAGGAGCTTGACTCTTCTTTTTCAGGAAGTATACCCAAGTGTATCTAGAGTATTCATCAACAATCACAAGAGTGTATTTCTCATGATTTATAGACATTGGACTGACTGGTCCAAACAAGTTCATATGAAGAAGATGAAGACACTTCCTGATAGAAAAGTTTTGTTTTGGTTTGAAAGAAGCTCTCTTGTGTTTACCTTTTTCACAGGCTGAACAAGGCTTGTCTTTTGAATACACAAGAGAAGGTAAGCCAAGAACTTTGTTTTGTTTTGCAAGTTTGTTCATATCTTTGAAATTTAGATGTGACCGTCTCTTATGCCAAAGCTAATTAACAGAGTCAAAGGCTTTAGCAAAGAAACATGCTCTTGAATTTGTTACAGATGACATGTCTAGGACATATACATCATTTCTTCTTGGAGCAGTCAACATAATTTCTTTGTTAGCATTGAAGATTGTACCTTGCTTATCATCAAACTGAACGATATACTTAGCATCACACAGTTGGCTGATACTGATGAGATTGTACTTCAGACCGTTTACAAACGCCACTTTTGAGAAAACTATTCCACCACATTTAATTGAACCATATCCCTTAGTAACACAAGATGAATTATCACTGAATACTACCTTAGGACCTAGTTGCTCCACGTATTTGTGCAGATAACTTTTGACCTCTGTCATACTCCTTGAACACCCACTGTCTAAGTACCAGACAGGCTTCTTGAAGTGTTTCTGCACAAATAACGAGGTGGATTAGTTTCTCTTATGAGCCCACTTTTTAGTAGGCCCTTTGGCTCGAAGAGCCTGACGTCTTTCACCTCGTTTGAAGTACTCAAACTCAGCATGATCTGAGGTAGAATGAACATTGCTTCCACATGTTTTGCAGCTTAGTCCGACTGAGGATTCAGTACTTTGAGATGACTCAGCTAGCATTCCTCTTCTGACCATGATGATTCTATTGTGTCCTGAGGTAGTGTGATCATTGCTTCCACAAATCTCACACTCAGGGTAATATACACAATCATCAGGTCTATGATCGGGAATGCCATAATGTGTACAAGGTGGGTAAGGCTTAGCCTTGGATTTTCTGGTTTGTTGTGAGGTGGGCCCATAGTTGTAAGGTTGAGCATTGTATCTTTTAGCATTTTTAATAGAAGCAATGTGCATCTCATGATCTGCTGTCCTGTGATCTTCACTTTTACATTTCATGCAATAGAGAACTCTATAGCAGTCGTCAGTGGTGTGATTTGTATAGTGACATAGCTCACAGGTGGGTTTCTTTGTTTTAACTTTCTTAGAAGACTCAGGTTCAGTTTTGTTACTTGTTGATGATTCAGGCTGTGAGGACACAAATGTTTCACCCTGAGTTTTAGAGGCTGAGTTCAGCTTCTCTTCCATGAAAAGTTGGAACAATCTACTTAACTCCTCTTGATTTACAATAGGAGTAGTGTTGACTGAATGTTTAGGAGTCCCTGAGGGAGATATAGGTTTGGTTGTCTTTTCAGTGACAATTCCTGACTTAGTGTGATCTGGTATCACTTTTGAGTCAGGCTTTGTTTGTTCAATACAACCTAACCCAGATCTTCCTCTAGGTGAGTATTCTTGATAAGACAATGGAATTAGTTCAGAACATGCACTTGCTCCTTGAAGGTTTTTCAAAGGAGGTAGAGGAGTCTGAATGTCTTCAGCAACACTAGATGTTTTAGTGTTACTGACTTTATCAGTCTCTTCATTCAGACCAAGTTTTTCATTAATAGCCTGAGATTCAGGAATTAATATTTTTCCAGTATCGAAGTTAGGCAAAACACTCTCAGGGTTTGATCTCTCAACCCAGTCTTTTGACTTAGGACTCATTTCATGATCAAACCCAACTGAGGCAGGGAGAAATACCTTTTCACTCATTTCCTTAGTTGGTGCCTTTTCAGTGAGTTGTCGTGCCCCAAGAATTTTCTTCTTATGGGCAGGTATTTGACTGTTTATACACTGAGAAGCTAAGGTAGAGCTATTTGTCCATTTCTCATTGATGCGTTTTTCTTCCTTAAGTTGTTCTTGAAGAGCATGATTGATTTTAGTAAGTTTAGTGTTCTGAAGTTGACAGCTTACTACTTCAAGTTTAGCTTGTTTTAGAACTAATAAATCTTCTCTACATTTGTTTAATTCAAAAACAAGTTTATTATATTTTGACAAAAGATTCAATCTCTGCTCTTCAACAAACGATAGTTCAATGTTAATATACTTTAGGAATTTTTCCCAATCAGATTCTTCATCCATAGAGAGAAGCATGTTTACCTTTCTCATGGTGATGTCAACCCATTCTCCATTTCGAGCATGATTCTTTCTAACTGATAATTCATCATCGGCTAGAGCCATTAACACTTGATACCTGAATTCCTCCTCTTCTGAGGATAAATCTTCATTATCCCAATCAATAGTTTCAGCTACCAGTCCTTTGGCTTTGTTCTGAGCAGGCTTTTGAATCTGAGCAACAGTAGGTTCAGCTTCCAATAGTGCAAGTTTAGCTTTAACCTTTTTATACTCAGACCTATAGTCTTTCTCAATTTTCTTGCTATTCTGAAAACTTTGGTTAATTGGAGAAGCCTGAATTAGTTTTGGTGTAAACTTGGGTTTAAAATTGTCATTGCTTGATGAAAAACTTTGATTTTTATAAGAGGCCAATGGGGTTTTTGAAAGACAATATTTAGCAAAATGTCCAGTTTTACCACATCGATAGCAATCCACTCCCTCAGTGGATTGGTTACCAGCAAATCTAGTTCTTTTGATATAACGTTTGGTATTTGCCAACATGGCCCTTTCATGATATTCCCTATTTAAATCCCTTATGTATTCAGTACTAGATCTTTCATCCACCTCATCATCTGAGGTTTCCTAAAAATCTTGAACAATTGCATTTGAGTAAAAAGCAGTTGTAATGGGGCCATGATCAATTTGGGTAGGTTTGGCTGAGGTGTCTGTTATTAAGGCCTTCTTGGACTCAGGATATCTTCTATTTATCCGATTATCTTCATAGATAAATCTCCCATAAATATCTGCTAGATCCTGATTCTGTATGTGATTAGCATTTCTCAATCCTTGAGAAAAACCAAGCCACTTTTCAGGGAGACTGTTCACAAAACCAACATTGATTTCATGCTTAGACAGTTTCACCCCGTCATTCGTTAGCTCATTGAGCAAGGTTTTATATCTGGTGTAAGTCTGAGGAAGTGTTTCAGATGGTTTGGCCCTGAAAGTGTTATATTCTAACTTCAGGTCCATAATCCTATTTTCCTTAGTGTCGGATGGTCCTTCAAAACTATGAACAAGATCTGTCCAAGTCTCTTTGGTCGTATCACACTCGATGACAGCCTCCATAATATCGTCAGGAAGACAAGATATTATTATGCTTTTGAGACGTTGGTCTTGATTGACCACTCTCCTTTCATCGTCAGACCATTGGTTTTTAGGTTTGTCATCACCAGCTGCTGTTGTTGGTTTGAATGGACCATTCTTAATACAAGTTATGTAATAAGGTTCCATTCCCATCAAATAACATAGCATTCTTTTCTTCCATTTGTTAAATCTTTCAACTTCTAACTTAGGAGCGTTAACAGAGTAACTCGCTCCTTTTTTGTTAACAATTTGGGGTACATTACTTTCAGCCATAATGGATCAAGGTTTTAAAAACTTTGAGACGGTGGTTAAAAGTTTTATAATCCTATCGCTCTGATACCACTTGTTGGTCCCTTGTAATTATTATTATACTTAAGTATACTAAGTATAGTCCTAACCCATGGTTAAGTAATGCAATAAACTTAATACAAGTAAGTAAATAACACAAAGGTTTTCAACGTTTAACTCTTAGCTTTATTAAAGAATTATACCCTATTGTATACGAAGCTAAAATAGGGATTGAATAGACAATGTGTGGTTTTGTGATCTCCTCACTAACAAGCTAGTCCAATCCTAACGATTGCTAAGCTTGACGATTCTATCAACAGGAGTTTAGAACTCAAGTGTGTGATCGTGTTTGGAGGAGAGAAAACTTGTTTGTGAATGTCTAAAGCATTAAGTGCACAAACTTACCTTTCTCTCCTTTACAAGCATCCTATTTATAGAAGGAAAGTTGGGTAGAAGACAATAATTGCCCATGTGCAATTCTTGTCTTATTGGTACAGTGTAGTACTTGTCTTACCCTATTCTAAGTAGTAAGACGTAAATCCTTTACACTTGTCAGTACCCCATCTATCCCAAAAGGGTAAGTCACGCTAATTGTGTGATGTACTTCATCTTGTCACAATTCAACTTATCCCGCCTTTTCTTCAGTCTTGGAGAATGCTTGTTTTCTTCAGGGAATTGTATGGGGTTCAGTGAGTCTATTGCCACAACTCACTGAACCCATCACCTTCTTCTTCATCATAGAAGATATTCGTTGAGCTTCGCCTCTCTGAATGCTTGAGTCTTCCTTTTAGACTCAGTCTAGGAACTCGAAGGCAACTCACTGAGTGACTGTTCACTCAGTGACCTTGTTATGTTCAAGGTTAATAATTCACTTAGGCTGATTGTCATTCAAATCCTTCAGGGAGGTCATTAGGTACTGAATTGACCTAACATTCTTAGCTCACAAGGAAACACAAGTCATATTAGGTCGCGGGTTAAGAGATTAGACGTGTAGATCCATAAGGAATCATAGTAGTCTCGTTCATTCGTCACCATCTTCACTAAACAAGTAAGTACATCATCCTCCTATCCATTTTCATTCCCTTTTACATTATCAACACATGGACTTAGGAACCCATGCTTGTTACACTAATATAAAACGTGATTAAGTAACATGCATACGTAAAACTTGCTAGAACTCGAGCCACAAGGACACTAGAAGCTCATGGCTTGGATTATTTGTGTTGTAGTCGTGTTTAAATCTTAGATATAGGAGCACTAAGAGTGTTATTGCCTTAAAACCTTGAAAATAAGCTAGGCATACTAATCTAGTTATGTACACATTACAAGTAAACCATAAGCTCTAAATATAACCCCATAAGTCACGGCTTAAATTAAAACCGTGTATAAACATTTGCGTAATAAGCCCACTTAACTTAAAACAATGAGTTAGGGTTAGATGAATGCTTAAAATTAAGTTAGGATCTTAACTAAGCCACATATAAGCCACGAACCATATAAGCCGTAGCCCATATACGCGGCTTATTGATAAGTCGAGTATTAAGTAAGCCCAATAAGGCCCATGTAGTTAGTTAGATTTTTAGAAGGCTTAGTAAATGTGTACAACTATTAAACAAGCCCATGTGTAAGCCCATTACACTCAAAAACCCAACCCGGTCTACTAATGGGCCTAACGAGCCCATTTAGCTCCAAAACTACTATTAAGAGACTTTTCGTGCCAAATTTGCCGAAGGGTGAAAGTATAAGTCAAAATGGTAATATTATAAAACATACATGTATAATTCGTGACATTTGAAAAGTATAAGGGCTAAACTGTCCATTTTCGAAAGTGTAAGGGTGCGTTTTGTTTTAACCGAGACTTTAAATAAACCACAAGGACCATATATGTCATTTCTTAAACTTATAACAAGCCCTAGTTTCCCTTTTGTGCCTTATTAATGTTTTTGAGACTTGGGGGACTAGATTTGCCATTTTACAAACTATAACCAAGCCCTAGGGTCTCGGTTTGCCATTTGACCAAAGATATTAAACCCTAGGGACTACTTATGCCATTGTTCTAAACTATTGTGAGCCCTAGGGGTGGTTTTGAAAATAAATGTAACGGACAAGGACTAACGATGCAAATACATTTAACAAACGAAACCCTAGGGGTTATTTTGGAAACGATTATCTTTACGAGGACTTTCGAACAATTTAATTTAATTAAAACATTAATAATATTGTTTTGTAAATAAATTAAATTAAGTTACTTTTAATAAACAATAAGAGTTTATTTACGACATTTGTGTAACGAAACTATATTAGTGTATTTAAAATCACTAAGGAAATTTGGTGAAATGTATTAATTTCTTTCAGTCACTTAATTAAATAAAATCTATTTATTTAATTAATTACACTATTAACGTACGAACAATTTAAATATATATATATATTTAGAAGCTAAAAATACATAATTATCGATAACGTACTATAAGTTTAACGTTTAAACAATAGTAACAACCTATTAATTTGTGATCATGTATTTTCATCAGTTACATTTATCTGTACATTTTATTATACATATAGTGAGTCACATAAATTACTTAGGTAATTTTACTGCTCTGTGATCATACCATATCAGCATACCCAGTGACATTCTACCACTGCTTTATCATTGAGGTGAGTTCATGGCCCCATATTTTACTGTTTTATAACTGGGGGAGAAAACATACGTAAATATTGTATATGCAAGCACTTACAGAAAACAACAGATTACTGCCTATTGTTTGCCCCATTTATTCCCGTGGACTGTAATAGTTAATAGTGTAGCATTAAATGTTATAAATAGATCTATTTGGGTATTGACAATACCCGGCATACGTGACTTGCTATCACGAAACGCTTAGGCCAAGCAACAGGTTTATTTCATTGTCGGACTGAGGGTCTAAAATCAGGATGATCCACATAGGCACCTGAGAAACATTTTCTAGCATATATTACAGGATAATAGGAACTACTATAGTAGGTAGCTTGGTGATCTACTATCTTCGTGGTGTTTTTCATATCAGTACATTTACTTTATAACTAAACTTGTGAATTCACCAACTTCGTGTTGACCCCCACAATTTACTTTTTATGTTTTCTCAGGAAAGTAAGCAGGTGCATGCATTGGATTCCAGCATCATAGGGAGCATTCATGTTTACTATCGGGCTGGGATATTTCTACAATTAATAATAAATATGTTTTCAAGACAATTTACTTAATTTGCACAATTAAATTAATGTGATAAGTTTTAATGACATTTGATGATCATTGCTCTATATACTGTGTGTTATCGATCCACCCAAGAAGTAACACCCCACGCACTATTCCGCTGCATTTGACCATTTGGGGGTGTTACAGAAATGGTATCAGAGCGCATAGTTATAAAGAACCAGATCTAAACCTAAAAAATTTAATTACTAAAAATTTATAACTGGACTATAACTATTGGTTTATGAAAATTGATTTTTGGGGAACCCTTATAGTTAGGCATACACATATAGAGCATACATATTGTGTGAACTAACTGTGCATTGATATATAGCTTCTGCTATATGATCACCCAAGTACCTACGTAATTGTGATTACAATTATGCATGCATAACATCACATATGCATTCTTTTTGAAAACTTTTTGAATTGTGTAAGCTAATACTTACTCAACTTTGAAATGCTATTATTTTCATATTATCATAACATCACCGACTATCGTGACTACTTTTGACGCTCTCATGACTGCTACTACGCCCGTATCACCGACATCAGTATTGCACAGGCTTGAGTCCGATGCATAGTCTGGGGATCACCCGACAGACGGAGTGATCATACAATCAGATTCTCCCACTTCATCACCACCAGCTGTACCTACTTCCCCACCCAGGGAAGCAGAGCAGGTAGTACCTACTCTACCACCTCTACCACCACTCTCTACACTCCACTGCTACCCCACCAGAGCTTTTCCACCTCGCAAGAGGAGGCACACCTCTACTCCTATCTCCACATTTGAGATAGGAGAGGGATCGGGAGTCTGCCAGGAAGCACCCGACACTGTTCAGGCGCAGCTAGATACGCTGAGTGCTAGGCAGGCACAGGATACCGCTGTTATCCATGCCTTGCTACGCGCGGACCATCAGGGACGTGCGGTACTTCAGGAGAGACTTAACACTCTCTACTGGTTAGTTGTTGTTGAGTCACAGGCAGCTCAGGGTTCATGGACGACTGTCCAAAACACCTTGTAGTAGCTACTTGAGGAGAACTCTTATCTCCGCCATCGCTTATCATCTCTTGAGGGTCATCAGTACGAGACCCATACTATCGTCTTAACCCAGGAGGAGACCTTCGGGATCTTCTTCGACTTAGCTGAGGTTCGTCATCAGGGGACGACAGCAGAGACAGATTATCTGAGGAGTGCAGACACCACACACCAGATTCAGCTTTTGGAGGCTCTCAGACTCACCAGAGAGACCAGAGACGCTATGATCGCATTGCAAGATGCTCAGGCACCTATACCACCAGCTGCATCAGCCGCACTAGTAGGCAGCAACTCTAGTGTAGCTTAGATATCTTGTATATCATGCCAAGCATTGAGTTGCATCTCAGCTCACATGATTTAGGACTTTTGTACTATATCTCTTATTTTCAGTTGTATTCCTATCCTTAGCACCTAGCCATAGTAGGTAGGTTATCTTTTGTTGTACTAAAAACATCTGTACCACTATTTCAGACATGCATGATGTATCGCTGTCTTAGATCGGTTGTACTTGTATGATATTGTTATTTTTCCAGAAATGACTTGTACCAACATTACTCTATTATCTCTTGTACTTATATTATTATGAACTCTTGATAGGTTATCCAATTTTTGTGAATTCTATGCATACATTTCCATGCAATTTAATATAACCATCATATTGATCAACTAATAAATCTCATTCTTGTGTGTTATAGAAAAATTGCACAAAGAGTTACCTGACAAAATCCCGGAGCTGCTCCTACAGCAACTATTTCGGAAGCACAACTTAAAGTGCTCATAGGTCAAGGCACAGCTGACGCCCTAGCCACCAGGGAAACACATCCCAACGGAAATCAAGGCGACAGTCAAAACTCCAATGCTAGGAACCGAGTTGCTAGAGGGTGTACTTACCCCGACTTCTTAAAATGCAAGCCCAGTTACTTCAAGGGCAAAGAAGGAGTAGTCGAGCTCATGCAATGGTTCGAGAGAACCGAGACTATGTTCCGTATTAGTGACTGTACGGAAGAGAACAAGGTAAAATTTGCTACCTGTACACTACTGGAACATGTTCTCACCTGGTGGAATTCACTAATTTCTACCCTTGGGCATGATGATGCCTATGGGATGACTTGGACTGCATTGAAAGAAAGGCTTACCGTGAAATATTGTCCTCGCGGTAAAATCAAGAAGCTAGAGATCGAACTATGGAATCTCAAGTGCACCAACTATGACATCACAGTCTACAACCAAAGATTTCAAGAGTTGACCTTAATGTGTACCAGGATGTTTCCTGAGGGAAAAGACAAGATCGAGAAGTACGTTAGTGGACTTCCGGAATCTGTTCATGACAGTGTGCTAGCATCTCGACCCACTACAATCGAGAGTGCCATCGAGTTCGCCACTGAACTGATGGACAAACGAGGCCATGATCATGCAATAAGACAGACCGAGCACAAGAGGAAAGCTGATGAGAACTTCTGTAATCATCATTAGACCCAGCAACCAAAGAGATAAAACTCAGGGCAGATTTACAGTGCTACTTTCTCATGGTCGCCTCCATATGTAGGCACCAAACCAAAATGTCCCAAGTGCAACTTTCACCACTACAATGGCACATCTTGTCGAAGTCCCGGACAAGGCAATACCTACGTTTTGGCTGATAGAAACAAGTCTAGAACCACCTTTAGGCCCAACAACTGAAATGGGAACTTCCGTAGAAATAGACAGTAGGAAAATCGTCCTCCCACGGGTGGAAATGATGTGAAACGGAAGGAGGTTCGTTGTTATGGTTGTAGAGAGACAGGACATATCCGAACCGAGTGCCCGAAGAAAGCAAGCAAGAGTGGGAATGGTGGAGGAGCACCAGCCAGAGTTTACGTGATAGGAGACCCATGACCTACTCCAATGTGGTTACCGGTACGTTTCTTTTGAACAATCGATATGCATCCACTTTGTTTGATACCGGAGCTGATAAGAGTTTCATATATACCGAGTTTAGTAATTTACTAGACATCATTCCTACCCAGTTAGACAACAGTTATAGAGTCGAACTAGCCGACGGCAAAATCATCGAAACCAATGTTATTTTAAGACGTTGTACCCTAAACCTTTTGAACCATCCCTTTGATATCAACCTAATCCCAGTAAATTTTGGTAGTTTTGACGTTATCATCGGTATGGACTGGTTAGAAAAATATCACGCAACCATTCTGTGTGACGAAAAGCTAGTCCACATACTGTGGGGGAAAGAAAACTTGATTGTACAAGGAGAAGGGAATTTGGACAGGACTGACACTAGACTGAGTGTCATCTCATGCACCAAAGTCCAGAAATACATACTGAAAGGATGTCCCATCTTTTTAGCACATATTTTCCAAGCAGACAAGGAAGATGAACCAAAGAAGAAACAAATCAAGGACGTACCAATTGTCCGCGATTATCTCGAAGTTTTCCCAGAAGACTTACCTGGTTTACCACCAACTCGTCAAGTAGAATTTCAGATCGACTTGATACCAGGAGTTGCACCTATAGCTAAAGCACCATACCGGTTAGCACCAACCGAAATGAAAGAACTCGCAGAAAAACTCCAAGAACTATCAGACAAAGGTTTTATTAGACCTAGTTCCTCACCTTGGGGAGCTCCAGTACTATTTGTCAAAAAGAAAGACGGTTCTTTCCGAAGGTGTATTGATTACAGAGAACTGAAAAAGTTAACTGTGAAAAATCGTTACCCACTTCCTCGAATCCACGACCTATTTGATCAACTACAAGGATCAAGCGTGTACTCCAAGATCGACTTACGATCCTGATACCATCAGTTGAGGGTCAGAGAGGAAAACATACTAAAGACAGCTTTCAGAACTCGTTATGGTCACTACGAATTTCAGGTCATGCCATTTGGATTAACCAACGTACCAGCCATATTCATGGACCTCATGAATCGAGTGTGCAGACCGTATCTGGATAAATTCGTTATCGTGTTCATCGACGACATACTCATTTATTCTAAGAATAAACAGGAGCACGGAGAACATCTAGCTTAGGTACTGAAATTGCTTAAGGAAGAGAAGTTGTACGCCAAGTTCTCCAAATGTGATTTTTGGATTCCTAAAGTATATTTCCTTGGTCACGTGATCGAAAGGGAATTCAAGTAGATCCTGCAAAGGTCGAATCCGTAAAGGATTGGGCATCACCTACGTCACCAAAAGAGATTCGTCAAATCTTAGGTCTTACCGGTTACTATCGGAGATTTATAGAAGGATTCTCTAAGATAGCTAAGTCTATGACAAAGCTTACTCAGAAAGGAAGTTTAAATGGGGTGAAAAGGAAGAATCAGCATTCCAAACTATTAAACAAAAGTTGTTTAGCGCACCTATTCTAGCCTTTCCAGAAGGCAACGAAGACTTCACTGTCTATTGTGATGCCTCACACAAAGGCTTAGGTGATGTACTGATGCGAAGAAAGAAAGTAATTGCCTATGCTTCAAGACAACTAAAGAAGCACGGACATAATTACTCTACTCATGATCTAGAACTTGGATCCGTAGTTTTTTCCTTAAAAATATGGAGGCACTACCTATACGGAACAAAGTGTATTGTGCATGCCGACCACAAGAGTTTGCAACACATTCTAGACCAAAAGGAGATGAACATGAGACAACGTCGTTGGATAGAGCTGCTTAGTGACTACAATTGTGACATCAAATACCACCCAGGTAAAGCCAACGTGGTTGCAGATGCACTAAGCCGCAAGGGAACTGATCCTCCCATGAGAGTTCGAGCCTTAGTTATGACCATTAGCTTGGATCTACACAAGCAGATATTAGAGGCTCAACTCCAAGCATAGAAGCCTAAAAACATTGGGAAAGAAGACATAGGAGGAATGCTTAGGACGGATCTAAGCAAGGAGAAGTTAGAACCAAGGGCAGATGGAACGTTATGTCTACATGGAAGAAGTTGGCTACCATGTTACGGAGACTTGAGAAGCGTGATCATGCACGAATCTCATAAATCTAAGTATTCCCTACATCCTGGATCTGAAAAGATGTATCAGGACATGAAAAAGTTGTATTGGTGGCCAAACATGAAGGCAGACATTGCCACATACGTAAAGAAATGTCTGACTTGTGCCAGGGTGAAGACTGAACATCAGAGACCGTCAGGATTACTAGTCCAACCTGAGATACCAAAATGGAAATGGGACAACATCACCATGGACTTCATTACCAAACTTCCTACTTCATCTCACGGTTACGATACAATTTGGGTACTCGTCGACCGACTCACAAAATCTGCTCATTTTCTACCCATAAGAGAAGATGACTCTTTGAGCAAGTTAGCAAAACTATACCTAAAGGAAGTTGTGACTAGACACGGTATACCGGTCTCAATTATTTGTGATCGAGACGGTAGGTTTACGTCAAACTTTTGGAAAGCTTTTCAAAGAGCTCTAGGAACAAATATGGATATGAGTACCGCTTATCACCCACAGACTGATGGTCAGAGTGAAAGAACAATCCAAACCTTGGAAGACATGCTGAGAGCATGTGTGATCGACTTTGGAAAAGGATGGGTCGAACATATACCTTTAGTTGAATTCTACTACAACAATAGCTACCATGCCAGCATCAAAGCCGCACCATTTGAGGCTCTATATGGTCGCAAGTGCAAATCACCATGAGTTGGGCAGAGGTAGGGGAATTTCAACTTAATGGACCCGAATTAATCCAAGAAATTACTGAGAAGATCACTCTCATCAAGCAGAGAATTTAAACTGCACAACAGAAGAGCTATGCAGATCGCAAACGAAAACCTATGGAATTCGAAGTAGGTGACCGTGTTATGCTTAAGGTGTCACCTTGGAAGGGTGTTGTATGTTTTGGGAAACATGGAAAGCTAAACCCATGATACGTAGGACCTTTCAAAGTGATTGCCAGAATTGGTGAAGTCGCTTATCGTCTAGAGTTACCCCAGCAATTGAGTCTGGTACACTCTACCTTTCATGTTTCGAACCTAAAGAAGTGCTACGCGGATGAGCCGTTAGCCATGCCATTGGAGGGAGTTCATTTTGATGACAAACTCCAATTTACAGAAGAACCCCGTAGAAGTCATGGAGAGAGTAGTCAAGAAGCTGAAGCGCAGCCAAATGATGTTGGTTAAGATACGTTGGAACTCCAGGAGAGGTCCTGAGTTCACTTGGGAACGCAAAGACTCGTTTAGAGCTAAGTACCCACACCTGTTCACCTGAGCAGTAATGTCATCTTAAGCTTTGAGGACAAAGCTAAAATAACGGGATAGTGCTGTAAAACCTATTGTTTTCAGGTTTTAACTATGACATCATTGTACACGTCACCTCATGATATATATATATATATATATATATATATATATATATATATATATATATATATATATATATATATATATATATATATATATATATATATATATATATATATATATATATATATATATATATATATATATATATATATATATATATATATATATATATATATATATATATATATTCACCTTTGCCTTAAAACTTTGTACAATCATATTCATCATACATGAGCATACATCATTTTGATCACAAGAACTTTGAACAATACATTATTGTTGATACAAAAGTTGGATGATCCTTGCTTGTCCTGGATTAGGCTTAATTCGGGTAGGCTGGGCTCCGGCTTTTGCACCAAGTGAATAACTTGTTGAGATCTTGCACACTAAAACAGTACGCGTTAGACTTACCGTGGGAATGTATCCCACGATTAGACACCAGCGTGAGAGTAAGTAATCGGTTTAGGGTTAGAAATCGGTTGTAGGTTGAGAGTATAGAGAATGTAATACCTTTGTGGAACCCTTGGGGTTCCTTATATAGGCAGTGAAACCCTAATGGGTTGTCACTGTTACTTCGGCCCCAAGCATAAGATAATCACTATAATTAGCTTGATTGTTATCTTCTATTTATGGTGAATGTATATCCTATACTTTAAGGCAAATGCCAATCCTGATAAGATTGTGATTCTGTCTAACCTTGTACCGGTCGTGTCGGGCCGTGGGCCGCACACATCTTATGTCGCCACTGTTCATTCAAGCCCATGAGATCAAATGACATTAATCCAACCCATGCGTGATGGGCCAGATGCGGGTAGTACCCGTGGGCCGGGTTCATGACCCGGTTGGGGACTATACGTCATCAATTATGATTGTGAATATTCAATCATGGGATCACATGAACAACATGTATGACTACATTTTTATGAGCATACAGACATGCTACATCTCATTAAACATTATGTATGGCTACATCTCCATGAGCATACAGAACATACAAACAATTATTTTTTTGGACTATTAAGTCACCTGTAAACACATGAGCATATTCATGCATCATTTTAGTGTTATGAAAACCTAAAACCATGATCATAATTAATAACGTTTATCTAGTACCAAATTACTACAATATATATATATATATATATATATATATATATATATATATATATATATATATATATATATATATATATTCTATATATTTTCTATATACTTTAAGTGTTACTACAAGTCAACAAAAGCCATTGCAACAATATAATTTTGTACCTAACAAATTTACAATATTTTATTTAGTGTCACACACCTTAAATAAATAAAACTATACGTTTAATAATTTATGACTATACTTTCACCAAAAACCCTAGAACCTAACCAAATCGACTTAGACTCGAACCTACACTCACAATACACTACTTAGACACCTAGTAACTATACCAAATCACTAGACTTGAACATAAAACTACCCTATACACATTATCTTAGCCGAATACTACATAAAACATATATAAACTAACTTAAAACTCTACAAATTTATACTAGACACCAACTTGACCTTGTACTACACTTCCTCATTAAAACTAACACTATACTACACATCATACTTGTCCCCTTGACTTGTATGCGGTGGCTAAAGGGCAACCAAAAGGGGTAAGTGTACCATTTTTGCATTTAAAACCTAGTACTAACAAATCCTATAACTAAGATTACCTAGTACACCAAGATTACCTAAATCTTGCCCAATTCTTGTAACACCCCATTTTGATAAATGGAATGTCATGCGTAATTATGGCGAGTCATCAAAGCATACAAGAATAAATGCCTAAACATTACATGACCATAGGGAAAACCGGAATCAAACATCGGTTCCCAAACATAAGCCCAAAACATAAATAAAGTAAATGAACAAAAAGGAAGACTAGACAAGCATAAATATGAAGGCAAGAGGAGAAGGAATCTAAGGTAGCTCCCATCCTATGTGTGTCCTCCAAATGCTCCAGTCAGTCCTTGAGTACCTGCCATTTTGGGACATGGAAAGGAAAGTAACGGCTGAGCAAAACGCTCAGTGTACGGATATAGACATAGTATAAATGACTAAAACATAATAAAGACTTAATAGCAGCGGAAATGTATAAGTCCTGGAAAACCTGGAACATGTTCATAAAACTGGTTTTATAGTTTTAAAAGCCTTATGTTTATCTTATGAAAACTGTTTAACATATTTTACCATTAGCCAATATAGGTCATGAAAATCCACCGTGCATGAATACTTGGAGGGGTGACCTCATCATGCAAATTAGAGGGGCTGCCTCTAATTTAATATACTGGTTCTGGGTAGGAGGGATCAGCTCCTTGTGAAGGATGCAAGGCACACACCACATTCACCATGAAATCCTGAATAAAACATGTAACTAGGATGCATCCATACGCCCCACATGATAAATATAATATAAATGGCCAAAAGCTGAAGGGACGCCACGAGCAATCACTCCGCCGTGGTGAAGTCATAACATCAGTGCCTCTAATGTTATGGTTATGGTACCTCCATAACTAGGTGAAACTGGTCATGCATGTATATGGCTATAGGTAATCTTAATTAAACATAAGCAATCAAACACGTAACTTATACTACGGGAAAACAGTTGGCTGCATACGGGGAATCCTAATAAGGAAAGAATGTCCATACTGAAAGGACGGGAATCCGTACCTTATGTCCAGTGAACGAAGAAGATGAACTGAGAGAAATCCTACCTCCGAATCACTAGTTCTACATAAATACATACATGAATAAGTATTTGCTTACTAAATACGTAGCTGGTTTTATGTCATGTCTTAGCTTATTTTATGTATTCTTACCATGTTCTACTGTTTTAAAGCCTTAAACTGTGTTTATCTTATATTTTGTTTAATCTGATTAAGTATTTCTGGTATTTCATGTGTTATTATACTTATTGTGTAATAATAAGTAACTTTCCAAAAATAGCAGGTTTCCTAAAATAGAAAGTTTCCAAAAATAGAAAGTTTACAAAAATAGAAAGTTTCCAAAAATAGAAAGTTTCCAAAAATAGAAAGTTACCAAAAATAGAAAGTTTCCAAAAATAGAAAGTTTCCAAAAATAGAAAGTTTCCAAAAATAGAAAGTTTCCAAAAATAGATTTACTGCTTAAAATAGATAAGTTTCTAAAAATAGAAAGTTTCCATAAATAGATTAGCTGCCTTAATCAAATAAGTTTCCATAAATAGATTAGCTGCCTGAAATAAATAAGTTTCTAAAAATAGAAGGTTTCCATAAATAGATTAGCTGCCTTATTTAATTAAGTTTCTAAAAATAGAAAGTTTCCATAATTAGAAATAAGCTGGTTAAATAAGCTAAGTAAATAAGCCTAAGTGTTTTCATGATTATTTTATAAGTCATATGATATAATGTATAGTTTAATAATTATTTCATGTAATTAAATTAAACCATAGGTTAAAATATTTAATTAAAGTATAACATGTTTTTAATTAAATAAAGTTAAATACTTAGGTTAAAACATGTATTATTATATATTAATAATATAACCTAAGTCATGTTAATTAATTAATTATAATCATGGTTTTTAAATAATTAATTAATTATAAGTCTAAATTATAAAAATACTTAGGCTAATTAATTCATGATAATTAATAATTAGAATAACCTATGTCATGTTATTAAATTAATCATGTCATTTTATTAATTTAATTTTTAACATAAGATCATAAAAAAAATAAAAACTAAACATACACCATGAACCGGATCTAGAATCAAAACCATGAACCGGACATGAAATCGACACCGTACCCCGAACCAACTCGGGGTACCCCGTGCCTTACTGCTGCCGTGGGACCCACACACACCAACCAAGACCGTATGGTCTTGGTGGTGGTCGGTTTGGCCAAACCGAAACCCCTTCGGGTTCGGTGAAGCCTGTGGCCAAAAACAAACACCCCTTAAAACATACTTTTGATTTTATTTAACCCCAAATCATGTTAGATCCATGTTTAATTATTAGGTTTTTGTAAAAACATAACATGTTCTTGATTTATAAAAAGATCAAATCAAAAGAAAAAGGTTTAAAAGGATTTACCGATTACGTGGATCAAAAGAATGAAGAACAAACACGAACACAAACAACAATTCCAAGATCCAAGATCAACAAACACCCCTTTTGGTGTGTTTGAAGATGGCGGCCAAAAAGAGAAAAAGAAGGAGGAGGAGGATTTTAGGTTTCTGTAAAATTCTTCTGTAGAAAAAAAATGAGTAGTGTAATTTTCCTTAACCTCCTTTTAGTAAAAATTGATGGGCTAAGCCCATCCTCCCTCCTTAATTTCGTGGTAATGGGGCCCACAAGGGGTAACCCGAATGTTTTCCGTGTCTAAAATATTGGTGTGTTCTCGTGTGTTCTCGTGTGTTCTCGTGTGTTCTCGTGTGTTCTCGTGTTTTACGTGTTCTCGTTAAATATTAACCGTGACTTAATATATTTATTTGTGTTCGTAATAAATATATATACGTAATTAATATTATCTCGTGATTAAATTACGTTCATGATTTCATGATCGCATGTTCGTGATTAATTATTGTCAAATAATTATTGCGTGCTCATGCGTAGTAAAATACTTATCGTATTCTAACACGTACGTAATACGTAAAATCCTAACACGAAATCGTAATCATGCTATAATAGGAAAGTTTTAATCTAGTACGTCCGATCTTAAGGGTACTATTCATGGTACAAGCATGCGGGTTTTACAACTCTTCCCCCCTAAAAAGAATAATTCGTCCCCGAATTATAGGTAACCTAATTGAAAGAGAAACATACCTGAATCAAACTGAGAGGGTATGTAAGATAATTGAACGTGCGGGTTTCCTGGTAGAAGGAACGTGGAACGTGACATGTCTTGGAAGGACATGGAACGTGACGTGACTGAAAGGACATATCTAATTGATGAGAGAAAACGGATAAAAGTCCGGATGAACTTGTCCGTTTCCAAGTGGCCTCCCTCTTGGAACGGTTCCTTCAGAAGATCTTTACACTAATGATAAGTCTTGGTCCTCCTGACCTTGACTTGGAATACGAAGAAATTCTTGGTTATCAACGGAAGGTAGATCCCCTAAATTCGATCGAGGAAAATAAGAGTTAACGTGCTAGGGTAACTGAAACGTTACGATGTGAGACAATCTGACTTAACTGATAATTAGAAACGATGCGCGAGACATAAAGAAACGTAGTACGTGAAAATTTTTGAACGTGATACGTGAAAAATTGAACGTGCTACGTGGAGATATGGCGAGTGTAGTATGAGTAAGCATATCATGATCCATGATATGTGTAACATATCTTGATCCTGATATGAGGAACGTGGAATGAACATGACATGTGAAACATATCGTGAACATAGAGTATAATGGCGGTAACGCCAAACGCTACAAGGTGAGACGTGGAATATGACGTGAAACGTTTATCTGAAGATGGAGAGTTATACTAAACTTGGGTCTGGTCTCTCAAGTTCTTGCAAAACTTCCCAGAACGTAAAATCTTAAGCCCAGATACGATCATGAACGTGAATAGTGTCATGAACGCGAGCGCGAAAGCAAGTCGTGGAATTAGAATGAAGACGTGAAGTAAATAAGGAGCACAATTATGAATCTTTGTCTGACCCGATAACTGAGGGATTACCAAGTGGTCGGATGAGCCTTGGCGTGGAGTGTGTCCGATAAATCTGTTGGTTCTGAAATCCGTACAGATGTAAGGATTCTGCAGACTTGATCAAACTGTTGACAATAACCCAGATAGCATCATGCTTCTTCTGAGTTTGCTGTAATCTGGTAACTAAAATCCATGGAGATCTTGTCCCTTTTCGATTCACAATTTCAGATGATGAAAACATACCAGTCTGTTGGTGTCCTATCTTAACCTGTTTGTATGACAGGTATGAAGATATGAACGTAACTGTATCTTGCTTCATCGAACTTGATACATAGGAGGTTGTGAAACTCTAAGTCTCTGAATCTAGACTTCTCCTAGCGTAGGATTTTCTAGAACACCTAATGTAGTGTAGGGTTCTCTCCTTTACGCATAAGTTGAGTCATGGTAAGATTAACCGTAGAAACCCATGTGATTCAGCATGTCGCTGTAATCAAACCGAATTGACATTGGAAAATTTTCTAGGGTAAAATTTCTCTTGTCAAAGAATTTGTAACATAGTGCAGATATGGTCTTCCTGTTCCTCTCTAAACATAGAGGAAAACAGGTTATCCTCAATGAAAACACTGATGAATTTGCTATGAGTTCATGGAAACTCATTTTTTTATAATGTCGTAGGAGCATTGATGAGACTAATTCAAAAATCATAAATCTAGCATGACCGAGTCGTGCACGAATAACAGTCATAGACATGTCCTGCTCTTTCACTCGTCACTGTTGGCAGCATGATCATGAGTCCGATCTTGAAAAAGTGATTAGCACTATAAGGTCGATTGGACATGTTGTCAACACGTGGAGGAGAATAATGGTCATGAATGGTGATTTGTTTAAGCCGACGGTAGTCGACACATAATCTCATGGTACCGTCCTTCTCCTTAAAGGTTCTTCTGGAATATATGGGAAGATTTCGGAAAAATCAACTGGCCAAGCGTAAAGGACTTAAGTAGTCGTGTCTTACTGACGGGTAGAAATTTTAGCGACCATGGCTAACAACGCACATGCTTGTAAGCATAGATAATTTGTACAGATTTTCCTGATGCAAATCAAGCTGAATGTATTTAGGAGCCTGAACATTACTGTACATAATTATGAATCATAGCATGGCGTGATGTTCATAGTCCATAATTAGGATAAAGTTCATCTCGTGTCTGTCCGAGGAAATGCGTTAGCAGCTTGGATCTCATCATTAAGCTGAAGGAAATCCTTCGTATACGTGGGAATACGAATGGCGTCCTTCATGGTCATGAATATATGAAATATGGTGAAAGAAATGAAAGTGACATCGGCAATGTGACAGTTCTCACTGATGCGCCGATAATGGTATAGAAATTCTTGTTGCCTGATTAATACATGGCACAACAAAAATAGATATACCCTTGGATGGTACCCTGAATTTCTTAGAAATGTTCCATAGTTGGACGTGAGTCATGTGTCTTGACTCGTTTCTTGGAACTATAAGCATGACATATGTCTTGACTGGTGTCTTAACATGTGTCTTCAGGAGGTATACGTGAGACATGTGTCTTGACTGATGTCTTGACATGTGTCTTCAGAAAGTATACGTGAGACATGTGTCTTGACTGATGTCTTGACATGTGTCTCGAGATGTGAAACAAATATAACCACAATATAAGGTTATTATGCCAGAATTGGCGGATCGGTTGGACTACTAATCCTTGTATTTCTGATCACGTTCGTGGCCGGAGCCTCGGTTGCGATTTCTAGGATAGTTTCTGTCATAGTAGTGGTTACTATCGTCTTGTCTGTCAGTTCCATGACGGTCATTCCCATGATCGTGATTCATGTAACTATTCAGCTGAGTGGTCGGCTGGTACCGGTTTGCACTCATATGGCTGAAATGACAGTCGAATGACGTGTGACATGTAGCTAAGAATTAGGGACAATGATTGATGGGAATCGTCTGATGGTGAAGCATCTTCTCGTCCAATTGATTTGCTCTAACGCCTTTGTATTCGTCTTGTATGAGCTCCAGGTTGTGAGCAGCATCAGCATCTCGTAGCGTCTCCCAACATCAGCAGCATCAACCTTCAGTAACATCTCCAAGCTATGAGCGGCATCGGCAATCTTGTAAAATATCAGCAAGTGAACATACGCTTGAGATGATTCAGAATCGACTAGCGAATACTCGTGAAGTATTGCAAGTGGAATACACATGGATTAAGGTACATGTAATACACATGGAACACGGTACATGGAGTACACGTTGAATGCACATGAAATGATCGGTATGGGGTCGATCATTTGTCATGATTTAAGGAAAGTATACCGGTTAACGGTTAGGAAAACCATCATGATAACCTGGCAATATTAGCATAGACATCATTCTGGTTATAACGGAAACGTTAAAGTGTGGTTACACAAAATTCAACGATGATTTGCCTGACAGCATGATCAATGAAAACCAACCATTACTATCATGAAAGCAGGATTCAATGAAATCTAACAATGTCTTGCAGGACAACGTAAATAACAAAAGGGGCGTAAAACATAATCAACATGAAGACGGAATTATCATGAAGAAACATGAAACCATCTATCACGAAGAAGTGTATAACATAATCAGCATGAAACTGAAGTTAACCATGACAGTATGAAAACATACTTGACATAAAAACATAATAACTTATGAGGGGACATGAAAAAAATTTATGCCAATTTAAATCATGTGAAAAATTTTATGCATGAAAAACAGTGCATGAATGCGTAATATAGTTTATAAAACCTTTATATGTGCGAGGGAACGCCTATGGGTCGGTTCCAAAACAAAAGACATGGCGAGGGGACGCCTATGGGTCGGTCCCAAAGTTAAAAGTTTCGATAAAAGCACATGCGACTAAATAGGGCCAGTCCTGTACCAACCATTACTTGGTCATAATCCCTGCAACAATGATACATGAAACATAAATAAATGAAACTCATCTGTCAAAACTTATCAGAAAAATTTTATGTGACTAATTATGAACTACTAGGGTTCAGTCCACATAGCCACAGTTCACGAGGAACATTATGCATGAAACAATGACACATAACTAAATATGAATGACGGTTGTCCATCCATATTAGTAAAACAATATCGATGAAAACATCAAGGTTAAAACCTCAAGGTGCTGAAAACATCATGGTTAAAACAACAATGCGCTGAAAACATCAATACGTGGAATAACAAACGTTGGCTTAGGAAGCTCCTGGTGACTACCTACTAGTCACAGGTCGAGTTTTAGAGCCTATAGGTCGAAGCCTTGTCTCTGATACCATAATTGTAACACCCCATTTTGATAAATGGAATGTCACGCGTAATTATGGCGTGTCATCAAAGCATACAAGGATAAATGCCTAAACATTACATGACCATAGGGAAAACCGGAATCAAAAATTGGTTCCCAAACATAAGCCCAAAACATAAATAAAGTAAATGAACAAAAAGGAAGACTAGACAAGCATAAATATGAAGGCAAGAGGAGAAGGAATCTAAGGTAGCTCCCATCCTATGCGTGTCCTCCAAATGCTCTAGTCAGTCCTTGAGTACCTGCGGTTTTGGGACATCGAAAGGAAAGTAACGACTGAGCAAAACGCTCAGTGCACGGATATAGACATAGTATAAATGACTAAAATGTTGGAGCATAGTTTGGCTGGGCCGGCTCGACGACTCTCCTGGGCCGTTAATCGTCTTCCCGGTCCTAAGTAATGCTGCAAACAAAGGTAAACCGGTTAGACGTGGACCCGAGGCCAGAGCCCCGGGGTCCACCTCCGACGGTCAAGTTAATATCGGGACGATAAGTTGTATATGAGGTGTAGTTATGAGAGAAAACCTGATTATTATGAGACCTCTCCCCCTGTTTATATAGGCTTAGGGTTTCTTGAAGGATAAGTTAGGTATGTATGGGCCGCGGGCCTGTTGGGTCGGGTCGAATACTGACTATACGTCGACATGTCCCCCAGTCTAGTATGATATGGTTCATGATCATGTTATGCTAGACTCATTCATGTATCACGCTTACTAAACAACCGCGTGCGGCTTGATGCTAGGACATCCTCATGGGTCGTCCGTAACATATGGCTCCACTCGTAATGGGCTACTGTTAGCGAAAAGATAACGGGCTGGGGTTACGAATAGTGAGCGTAGCCACTATACGTCATCATGTCCCCCCAGTCTGGTATGCGAGGTCACCATCAAGGTTACTAGACTTTACACCATATACGTTACCTGTAAGCGTATTTACGTCGAAAGAAATGGGGAACCCGTGTACGTAAGACGGGTAGGTGTGCTCGAATGCTTGGTTTCCCGTGATTAGACGGTAAGGACCCCGTAAGAAGAAAACGTGTTCTATAACCGGGGTAACCCTGGCATTAGCAAGGTATCATTCTTATTCATCTCTAACATGAGGACGATAAGAAGGTTTTTGTGAAGGTGGAGGTGGAACCCGTATGCTGCATCGTGAACATTTGAAGGCGTACTTCTTATACCCACTAATGATGCAGCATAGCGCGAATATTTCATTCGTCTTAAGGCCAACAGAAGACGTACTTCTGTGGCATGTTTATGCGGATATTATATCCGTCTTATGGCCACGACATTTGATAACCACTTCCAAAATTTGTCACAGTTTTTCCTGGATTAAACATAGTTGATCAAGCTCCATCTAATTAAGTATAAACGATATAAATTTTGGAAATTCACTCTTAGCCGGGCCAAGTAATTCGTCGTGGAAGACTTACTTCCGTAACAAAGATATGAACCAACAGAAGACGTACTTCTGTGGCAGAATGAGCCAGTGGAAGGCGTACTTCCATGGCAAGAGATAACGATGCGCCGTGGACGAAAACTTCCACGGCAAAAATAATGAGCACGTGGAAGAGATACTTCCACGGCGAAGATAAGAAGTACGTGGAAGAATACTTCCACGACGAACATAACGAGCACGTGGAAGAGATACTTCCACAGCGAAGATAATAAGCCCGTGGAAGATATACTTCCACGGCGAAGATAATAAGTACGTGGAAGAGATACTTCCACGACGAAGATAACAAGCCCGTGGAAGAGATACTTCCACGGCGAAGATAATAAGCCCGTGGAAGAGATACTTCCACGGCGAAGATAATAACTACGTGGAAGAGATACTTCCACGGCGAAGATAACAAGCACGTGGAAGAGATACTTCCACGGCGAAGATAATAAGCACGTGAAAGAGATACTTCCACGACGAGAATAATGAGCACGTGGAAGAGATACTTCCACGGCGAAGATAACGAGCACGTGGAAGAGATACTTCCACGGCGAAGATAATAAGCCCGTGGAAGAGATACTTCCACGGCGAAGATAATAAGTACGTGGAAGAGATACTTCCACGGCGAAGATAATAAGCACGTGGAAGAGATACTTCCACGACGAGAATAATGAGCACGTGGAATAGATACTTCCACGGCGAAGATAATGAGTACGTGGAAGAGATACTTCCACAGCGAAGATAATAAGCCTTTGGAAGAGATACTTCCACGGCGAAGATAATAAGTACGAGGAAGAGATACTTCCACGACGAGAATAATGAACACGTGGAAGAGATACTTCCACGGAGAAGATAACAAGCACGTGGAAGAGATACTTCCACGGCGAAGATAACAAGCACGTGGAAGAGATACTTCCACGGCGAAGATAATAAGTACGTAGAAGAGATACTTCCACGGTGAAGATAATAAGCCCGTGGAAGAGATACTTCCACGACGAGAATAATGAGCACATGGAAGAGATACTTCCACGGCGAAGATAATAAGCACGTGGAAGAGATACTTCCACGGCGAAGATAATAAGCCCGTGGAAGAGATACTTCCACGGCGAGAATAATGAGCACGTGGAAGAGATACTTGCACGGCGAAGATAATAAGCACGTGGAAGAGAGACTTCCACGGCGAAGATAATAAGCTCGTGGAAGAGATACTTCCACGGCGAGAATAATGAGCACGTGGAAGAATACTTCCACGGCGAAGATAAGAAGCACGTGGAAGAGATACTTCCACGGCGAAAATAATGAGTACGTGGAAGAGATACTTCCACGGCGAAGATAATAAGCACGTGGAAGAGACACTTCCACGGCGAAGATAATAAGCACGTGGAAGAGATACTTCCACGGCGAAGATAAGAAGCACATGGAAGAATACTTCCACTGCGAAAATAATGAGCACGTGGAAGAGATACTTCCACGGCGAAAATAATGAGCACGTGGAAGAGATACTTCCACGGCGAAGATAATAAGCACGTGGAAGAGACACTTCCACGGCGAAGATAATAAGCACGTGGCAGAGACACTTCCACGGCGAAGATAAGAAGCACGTGGAAGAATACTTCCACGGCGAAAATAAGAAGCACGTGGAAGAGATACTTCCACGGCGAAAATAATGAGTACGTGGAAGAGTACTTCCACGGTAAATGATAATGAGCACGTGGAAGAATACTTCCACGGCGAGAGATAACGAGCACGTGGAAGAATACTCCCACAGCGCATGAATAAGCCAACGGAAGAGATACTTCCATGGCGAAGGCATAAGCCAATGGAATAAATACTTCCATGGCGTATAAATAAGCGCGCGGAATGAGTACTTCCGTGGCGAAGGAATAAGCCAATGGAAGAGATACTTCCATGGCAAAGGAAGAAGCGCGCGGAAGGAGTACTTCCGCGACGAAGGAATAAGCCAATGGAAGAGATACTTCCATGGCGCAGAAACAAGCGCGCGGAAGGAGTACTTCCGCGGCGAAGGAATAAGCCAATGGAAGAGATACTTCCATGGCAAAGGAATAAGCGCGCAGAAGGAGTACTTCCGTGGCGAAGGAATAAGCCAATGGAAGAGATACTTCCATGGCATAGGAATAAGCGCGCGGAAGGAGGACTTCCGCGGCGAAGGAAAAAGCCAATGGAAGAGATACTTCCATGGCAAAGGAATAAACCGGCAGAAGGCGGACTTCTGCGGCAAAGGAATATATCCAAAGATATTTGTGTGACGTGCACATAAACAGTGGTATTATTATACCCTAGTAGCCCCCCAAGTTTAATGGTGCTACACTCGATTAGTAGTATTAAACTTAATCAAGTATTCAAAAAAATTACGATCACGTAGACCAGCGTGAATGGACGTACCATAGCCGCGTATGAAAGATAGAAATTGGGTTCGAACGTGTGAACTAACGCGGATAGGTCTTGCCATAACCGCGAATCGTCACATAGTATAAGACGTATCTTAACTAACTTATAGGATGAGTTATGCCACTACGTGCGACATACTGCATTTACCATAAGGACGGTCAAATTTTTGACAAAATGTTGTTAGACGTGCACAGTGTGTCTTTTGCAAGTCCATCATGAGTCATGTGGTTTGCGTAACTTACTACAACGTCTTGATAGCAAGGTGTCTAACAAGGATACATGATCCGTGGTCGTTGGGTTTGCAACCCTCTTACACGACAAGTTGAATTATTAGGTTCACTCAATCCTCTTATTCCGCCTGGGAACGATGTGTACATGTACGCCCGTAGGCTAAAGATGTTCGAACGTGCGAACGAGCGCGGAAGGATGGACCATAACCGCGGAATAAAATGGGAAAAGATACTAAAAAATATATGTAATATTTCTTTATCGATAGTATTTTTTATTAATATAAAAAATATTCATAATATTTCTTAGAAGATATAGGTCATACTTTTAGTATTTCAAAAATATAAGCAATATCTTATTACTTATTTAAAAAGATATGGATAATATTTTTCATACATTAATAATACCGGAATATATTCTAAACAAATTTAAAAGATAAATAATATCTTTTAGAATATATAAAATACGACTGATCGTACGAACGAGCGCGGATGGATGTAACCATGACCGCGGATAAATAAGTCGGGTCGCGAGACAATATTAGTAGGCCGGGCCGCAACTTATACAGAAAATATAATAATCAAATTAGAAGATATATAATATCTCTTTTCCGAATTAAAAGATATACGTAATATCTTTTATTAATATAAAAAATATAGGTAATATCTTGTTACCCAATATATATATATATATATATATATATATATATATATATATATATATATATATATATATATATATATATATATATATATATATATATATATATATATATATATATATATATATATATATATATATATATATATATATATATATATATATATATATATATATATATATATATATATATATATATATATATATATATATATATATATATATATATATATATATATATATATATATATATATATATATATATATATATATATATATATATATATATATATATATATATATATATATATATATATATATATATATATATATATATATATATATATATATATATATATATATATATATGCAATAATATTTTTTTTATAAATGATAAAATATCAGAATTTATCCTTGCCAAAGTTAAAAGATAGGTAATATCTTTTAACATAATAAAAGACCTAGGAAATGATTCATTGAAAATTTTGTTCTGGCCGCACGTGGAAATGTATAAGTCCTGGAAAACCTGGAACATGTTCATAAAACTGGTTTTATAGTTTGAAAAGCCTTATGTTTATCTTATGAAAACTGTTTAACATATTTTACCATTAGCCAATATAGGTCATGAAAATCCACTGTGCATGAATACTTGGAGGGGTGACCTCATCATGCAAATTAGAGGGGCTGCCTCTAATTTAATATACTGGTTCTGGGTAGGAGGGATCAGCTTCTTGTGAAGGATGCAAGGCACACACCACATTCATCATGAAATCCTGAATAAAACATGTAACTAGGATGCATCCATACGCCCCACATGATAAATATAATATAAATGGCCAAAAGCTGAAGGGACGCCACGAGCAATCACTCCGCCGTGGTGAAGTCATAACATCAGTGCCTCTAATGTTATGGTTATGGTACCTCCATAACTAGGTGAAACTGGTCATGCATGTATATGGCTATAGGTAATCTTAATTAAACATAAGCAATCAAACACGTAACTTATACTACGGGAAAACAGTTGGCTGCATACGGGGAATCCTAATAAGGAAAGAATGTCCATACTGAAAGGACGGGAATCCGTACCTTATGTCCAGTGAACGAAGAAGATGAACTGAGAGAAATCCTACCTCCGAATCACTAGTGCTACATAAATACATACATGAATAAGTATCTACTTACTAAATACGTAGCTGGTTTTATGTCATGTCTTAGCTTATTTTATGTATTCTTACCATGTTCTACTGTTTTAAAGCCTTAAACTATGTTTATCTTATATTTTGTTTAATCTGATTAAGTATTTCTGGTATTTCATGTGTTATTATACTTACTGTGTAATAATAAGTAACTTTCCAAAAATAGCAGGTTTCCTAAAATAGAAAGTTTCCAAAAATAGAAAGTTTCCAAAAATAGAAAGTTTCCAAAAATAGAAAGTTTCCAAAAATAGAAAGTTTCCAAAAATAGATTTACTGCTTAAAATTGAAAAGTTTCTAAAAATATAAAGTTTCCATAAATAGATTAGCTGCCTAAATTAAATAAGTTTTCATAAATAGATTAGCTGCCTGAAATAAATAAGTTTCTAAAAATAGAAGGTTTCCATAAATAGATTAGCTGCCTTATTTAATTAAGTTTCTAAAAATAGAAAGTTTCTATAATTAGAAATAAGCTGGTTAAATAAGCTAAGTATATAAGCCTAAGTGTTTTTATGATTATTTTCTAAGTCATATGATATAATGTATAGTTTAATAATTATTTCATGTAATTAAATTAAACTATAGGTTAAAATATTTAATTAAAGTATAACATGTTTTTAATTAAATAAAGTTAAATACTTAGGTAAAACATGTATTATTATATATTAATAATATAACCGAAGTCATGTTAATTAATTAATTATAATCATGGTTTTTAAATAATTAATTAATTATAAGTCTAAATTATAAAAATACTTAGGTTAATTAATTCATGATAATTAATAATTAGAATAACCTAAGTCATGTTATTAAATTAATCATGTCATTTTATTAATTTAATTTTTAACATAAGATCATAAAAAAAATAAAAACTAAACATACACCATGAACCGGATCTAGAGTCAAAACCATGAACCGGACATGAAATCGACACCGTACCCCGAACCAACTCGGGGTACCCCGTGCCTTACTGCTGCCGTGGGACCCACACACACCAACCAAGACCATATGGTCTTGGTGGTGGTCGGTTTGGCCAAACCGAAACCCCTTCGGGTTCGGTGTAGCCTGCGGCCAAAAACAAACACGCCTTAAAACATACTTTTGATTTTATTTAACCCCAAATCATGTTAGATCCATGTTTAATTATTAGGTTTTGTAAAAACATAACATGTTCTTGATTTATAAAAAGATCAAATCAAAATAAAAAGGTTTAAAAGGATTTACCGATTACGTGGATCAAAAGAATGAAGAACAAACACGAACACCAACAACAATTCCAAGATCCAAGATCAAAAAACACCCCTTTTGGTGTGTTTGAAGATGGCGGCTGATGAGATGGCATTTATACATGATCTCATCGTTCTTTTCGGGCTTTAAATGCATAAAAATGTCATAAAATACCATATATATGCTTGTGTTTGTTTACTTGTGTATTTTAGGTATGGATATCGTGAAAAAGACAAAAGATCACAAGTTACAAGGAAAAACGGACACGAGAAACGAAGCCGTACAAAGAATCGGGCCCTAATCATGGAAAACTCAACAAATACCCTTGAAGACTTGAAGACAAACAAGATTGATCCTCATTTATTGAAGAAATGATACTTAAAACCCTTGTATATTAATAATTACAAGTTTGGTCCCTTAAGTTTGTCAAAATTACACAAAAGGTCCTTCAACTTTGGAGAAATGGCAAGTTTAGTCCCTCAACTATTCAACATTGTCAATTATGGTCCCTCATCAAGCCAAAGATACATTGAAGACCTTTGAAGATCAAAAATGTCCAAGATCAGTCCTTCAAATATGCAAAAGTTCCAAAAATAACCCTTGATACACCTTTTGGAAAGTTTTGTGCAAAAAATGTCAAGTTGTAAAAGTTGTTACAAGTATATTTGGACGCTGACAGACTTTTTAACACAAGTGACAAAAGAAAGGAAAACGAAGGGCTAAACATGGGTAAAAGAAACATTTGAAACGAATTTGTGCCAAACACATCCCATTCCCCCAATTTCGGATCAAAACAAGTTACTATTCACCTTCATCCACCCAGTTTTACCTTCACTTAAAACAAAGGGTAAATCAAAATTACCCATACCCACGTGTGATTCACACATGCAGAATCACATCCCACACACAAAACCCTCATCTCCACTCACCAATAGGCCCCACCATTCAACACGTCAACCAATGAAATTGCAACTTACTCTCCAAGCAATCTGACGTGTCCAAATCAACAGCCAAGGTTCCTTGCTTCACCCCAAAGCTATTATAAACGGTTTGGATCACTTTGGACAGCTCATCAACAACAAACGCACTCAAGGACTCAAGGGCATTTTAGAGAAATCACATCTAGGGTTTGTGAATAGTGTAGCCAGGCATTTGCCTATAAAAGGAGACCTCAACATGTGAGAGTCCCTTTGTTCCAGTTTTAGGCTATTATCTTTGTAATTCCTTTTTAAGTTTAAATAAAATTTGAATTTCTGAAATTGTGAAATCTCTTTTTGATTTAATTAAAAGTTTGGTGTTTGAGTAGCCTAATTCTGAGTTCCATTTGATTGTTAAGGCCTACCTTAATCTTGTGGTTAAGGCACGTCTTGTTTCATTAGGTTTTTAAGGTTTGAATACCTTGAAATCCTAGGTTCTGTTTTGGCTTATTTTGTGTACTAACCCTTGACCATTTGCTATAAGATCTTACAAGCTTGTTGACACCAAGCTTGTGAAGGGATTAGAGCCCTTGGTTGAGTTGTTTGCTGCTTGTGTTGAAGATATAAAGTCCTTGAGGTTCTACTTTGAACCATCAACCAGGGCAGTTTGCATCATCTTCATTGAAGTATCTTGGTCTTGTTCTAGTTGTTGAACAAGGTCCAAGGAGCATAGCTGGCCTTCCTAGGATGTTGTGGAAGGCAGGTATAATCCCTTGATTAAGATTCCCCTAAAAAGTTCATGTTTATGACTGTTTTTTATTTGGTGCTTGATTTTGAGTATTTGTGTTTGAGCTGGTGATTTTTGTGTTTGATTGTGTTAGTTGCTATTGTTTAAGTGTTTTTGATCATTAAAATCAGTAGGTTATTAGTTAAAATCACAAGTTTCTTTGTTAAGTGGTGGATTAAGGAGTGTTTGGGTCTACTGCATACATTGGGATTGTGGTTTGTTAAGTGGTTGTTTGTTGTGAGCAAGAGTTGGTATCTGTTAATTAAGTGCTAGTGTTCATCTGTTTGCAGGTTTTGTGGGTTTGAACACATAGATTCATAATTTGGCTATAAAATCTTAAAAACTTGGTAAAATTGGCTAGGATTTTGAGGACACCTAGATCTAAGCTTAGGCTAGGGCTAACAAGTGCTAAATCATAGTTAATCACACCAGGGAAGAAGGATTTGAGGCTTGAAATTGGATCAAGTGTCAAGTATATCAGCAAACTTGTTTCTGCATATGTTCATTGTTCATCAGTAACTTTTTGTGCTTTGATCTTGTTATTTACTTTGATTCAGTGTTTGATTCTTGTTGCTTTGTGTTTGTTCTTAGTTTATATAGCTTGTGTATGCATCCTGTTAAGTTTGGTTGGCTTATTGTGGCTAAATCTGCTTATTAAGTGCTTAACTGCTTATTTCCATATCTGGTGCATATCTGGTGACTGTTTGGCTTATTGTGGCTTATTGTGTGAACCAATTTGTGATTTTATTGTTGCTATTGACTCCTTGTGATTCACTGATCACAAGGGTGCCTTTGTTTCCAATTGAATCAAACCAGAACTCTCATATAAGCTTGGTCAAATAGTCAAAGCAGTGGGAACTCCTTTCCCCTGCTGGTTGCCACTGCTAGTGTAAAACTAGTGTCAGCTTATCAATAAGCTATAATAGCTTATTTTAACCAGCAACAACTTTGTTTTTGTAATAGGTGCTCATATTTTGACCCATTTGTTCATATTGGAGCATTTGGGTGTTTGACTTTAGGGTTTGACTAGAAAACCAACTCCATTGACTTTTACATAAGTTCATTTGTGCTTATTCTGGCTTATTTGTTGTGCTTATTGGATTTTTGTTGATTGATTTTGCTTATTGAGTCCATTTGAAAGCTTTTGCAAGTTGAATCAAGTCCTGAGGTGCCCTAAATCTCTAAAACGACTATTTTGTCTTTTAGTGAAATTTTTCTTTGCTTATTTCTGGCTTACTGAGTGAGCTTTTTCAAAAATTCTTTTTACAGATCTCATAAGCATCCCAAAAGAAGGTTGTGTGTCAAATTAGAGCTTATGGCATTAGCTTATGGCTTAATGGGCTGAAAAGCCCAATAAGAATAAGCTGAGTGTTAAATAAGCTGTAATAAGCTCATTTTCAGCTTTTGGGCCTTTAGAGTTTTGTTCTTAGAATTGAATTTTAAGTCAGATAGGGCTTTTCCAATTCAATTGGGCCAAGTTTGACTTTTTGGGCCCAAAAGCCCAATTTGGTTGACTGTTTTTGGTTTTGGCCCATTTGAGGGCCTAATAGGGGTATTTTGGTAATTTCACTTTGATTTTCTGATTATTTAGGTTAAAATAAACTAGTTTGCAAGTTTTTAGAATTTTTTACAATTTTTGGATTTTTAATATTATTTTATTATTATTTTATTATTATTTTTCAAATTTCACATTTTCCAACTTTTTACATTTTTCTTAGGTTTAATACATTAAAATAGGAATTTAGCAACTTTTAGAATAATTTTATCTCTTTTAGATTAATTTTTATAATTATTTTAAGTTTTAATAGTTTTTAAATCTTTTTAAATAGTTTTTATTAGCTTTAAAATTTCTAAAAATAGTTTTTAATCTTTTTAGGTCATTTTAGAGGTTTACCAATTGAAAAATCTTTATTTGGGCTTTTTGATAATTTATATGATTTTTAGGGCTTTAATTAGCATTTAAAAATTGAATATTTAATTATTTAAAAGGTTTGAAAAATTTTTGATCATTGGTAGACTCTTAGTTTATTTATTCTGATTTTTGGTGAATTTTTGGTAATTTTTAGAATTTATTTTTATTTTTGTGGTTTTTAGGGTTCTACGTCTTAACTTTCTGGTAGTGTTTATTTTTATTTTTACGTCTTCATCATCTTCTTTTCTCATCCCCTTCTAAACCAATCATTAATCACAAACATTTAACAAATTTCTCACACACATATACCTCCTTAGGAAACGAACTTGGAATCCATAAGGGTCATTAGTGTTGATTTTCCTAAATCATCACTCGATACTTGCCCTATTTTACGCTCTTTGTTTTCCTAAACAAGAGTTGTAATTTACTACAATCATTTTGGCGCCGCTGCCGGGAAGGTGTGTCGTGATTAATGTGCATTGTTGTTTTTAATATTAACCAAAATAGTATTTGTATTAGTAGAACTCTACTAATACGTATTATCGGTTTTCTTGGTTTTTCTTGTACAAATATTATTACTATATTGTATTAAGTATCACAATAAATTCACAATATCTCCAAAAGTGTGAAAACACAACCTTAATTGGGATTTCATCACTCAATTATTGTATTCGAATCTCAAACAAAAAGAAAAAGGCAAAAATAGATAAATACTTTCGTGAAGCTCGATTTTGAAAGATACAAACTATAAGGTGGGTATAAGGCGGGTATTATAAAATATACCTGATAGGTGTGTAAACACCCATCTTTTCTACCACTTAATTACAAGAATAACCGGACCTAAACGTGTATTTTATGTCTTTTATGTCGGAATTATGCGTGGTTTGTGTTTTTGTTGTAATTTAGGATGAAATTATGAAAAGTGGAGAAAACACGGGAATTCACGGGCATTCACGACTTTTATTGAAGAAAAAGATGAAAGACGGAGTCGAGAAGTCAAGAGTGGAAAAAGAACGGAAGTCCAAGACCAATTCTGAAGATTTATCGAAGAAAAAGTCAAAAGACGGAAGTTTATCAAAAGTCGAGAAACTCAAGTCTATTTTATTGAAGAATTTAAAGACGAGTTCAAAAGATATCCCGAGCCACAAGTCATTAGAGTCCAAGTAAAGAAGATTAGAAGGAAAAAGGACTAATGGTGCAATTAATGAAGACTATATGCTTAAGGACCTAATGACGCAATTAAGAGAAAAGGAAGAAGGGGAGGAAGCTTCCTAATCCTCCCCTATATATAGTTAGGATTTGTTAATCATTTCTTTTTGTTGGCTAACTTGACAAATTAGCTCTTCCACATTTATTTTATGCACATTTAAATACTTGTCATTTAATTACCTAGTCTTGCACCTTAAGTACCATTTAATTCAAGTAAGTTTTTCTTTTTAATTCTTGTCAAGCTTTATCTTTATCTTGTTAATCTCATTCTTCCTTTCTTAATCTTTGTGTTGATTTGTTTATGTTCATATTCTTAATTCTTGTTGATTTATTTAAGTGGGTTTTGATTAATTTGATTAAGTTTTGTGAGTTTTATTGATTTGGATTGATTATTTATGTTTAATAGTTGTTTATTTGTTTGTTTGGTTTGATCTTGTGTTTGATTTAGCTTAGTTTTGATTAGATCCGTGTGTTTTTACTTTACTTGTTCTTCAGTTTTATTGTTTCTGTTCTTTCCCAGAAGACGGCTCCAAACATTCCGCATAGGGGATTTGAAAGTTTGCTTATTCGGAATCCTGAAACATTCTGCATAGGGGTTTTGTAAGATTGCTTATTCGGAATATTTAATTATTCCGCATAGGGGTTTTAAGAAATTGCTTATTCGGAATTTCCTGTATTCCGAATAGGAGGAGTTTTCCGCATAGACCCTTTTATTCCGCATAGGACATCTTTCCGAATAGGTGACAATATTCCGAATAGAGGCACTTTCCGAACAGGGACTTTATTCCGCATAAGAGGCTTATTCCGCATAGGGCTAATCATTCCGAATAGACCAACTTTCCGAATAGGGTAATTATTCCGAATAGGTGACATATTCCGAATAGGCCTTTTATTCCGAATAGGGGATTTATTCCGGATAGGGAATTTCAGTTTTTAGTTCTGCCTTTTTCATTTTAAGCTCTATTTTTCCCGCCTTTTTACTTAGTTGCACTTTAAGTTTATTGCCTTAGTTTAAGTTTTAGTTTTAGTTGCGTTTTAAGTTTACCTTAGTTAGATTTAAGTTTGCGTTATTTTACATTATTGCCCTTTAATTTTAGTCTTGCTTTTAAATACTTGCACTTTATTTTAATTAGACTTAGATTTATTTTAATTGCACTTTTACTTTAATTGTTTGCACCTTTAATTTTCAAAACTACAACGACACATCTTTGTTCCACCAAAGTTCAACTGAGTCACACATTAAACAATAAGTTTTTCAATTCGAAGAGACATACATCAACGAACTTTTTAATTGGGTAAAAGCCAGTTATCAAATGGCGCCGCTGCCGGCTCTTTTCGTAAAGATCAACAGTTTTTTGTGAGAGACACGTTGCTTTTTGGGATCCGTTCACTTGTGAACGTTATTTTTCTTGCATAAAAAAATTCATAAAAATCATAAAAAAATTAAAAATTGATAAAAAACCATAAAAATTAAAAGTTTCAAAAATCCAAAAAGATTTATCTTTCTTGTGTATATATATATTGTCTTTGTGTTTGGTTTTGTTTTCTTTTGCATTTTCAGGTGTATGCGTACTAGATCTTCTACTTATCAATAGCCCGAGCCTCAAGAAGATTTAGATATGGCAGGTGTTAACAACAATAATCAACTACCGCACCTTAATAATAACAACAATGCTCTTCCACAGCCCGATCTTCGGACCATGGAGGAACTTTGTCAACCAACAATGTTTGGACGAGGAGGACCGATTGCGCCGATGCAAATCAACGCTCCTGAGTTTTCGTTGAAGCACCACATGATTCAGCAAGTACAAACAAACCCATTTAGAGGATTGCCTGATGATGATGCCAACAAACACCTCGACAAGTTCATTACAATCACCCAAAGCATGAAGTTGCCTGGGGCCACAATGGATGTTCTCCGCCTACAACTCTTCCCATATACTTTATCGCATCATGCCGAGAAATGGTTTGATCGTCTCTCGAAGAATTCTATTCACACTTGGGATGACATGACTCAACGCTTTCTTTCGCGCTACTTTCCACCATCCATGGTCACAAGCCTTCGCAATCAGATCAGCGGTTTCATGCAAGATCCCGATGAATCTCTTTTTGATGCATGGGAGAGATATAATGTCTTGATCGACCGTTGTCCAAACCACAACATGCTTCCGGTCACCTTGATCGATACTTTCTACAACGGATTGACTTTTCGAGATCGTGATACGATCAATGCAGCCGCCGGTGGCACATTCATGAAAAGGAGACCCGAGGAGTGTAGAGAGTTAATTGAAAACATGACTACTCATCATAAGAACTGGGATTCCTCTGCTTCTTCTAGAAACAACACGAGAGTCAATGTTTCTTCTACCTCAGCAAACCCTGAGATGACCGAACTCACCCGCATGATGGCTGAAATGAGCAAAAGTATTACGCTTCTCGCTTCAAACCAACAACACCAACAAGTTAAAGCGGTTGCTAATCCTTGTGAAACATGTGGCGGTCCTCACTCATACACCGATTGTCCTTCGACACAAGGAAATCCGAAAAATGTGTATGCAGCTTACGATAATTATTCACCGGAAAATTACCAAGCTAGACAACAAGGGGATAGAAATCTGCTGAGCTACCGTTCCAACAACTACCTTTCACCTGGTTTTTCTCCTCAAAACCAAAATCCCGCCAACAACTACAATAGAAGCAACCAAATCCCACCTCGTGCTTCTAACCCTTATCAACCACCCACCCAACAACACCCACCCATTAATCCCGATGTTGACACAATCATGAGAACTCAAGGTGAGCAAATCAAGAATCTACAGAGCCAAATAATCAATTTGAAAGGAGATATCTTGAAGCAAGGTAATGACATCAGAACCGAGGTTCGCGATAATCTTCAATCCTCTTTCATCACTCAAACAACTGAATTAAAGAATCTGTTGGCTAGTTTCTTGCCCGAAGCTCAACCTTCTTCTTCTTCGGGTTCTCTACCTTCAAACACCGTCACTAATCCGCGAGCTAATGTGAGTGCTATAACTACGCGTAGTGGAATTACCATTGTCAATCCACCTGATTCACCACCCTCATCTACACCTCCTCCACCACCATATATCCCTACTCCTCTTACACTTAGTGATAGTACACCATTACCGTCTCCGCCTCGTCATGACGATGTATCTCGGAAGGACCCTTCAACATCACAACCTTCACCACCTACACCTTCACCTAACCCTTACCAACCTAGAATCTCATACCCTTCTCGCATAGGCAAGACCAACGATCTAACCAAGAATGATTATCAAGTATCAAAATATGTGGATATGCTATCTAAAATGACCATCAACATTAGCCTTGTTGAAGCACTTTGCCACATGCCAAAATTTGTCAAATCATTCAAGGAATTGCTTAGCAAGAAGGAGAAGCTGATTGAACTCGCCAACACATGCTTAAATGAAAACTGCTCTGCAGTCCTTCTTCGAGAACTTCCAGAAAAGCTTGGAGATCCCGGTCGTTTTGTGTTGCCTTGCGTGTTCAACAAAACTGAAGAATTTACTGCCCTTGCTGATCTCGGGGCTAGTATTAATTTGATGCCACTCAGTGTTTGGAAAACACTATCATTGCCCGACCTCATTCCAACAAAGATGACTCTCGAACTTGCAAACCGCACTCTCGCTTACCCCGTTGGTATAGCCGAAGATGTGTTTCTTAAAGTTGGCACATTTACTTTCCCGGTCGATTTTGTTGTCGTTGATTATGAAATGGACCCTCGTATTCCTTTAATACTTGGTCGGCCATTCTTGAGAACCGGACGTGCTTTAATAGATGTGGCCGAAGGTGAGTTAATCTTACGAGTCGGGGATGATTCTAAAGTTTTTAAAATGGGGAAGCTTACAGGCAAATCCTTTAGAGGCCGAGAATCAGTGAATATGATCAATGTGCTCGATGACTTTACCGTCTTCGATAATCCTTTATTCGAGTCTTCCACTGATAATCCACTCTTTGAAGATGATGTCGATGATTCTCACTCTACTTTGGACGCTTCTCCCATTTATGATTCACCACCGGTCTTTGATGCTTATGATGATGATGATTCTAGCTCAGACTCGGATGATTTTGATTGTACTTCTGAGTATCCCGAGTTGCCCACATTCGATGATTTTGATGAGGCCGATACTCTTTCGAGCGATTCTTCACATGATGAAGATCCTCCGCCATCACTCGATCCTACCTTGGACGATTACTCATTCGAGGAAGACTTCTCTATGTTTCTCAATACATACTTCCCGCATGAGAGTGATGCACCTCCTCTGGACTTTGAAGATTATCGTCTTGATCCTACTTTGGATTTGAAGAAAATTTTATCTAAGGAGAAGAAACCGGTTGACACCGAAATCCGTTGCACGTATGATTTAACACCTCTTTGTCCCACTTCTGAGGACGAGTTTGTGCTTCTTTGCGGATCTTCTTCACACTCGGCTGAGCCGGAGTGCTATTTTCCCCTGAAGGAAAAGGTGTTCGATCCTGGTATTGAAGTCTTTAAGCCATCTCAGTATCCACCTGATGAAATAAAAGGAAAAATCTTTGGAACCATTGAAGACATGCTTGCACCACTTCATCCTTGCTCCTACTGTGCTCCATCACTGCTTAAGGGAACCCTGCCATTTCTCTTTTGGCTTGCCTTGTTCGCCTTAAGCTTGTGTTATTTGCTCGATGAAAACTATGTCTTTGATCCTGGTGGATTTGTTTCATGTTTCTTCCGTTGATTATCAAGGTCGAGTCAGGCTCACGACTCGGTTAACAAAAACCAAGCGCTTCTTGGGAGGCAACCCTTGCATCTATCTTTCCGCCTTCTTTACCATAAGTGTAGGGGGGACCCTTTGGATTGCTATTTCCTCTCCTCACTTCTCAATCAGGGATTCGAGCTTCAATGATCCACTCTTGATGATTCTTGACGACCCGTGATTCCATGTTCTACTTCTTCCCGGTTCTATCCTAAACTCTTTTCGATTCACTATTTTATATTTTCTCAATATTAAAATAGGAATCTCTTTAGTGGTCTTTTCCTTAGCGAGATTTAAACAACGTGCACAATGTCCTAAGTGTAGGGGATTTTACTCCCACATGCTTAAACATTGAGGACAATGTTTATCTTAAGTGTAGGGGGGACTTCTATCGAAGTTAAGTGGTCTTTTCCTTGTTTTTGTCCTCATTTTAACCGGAAAATCAATTTTTCGACATTTTTCAAAATTTTTGATCTATTTTGGCCTATTAGTTTTTACCTTTGTATAGTTATTTTCTTTCTTTGCTAGAATAAATGTTTAATAAGTGGTTTTAATTTTCAAACGTTGTGAATCTTTTGACTCAATCCGAGTTTACTCTAGCTAGTATCCTTAACGTGTTTAAGTCAAGTTTTGCTAGGCTTTTATATAGGGAGCTATAAAACGCGAAAGTCTTAACTCTAACGGGTTAAGAACAAGAACTTTTCGCAAGTTCCTATAATTGATCCTAGAGAGTCGTTTATCAAGGGAACTTTAAAATGCGACTTCTAAACTTAAAGAGTCTAAGAAGTTGTAAGATCCTATAGGCGACTCGAAAACCCAAAACTTTGATTTAATAGGCTAAGTATCCACGAGTCTCATTACTTGAGATTTTAAACTGTGGAGAACGAGAGATGATAGAGCCAATTATAAGTTCGGTATTCTTTCGTGAATTTATGTGAGTTAATTATAAGCCTATTCTCCCATCGCTTGCTAATAAATTTATCTGCTAATAAATAAGGTTGTACGATTTGAAAAGTACTTAGCTTCTAGCCCCAGATCGTTTAAAAGTTGCTCGGTAATGACGAGAGTTCATAGCCAAGGCATAACTTATGAAGCGGGGCGCGAAGATTGGCGAGTCCAAAAAGGCCCTAACAAGGCATGAGGGCTATGTTTTGTTGCTAAAGATCCAAAAGTAATGTGAAGAATCATTTATCGAAAATCAATATGAAGGATCGAGACACACGACGAAAAGCAAATACTCCCCAAAAGTCATGGAGAAGTGTATCCGAAAAGACCCTAACAAGGTATGAGGATAAATAGATCCAAGTCAATAAAGGAGGCGGATCGTTGTATATCAAAATCCAAAATAAAGATTGGAGAAAAATGAAGAAGTCGTGGTCCATATATGAAGAATCTCTCAAAAAATTCCAAGTGAAGAAATTCCAATTATGAAGAGAAGACCATTATTTCATGAACGTCTCTCAAGATTTGAAGTATGAAGTCGCTGCCAAATATCGGCCCGAGAAAGGTCTCAAATCGCGAACCAAGTTATGCCAAGATATGAACTTTTTGATATCCCGAGAAGCAGTTTTAAAAGATTTGGTCCTTTAGCTAACTATTGATTAAATCGTGCACTTTATTTTCAGACTTAATAATTATCTAAATAAGTCAAACAATGCATCTTCGTGATCATTCAAGACAAATAATAAAATATAAGAGATACCCATAGGAATAAGGGAGTCTAAGTGAATAATTGGCCCACATGAGTTCGTGTTAGTCTACTAACTTATAATAACAATGATCTCGTTTTTAAGCTTGGTTTGGAGAAAGTGAAAAGTTGAGGATGATGATTATTCATGACATTTTCAAAACCCAAGGTATGCTTTTAATTTCTTTGCTTTGCATTTTTATAATTTTCTATCTCTTTAATAAAGGCCAATGTGGATTGATTAAGATGAAAAGTGTAAACATGCTTTGTAACTAATGCATTGCATGAGGACATTGCAATGGTCAAGTGTAGGGGATTTGATAGGTGTGTAAACACCCATCTTTTCTACCACTTAATTACAAGAATAACCGGACCTAAACATGTATTTTATGTCTTTTATGTCGGAATTATGCGTGGTTTGTGTTTTTGTTGTAATTTAGGATGAAATTATGAAAAGTGGAGAAAACACGGGAATTCACGGGCATTCACGACTTTTATTGAAGAAAAAGATGAAAGACGGAGTCGAGAAGTCAAGAGTGGAAAAAGAACGGAAGTCCAAGACCAATTCTGAAGATTTATCGAAGAAAAAGTCAAAAGACGGAAGTTTATCAAAAGTCGAGAAACTCAAGTCTATTTTATTGAAGAAATTAAAGACGAGTTCAAAAGATATCCCGAGCCACAAGTCATTAGAGTCCAAGTAAAGAAGATTAGAAGGAAAAAGGACTAATGGTGCAATTAATGAAGACTATATGCTTAAGGACCTAATGACGCAATTAAGAGAAAAGGAAGAAGGGGAGGAAGCTTCCTAATCCTCCCCTATATATAGTTAGGATTTGTTAATCATTTCTTTTTGTTGGCTAACTTGACAAATTAGCTCTTCCACATTTATTTTATGCACATTTAAATACTTGTCATTTAATTACCTTGTCTTGCACCTTAAGTACCATTTAATTCAAGTAAGTTTTTCTTTTTAATTCTTGTCAAGCTTTATCTTTATCTTGTTAATCTCATTCTTCCTTTCTTAATCTTTGTGTTGATTTGTTTATGTTCATATTCTTAATTCTTGTTGATTTATTTAAGTGGGTTTTGATTAATTTGATTAAGTTTTGTGAGTTTTATTGATTTGGATTGATTATTTATGTTTAATAGTTGTTTATTTGTTTGTTTGGTTTGATCTTGTGTTTGATTTAGCTTAGTTTTGATTAGATCCGTGTGTTTTTACTTTACTTGTTCTTCAGTTTTATTGTTTCTGTTCTTTCCCAGAAGACGGCTCCAAACATTCCGCATAGGGGATTTGAAAGTTTGCTTATTCGGAATCCTGAAACATTCCGCATAGGGGTTTTGTAAGATTGCTTATTCGGAATATTTAATTATTCCGCATAGGGGTTTTAAGAAATTGCTTATTCGGAATTTCCTGTATTCCGAATAGGAGGAGTTTTCCGCATAGACCCTTTTATTCCGCATAGGACATCTTTCCGAATAGGTGACAATATTCCGAATAGAGGCACTTTCCGAACAGGGACTTTATTCCGCATAAGAGGCTTATTCCGCATAGGGCTAATCATTCCGAATAAACCAACTTTCCGAATAGGGTAATTATTCCGAATAGGTGATATATTCCGAATAGGCCTTTTATTCCGAATAGGGGATTTATTCCGGATAGGGAATTTCAGTTTTTAGTTTTGCCTTTTCATTTTAAGCTCTATTTTTCCCGCCTTTTTACTTAGTTGCACTTTAAGTTTATTGCCTTAGTTTAAGTTTTAGTTTTAGTTGCGTTTTAAGTTTACCTTAGTTAGATTTAAGTTTGCGTTATTTTACATTATTGCCCTTTAATTTTAGTCTTGCTTTTAAATACTTGCACTTTATTTTAATTAGACTTAGATTTATTTTAATTGCACTTTTACTTTAATTGTTTGCACCTTTAATTTTCAAAACTACAACGACACATCTTTGTTCCACCAAAGTTCAACTGAGTCACACATTAAACAATAAGTTTTTCAATTCGAAGAGACATACATCAACGAACTTTTTAATTGGGTAAAAGCCAGTTATCAATACCCTAAGGAAAAAGGCTCTTAAGTGCTTCGCGCCGCCTCGTTTCCCCGCTTGCTTGTGAGTATTTTGAGATTGAAGGCTAATCGAGGGTTTTGCCGCACAAAGTATTATTACGTATACTATATTTGCTTGGTTTCTTTGTGATTAAAACCTCTTGAACAATTTGGTTTTCACCAAAGTTCTAAAGTCATTCGAAGGCGTTCACTCCATGTGATCGTTTTCATTCCTTTGAGGCTTCTTTAATCAAGAGTTTGATTCGAGGAGAGATTTTGTAGATTGTTGTCTACGAAGATACACCAAAATCCAAAAAAATTAAATATCATCAAAAACACAAAAAAATTGAAAATTCACAAAACACCCAAAAAGAATCTTCTTTGCTCACCTCCCATTCTTCGTGAAGTTTATGATCACTCGTAATCAAGCAAAACGAGCTCGTAAACGACTTCAAAAGCAAGCCAACCAAGAGACGTTGATTGAAAAACAACCTCCAATTGTTGAACCTATTGTAGAACAAGAAGTCGTCATGGCTAATCGTACTATGATGGAGTTTCTACAAGCACCCACCGAGGGTTTTGGAGAGGCTATTGTGATTCCCGCCATCCTTGCGGAGAATTTCGAGATTAAGACGGGTTTAATGTCGATGTTGCAAGCAAACAAGTTTAGAGGTCATGAGAAAGACAACCCGCATTACCACATTAGGAATTTTAACCGTCTCACCGCCACTAGCAAGTTTAAGGATGTTCCACATGACGCCATTAAGATGATGTTGTTTCCATACTCGTTGGATGGACCCGCAAAAATTTGGCTCGAGAAAGAACCGCCAAATTCGATTTTGACATGGGCCGATCTCGTTTCTAAGTTTGTGAACAAGTTTTTTCCACCATCTAAAACAACACACTTGAAAAATGAAATTTCACGATTTGTGCAAAGAAATAATGAAAGTTTTTCAATGGCATGGGAACGATTTAAAGAAATGTTACATGAATGTCCACACCATGATTTTACGGAATTGCATCAAGTAGATACTTTTTATAATGGGCTTAATGATCATGAACGAGATTATTTGAATGCCGCCGCGGGTGGTAATTTTTTGTGAAAAATGACAAATGAGGCTTTACAAATCATCGAGAATAGATCTAAGGTTTATAACCCTCATAACACACCGAGTGTTTCCAATTTGGGTTCTTCATCATCGTCACAATTGTCTCGTAGCATTAATGCCTTACATGATGAAGCTAATGAGGAAAATCGGTTTTTTGATAGATTTGCTAATCTTATGTCCATTGGAAGGCTCAAGAAGCTTCCAATTCCGCTTCGGTTAAAGCGGTTGCTAAGAGTTGTTTATCTTGTGGGGGAGCTCATGATCTTTCCGAGTGCATTACCGCGGATGGTAACACTTCGAGTGCTTATGTAGCAACGAGAACTTACAACCAAAACGGCCAAGGTTCCCGCCAAAATCAAGCTCCACCAAATCAAAATGTTAATAATTATTGAAACAACAACCAAGGTAATTACCAAGGCAATTCACGCAATTACAACAAAGGGAATTATCAAAATGGGAATGGACAAATTTCTAATCAAAACCAAAACCGTGATTTTCAAATCACTACACAAGGTTTTCAAAATGCTCACACTAAAAATTTGCAAGGAGAATTTTTGGATTATGCTAAAGCAAATGATGCTAAATTTGATAACATGCAACGTGAGATGATTAGCTTAAGATCCAAGTTGAAAAACGAGCTTAAAAATGAACTTGCTAATGAACTTAAAACTCATGCAAACAAAATGGAAGGAAATGTCCAACGTCTTCAACAAAATCAACAAAAGATGGAATTAGGACAACATGAGATTAAGCAAGAGTTATTAAAAGCGGATGCTAGGCAATCAAAATTTGAGGACCGAATGGCTAAGATGTTTGAAGCAATCATGTGTAAACCCTCTTCCTCGGGTGGTCTTCCTAGTGATACCATTGCAAACCCGAAGGGAAAAATGAAGGTTATTACTACACGAAGTGGTAAAACTTTCAAGGAACCAATCTCTCGTCCAAGTACTTCTACGGAGAAGGAAATCGAGAAAGAACCCGAGGTGATGGTCGAAAAGGAGCACATTACAATCCCATGAAGTACCGCTCAAACCACACCTACGGTTGAACCAATACCAATTGTGGAACCCGAGTTTCCAAGGCCGTTGCCTAATGACCAACCCACACCACCCTTACCTTACCCTTCGAGACGTAACAAGGAGAAAGCACAAGAACGGAACAATTATCAATTTGAGCTATTTATGAAAATGTTCCGTGATATGCATTTTAACATAATTTTTGCCGACGCTCTTATCATGATGCCTCGATTCGCCGCAAACTTCAAAAGTATGCTAAACAACAAAGAGAAGTTACAACAATCGTCTAGTTGTTCATCGGTTTTTCTTAGCCGCATACCACAAAAAGTCGGTGATCTCGGTAAATTTTTGATTCCGTGTGCCATTCAAGATATGGAGGAATGCTACGCCTTGGCCGATCTTGGTGCTAGTATTAATTTAATGCCTCTTGAGATTTTCAAATCGCTTTCGCTTCCGGCTCTTACTCCTTCGAACATGTCTATCGAGATGGCCGATCATTCTATGATTTTAGCATGTGGAGTAGCCGAGGACGTTTTCGTTAAAGTCGGAAAGTTTTACTATCCCGTTGACTTTATCGTTGTGGACATTCCTATCGATCGAAAAGTTCCTCTCATTTTGGGTCGTTTATTTTTGGATACATCAAGAGCACTTATCGATGTTCATGCTCGAAAAATCACCCTTCGTTTCAATGAGGAAGAACTTGTCATCGATGCAACACAAAACTCCAATCTTTCTCATGTCTATTCTATTGCTACTTTAAACCATGGTGATTCAACCAATGTCGTTTGCAAAGAATTTTCACCAAGAGTTTTAGGAAATGTCACCAAGAACAATTTACCATTTCCTCCGCCGGTGGAGGTTATGAGTGTAAAGCCTACAAAGAAGAAACCGTCAATGCTTGAATCGAAAAATCCTTCACCTCACCTCAAACATTCATTCTTGAAAAGTGTTGATAAGTTGCCGGTTTCTACGGAAGATCCTTCGGATGATGAATATGTAGACCCCGATGGGGAGGTTTTCTTCGTCGATAAACGTTTTGAGAACTTGCCACCACCAAAACCAAAACGATTTACAAATGTGAGAATTTTTAGTGTAACTAACATCGTCTTAGAAACACCAAGCATTTTCGACATAATCAAAAAGGGTTGAGTTTAAAAGATAAAAAAGGAAAAGATTTTAAATATGATTTAATTGATTTTTCTACAAATCTAACTCCGTCATCACCACGTGTTTTGAGTGCTACAAGCTCGTCTACTCCTTTTGACGATGCTTTGTGTGGTTTTAGTATGGGGGAAGCCCCTTATGTTCCCTCATCCTTGTCCACCGAGGACGAGATATTCGATCCCGGAATTTCATGTAAAGGGAAATCTCGGTCTTCCACCGATGCAATAAATGGAAAATCTTTCTATTTGATTGGTGCGAGTCTACCTCGAGTAGCTCAAAAGTTTGTCATACCCATTGTCCCACCCTTCTACTTCTCATCTCTTTTCTTCAAACTCTTTGAGTTTATGGCACATGTTAAAGTGGCGTTAATTTATTTTTCCAATGAAAATGAGAACGCCATTTTCGACCCCGGTATTTTGCATCATCTAAGGACTTAGTCCTTAATACCGGTTGCTTTTTGGGCCTTGTTTATCATGTAAGCCCCACCAAAAATTGACCATACCATGATTTTCCCTAAATGTTCACATTTTAAGGGGATCGAGTCGAGCTCATGACTCGGTAATCAAAAACGAGGTGCCTCGTGGGGGAGATCCCATGCTTATCTTTTATGCTCACTATTCACTAATAAGGGGACTTGTACCCTTTCAACTCGTTGTCTCGTGGTTGTTTGTGATTGTGTTATCTAGATCATCATCATCATCATCTACGATTGAAGACTCTCGTGTTCGTTTACGTGAGCCTCCATCGTTCGTTTGAAGAAATTTTTCACGTATCCATGACATATCCTTTATTGTTCTAACAATTATCTTTTAGCATACTTAATAAACGGCTTTAGATATATTGTTGATCACCCTTTCCATGCTAGATCCTAAGCATTCGACTCTTCGTCTCTAGTATGGGGGTGCTCCACCCGTAGACTCGAAACATTGAGGACAATGTTTACTTTTAGTATGGGGGGTGAATAGGTACTTGCTTTGCTACGCCCTCACGCTTTCCAACTTTTAATGTTTTGTTTTGCTAGTAAGGCTAAAAATGGCCAAATTTTAAATTTTTTCTTAGTTTTTAATAAGTGTCTTAAGACACGAACGTATATTTTCCGTTGGGTAGAATAAGAGTTAATTTTTGAGTTGATGGGCATTTGGAGCCATTTACATTCCTTAACTCGCTCAATTCAAGTTTTGCTAGACTTTTATATAGGGAACTTTAAAACGCGAAAGTCTTAGCTCATTCGGGTTAAGAACAAGAACTTTTCGCAAGTTCCTATAATTGATCCTAGAAAGTCACTTATCAAGGTAACTTTAAAACGCATTCTCTAAGCTTGAAAAAGTCCAAGAAAGTGCAAGATCCTATAGGTGGCTTGAAAACCCAAAACTTTGATTTGATATAGTCTTAATGAAAGCTAATCCAAATTTGGCTTAATTTTGACTTGCATGGCTAAGTATTCACGAGTCTCTTTAATTAGAGGTCTTTATATAGTGAAGAACGAGAGATGATAGAGTTAGACAAGTGATCATGCTAAACGTAGAACATGAAAGTGTTCTTTCAAAAACTCATATGTTTTTAATTGTGGCTTTTTCTTCCCATAAGATCAATGCATTAGGAATAAATCATAATTGCAATAAGTAAGGTCGTACGATTTGAAAGGTTACTTAGCCTCTAGCGCAAGATCGTTTAAAAGTTGCTCGGGGTTGAATAGAGTTCATAGCCAAGGCATAACTTATTGAAGCGGGACGCGAAGATTGGCGATTATCCAAAAAGGCCCTAACAAGGCATGAGGAGCTCTATTTTTGCTAAAGATCCAAAGATGATGTGAAGTATCATTATTCCTAAATCAATATGAAGGATCGAGACACACGACGAAAAGCAATCACTCCCCTAAAGATCATGGAGAAAGTCTATCCAAAAAGACCCTAACAAGGTATGAGGATAAATATATCCAAGTTCAAAAAGGAGGCGGATCGTTGTATATCAAAATCCAAAGTAAAGATTGAAGAAAAATGATGAATTCGTGGTCCAATATGAAGAATTTCTCAAAAACGTCAAGAGAAGAAATTCCAAATATATGAAGAGAAGACCATAATTTCGAGAACGTCTTCCCAAGATTTGAAGTATGAAGTACATGCCAAATATCGGTCCGAGAAAGGTCTCAAATCGTGAAACGAGTTATGCCAAGATATGAACTTAAGGAGATACACGAGAAGCCGTTTTAAAAGATTTTGTCCTTCGGCTAACTATTGATCAAATCGTGCTACTTTGCTTTCGGACTAATAACTACTCAAATAAGTCAATATGAATCACTTGTGATCCATGACAAATAGATAAAAAATGCTAGTAACCCATTTTCCTTTCATAATAACTAGGATTGCGGGGAGAAAAAGTACTACACAATTTGGACGTATGAGTAGTGTTAGCATTGTGACTTGTACCAACAATGATCTCGTTTTTGCACTTAGCATGGAATGTATGACAATCAAGGATGACGAAGTTTACTCTAAGGGACATTTACTTGTTTCTATTCTTTGACCCTAAAAGTCACTTTTTGTGATGAAAATCATACATTATGTCTTTACACATCTTCGTAGTATGTTGCAAGTCTTTTACTTTTCAATAAAGGTTAAATAAAATTGAACTTTGGTGATGCTTAGATACTTTATTCTAGCATTGCGTGAGGGCACGGCAATGGCTTAGTATGGGGGAGTGATGAGATGGCATTTATACATGATCTCATCATTCTTTTCGGGCTTTAAATGCATAAAAATGTCATAAAATACCATATATATGCTTGTGTTTGTTTACTTGTGTATTTTAGGTATGGATATCGTGAAAAAGACAAAAGATCACAAGTTACAAGGAAAAACGGACACGAGAAACGAAGCCGTACAAAGAACCGGGCCCTAATCAAGGAAAACTCAACAAATACCCTTGAAGACTTGAAGACAAACAAGATTGATCCTCATTTATTGAATAAATGACACTTAAAACCCTTGTATATTAATAATTACAAGTTTGTTCCCTTAACTTTGTCAAAATTACACAAAAGGTCCTTTAACTTTGGAGAAATGGCAAGTTTAGTCCCTCAACTATTCAACATTGTCAATTATGGTCCCTCATCAAGCCAAAGATACATTGAAGACCTTTGAAGATCAAAAATGTCCAAGATCAATCCTTCAAATATGCAAAAGTTCCAAAAATAACCCTTGATACACCTTTTGGAAAGTTTTGTGCAAAAAATGTCAAGTTGTGAAAGTTGTTACAAGTATATTTGGACGCTGACAGACTTTTTAACACAAGTGACAAAAGAAAGGAAAAAGAAGGGCTAAACATGGGCAAAAGAAACATTTGAAATGAATTTGCGCCAAACACATCCCATTCCCCCAATTTCGGATCAAAACAAGTTACTATTCACCTTCATCCACCCAGTTTTACCTTCACTTAAAACAAAGGGTAAATCAAAATTACCCATACCCACGTGTGTTTCACACATGCAGAATCACATCCCACACACAAAACCCTCATCTCCACTCACCAATAGGCCCCACCATTCAACACGTCAACCAATGAAATTGCAACTTACTCTCCAAGCAATCTGATGTGTCCAAATCAACAGCCAAGGTTCCTTGCTTCACCCCAAAGCTATTATAAACGGTTTGGATCACTTTGGACAGCTCATCAACAACAAACGCACTCAAGGACTCAAGGGCATTTTAGAGAAATCACATCTAGGGTTTGTGAATAGTGTAGCCAGGCATTTGCCTATAAAAGGAGACCTCAACATGTGAGAGTCCCTTTGTTCCAGTTTTAGGCTATTATCTTTGTAATTCCTTTTTAAGTTTAAATAAAATTTGAATTTCTGAAATTGTGAAATCTCTTTTTGATTTAATTAAAAGTTTGGTGTTTGAGTAGCCTAATTCTGAGTTCCATTTGATTGTTAAGGCCTACCTTAATCTTGTGGTTAAGGCACGTCTTGTTTCATTAGGTTTTTAAGGTTTGAATACCTTGAAATCCTAGGTTCTGTTTGGCTTATTTTGTGTACTAACCCTTGACCATTTGCTATAAGCTCTTACAAGCTTGTTGACACCAAGCTTGTGAAGGGATTAGAGCCCTTGGTTGAGTTGTTTGCTGCTTGTGTTGAAGATATAAAGTCCTTGAGGTTCTACTTTGAACCATCAACCAAGGCAGTTTGCATCATCTTCATTGAAGTATCTTGGTCTTGTTCTAGTTGTTGAACAAGGTCCAAGGAGCATAGCTGGCCTTCCTAGGATGTTGTGGAAGGCAGGTATAATCCCTTGATTAAGATTCCCCTAAAAAGTTCATGTTTATGACTGTTTTTGATTTGGTGCTTGATTTTGAGTATTTGTGTTTGAGCTGGTGATTTTTGTGTTTGATTGTGTTAGTTGTTATTGTTTAAGTGTTTTTGATCATTAAAATCAGTAGGTTATTAGTTAAAATCACAAGTTTCTTTGTTAAGTGGTGGATTAAGGAGTGTTTGGGTCTACTGCATACATTGGGATTGTGGTTTGTTAAGTGGTTGTTTGTTGTGAGCAAGAGTTGGTATCTGTTAATTGAGTGCTAGTGTTCATCTATTTGCAGGTTTTGTGGGTTTGAACACATAGATTCATAATTTGGCTATAAAATCTTAAAAACTTGGTAAAATTGGCTAGGATTTTGAGGACACCTAGATCTAAGCTTAGGCTAGGGCTAACAAGTGCTAAATCATAGTTAATCACACCAGGGAAGAAGGATTTGAGGCTTGAAATTGGATCAAGTGTCAAGTATATCAGCAAACTTGTTTCTGCATATGTTCATTGTTCATCAGTAACTTTTTGTGCTTTGATCTTGTTATTTACTTTGATTCAGTGTTTGATTCTTGTTGCTTTGTGTTTTTTCTTAGTTTATATAGCTTGTGTATGCATCCTGTTAAGTTTGGTTGGCTTATTGTGGCTAAATCTGCTTATTAAGTGCTTAACTGCTTATTTCCATATCTTGTGCATATCTGGTGACTGTTTGGCTTATTGTGGCTTATTGTGTGAACCAATTTGTGATTTTATTGTTGCTATTGACTCCTTGTGATTCACTGATCACAAGGGTGCCTTTGTTTCCAATTGAATCAAACCAGAACTCTCATATAAGCTTGGTCAAATAGTCAAAGCAGTGGGAACTCCTTTCCCCTGCTGGTTGCCACTGCTAGTGTAAAACTGGTGTCAGCTTATCAATAAGCTATAATAGCTTATTTTAACCAGCAACAACTTTGTTTTTGTAATAGGTGCTCATATTTTGACCCATTTGTTCATACTGGAGCATTTGGGTGTTTGACTTTAGGGTTTGACTAGAAAACCAACTCCATTGACTTTTACATAAGTTCATTTGTGCTTATTCTGGCTTATTGGTTGTGCTTATTGGATTTTTGTTGATTGATTTTGCTTATTGAGTCCATTTGAAAGCTTTTTCAAGTTGAATCAAGTCCTGAGGTGCCCTAAATCTCTAAAACGACTATTTTGTCTTTTAGTGAAATTTTTCTTTGCTTATTTCTGGCTTATTGAGTGAGCTTTTTCAAAAATTGTTTTTACAGATCTCATAAGCATCCCAAAAGAAGGTTGTGTGTCAAATTAGAGCTTATGGCATTAGCTTATGGCTTAATGGGCTGAAAAGCCCAATAAGAATAAGCTGAGTGTTAAATAAGTTGTGATAAGCTCATTTTCAGCTTTTGGGCCTTTAGAGTTTTGTTCTTAGAATTGAATTTTAAGTCAGATAGGGCTTTTCCAAGTCAATTGGGCCAAGTTTGACTTTTTGGGCCCAAAAGCCCAATTTGGTTGACTGTTTTTTGTTTTGGCCCATTTGAGGGCCCAATAGGGGTATTTTGGTAATTTCACTTTGATTTTCTGATTATTTAGGTTAAAATAAACTAGTTTGCAAGTTTTTAGAAATTTTTACAATTTTTGAATTTTTAATATTATTTTATTATTATTTTATTATTATTTTTCAAATTTCACATTTTCCAACTTTTTACATTTTTCTTAGGTTTAATACATTAAAATAGGAATTTAGCAACTTTTAGAATAATTTTATCTCTTTTAGATTAATTTTTATAATTATTTTAAGTTTTAATAGTTTTTAAATCTTTTTAAATAGTTTTTAATAGTTTTAAAATTTCTAAAAATAGTTTTTTATCTTTTTAGGTCATTTTAGAGGTTTACCAATTGAAAAATCTTTATTTGGGCTTTTTGATAATTTATTTGATTTTTAGGGCTTTAATTAGCATTTAAAAATTGAATATTTAATTATTTATAAGGTTTGAAAAAGTTTTGATCATTGGTAAACTCTTAGTTTATTTATTCTGATTTTTGGTGAACTTTTGGTAATTTTTAGAATTTATTTTATTTTTGTAGTTTTTAGGGTTCTACGTCTTAACTCTCTAGTAGTGTTTATTTTTATTTTTACGTCTTCGTCATCTTCTTTTCTCATCCCCTTCTAAACCAATCATTAATCACAAACATTTAACAAATTTCTCACACACATATACCTCCTTGGGAAACGAACTTGGAATCCATAAGGGTCATTAGTGTTGATTTTCCTAAATCATCACTCGATACTTGCCCTATTTTACCTCATTTTCCTAAAGGTGTGTAAAAACTCTACAATCAACGGCCAAAAAGAGAAAAAGAAGGAGGAGGAGGATTTTAGGTTTCTGTAAAATTCTTCTGTAGAAAAAAAATGAGTAGTGTGATTTTCCTTAACCTCCTTTTAATAAAAATTGATGGGCTAAGCCCATCCTCCCTCCTTAATTTCGTGGTAATGGGGTCCACAAGGGGTAACCCGAATGTTTTCCGTGTCTAAAATATTGGTGTGTTCTCGTGTGTTCTCGTATGTTCTCGTGTTTTACGTGTTCTCGTTAAATATTAACCGTGACTTAATATATTTATTTGTGTTCGTAGTAAATATATATACGTAATTAATATCAGCTCGTGATTAAATTACGTTCATGATTTCATGATCGCATGTTCGTGATTAATTATTGTCAAATAATTATTGCGTGCTCATGCATAGTAAAATACTTATCGTGTTCTAACACGTACGTAATACGTAAAATCCTAACACAAAATCGTAATCATGCTATAATAGGAAAGTTTTAATCTAGTATGTACGATCTTAAGGGTACTATTCATGGTAAAAGAATGCGGGTTTTACAATTCTTCTCTCTTGTCGTGTCCCTAACCGAGCCACACACTCTTTCCAAATCTAGATATTTACCTAACATACACACACACTCAAATCTCACTTGCAACTCTCCCACTTTCGGATCTCATATCATCCAAACACGAAACATATATCCCTACATCATTTACTACACAAATCTTTGTCTCAAGAACATTAAGTGCAAGCATTGAATACTACCACACGATTCTTGGCTCACAAGGAAACACAAGTCATATTAGGTCGCGGGTTAAGAGATTAGACGTGTAGATCCATAAGAAATCATAGTAGTCTCGTTCATTCGACACCATCTTCACTAAACAAGTAAGTACATCATCCTCCTATCCATTTTCATTCCCTTTTACATCATCAACACATGAACTTAGGAACCCATGCTTGTTACACTAAAATAAAACGTGATTAAGTAACATGCATACTAATAAGTGTGAAAACACTTATCCTTTTACCACTAAATTATAATAATAACCAAGCCAAAACGTGTATTTTATGTCGTAAATGTCGGAATTATGCGTGGTTTGTGTTTTTGTTGTGATTTAGGATCAAAATGTGAAAAGGGAAGAAAACACGGGCTTTCACGGGCTTTTATCGAAGAAAAAGACAAAAGACAAAGTCAAAAGATCAAGAGTGCAAAAAGAACGGAAGTCCGAGGCCTATTCTGAAGATTTATCGAAGAAAAAGTCTAAAGACGGAAGTTAAATAAAGCCGAAGAACTCAAGTCTAATTAATGAAGAAATTACAAGATGAGTTTAATAATCCCGAGACAAAGTCGAAAAAAGTCGAAGAATTTAGAAGACGAAAAGACGAGAAAGAAAGAAAGAAGGAAGCTTCCAACACATGCTTACCTCCCTAATCTCCTATAAATACCCTCCTAATATCACATTAGGAGGTGTTGGCTAACTTGACAAACTAGTCTTCCACCCTTTTCATTACTTGCACCTTTAATTTGCATGTCATTTTACTTCATTGTCATTTAATTACTTGTCTTGCACCTTAAATTTCTTGCCTTTAATTTCAAGTAAGTCTTTTAATTTTGTTATTGAATCTTTTCTTTTAATCAAGTTCTTATTTTTAATCTCTCATTCTACCTTTTTTGCTTTGCTTAATCTTTATGTTTATGTGCTTATTACTTTGCTTATTTGATTAAAAAGTTTACCTTTTTATTCTTATCTAGGCTTTTATACGATTTAAGCTTTAAACTTGACATACTTATTGGCTTATTTTGTATTTAGCTTATTAGTTTTAAAGTTTTCTTAAAAGTTTTATCTTTTTAAAGTTTATTTTATAAAGTTTGCTTATTTTGTGTTTTTAAAAGTCTTTAAATGTTAGCTTATTAGCTTTTTCTTATACGTGTTTTGATTAAGTTTTTAGTTGTGTGCTTTTCTAGTTCGTAGCTTATTTAGTTTGCTTATTACGTTTTTCCTACTGTATTCCGATTCACCATCGGAAAGGGGTTTCACATTCCGACCAGCATTCCGATCAGTGGATCGGAAAAGGGTTTCTCCCATTCCGATTGGGGATTCCGATTGGGGATTCCGACGGAGGAGTTTGTGGATATTCCGATAGGACCCAAGGTTGTTATTCCGATAGGTGTGATTTTTAGTATTCCGATTTGGGATTCCGACAAACATTCCGACGGAAGGACACATTCCGATCTCATTCCGATTGGAGAGGTAAGCCTTCATTCTGATTGGATTCCGACTGATCATTCCGATTGGGATTCCGATCGGATTCCGATCGTATTCCGACGGTAGGTTTGGTTTTTAATATTTTGTCTTAGTTTTATTTTTAAGTTTGCTTTATTTTAAGTTTTCAAATTTTTATTTTTATTAATTGTCAAATTTACTTTTTGTCAAGCTTTAATTTTTAGTCATTTTATTTCTCGTCATTTATTTTTAAAAGTTTTAATACTGCACCATTTACGTTTTAATTAGTTTTTAGTTTTAATTAACGTCATTTACTTTAAAGTCTTGCACATTTATTTTACAACAACCAAAAATATTGTTTCCGCCAAAATTCGACTGAGTCGCACTTAAAACCAGTAATCAATTCGAAGAGACTGGACGATAACTTTTAACCCTAGTAAAATCTAGTTATCAAATGGCGCCGCTGCCGGCTCTTTTCGTAAAGATTAATGGTTTTCTGTGAGAGACACGTTGAATTTTGGGATCCGTTCACTCGTGAACGTTATTTTTCTTGCTAAAAAAACTAAATTAAAAAATTGTTAAAAATCCATAAAAATTAAAAAAATTCAAAAATCCAAAAAGATTTTTATTTTTACACGTACATATATATTCTCTATTTCTTTGGTATCTTTTTCTTTGGTTTTGCAGGTATACGCGTACTAGATCTTCAACTTATTCTGAGCCCGAGACTCGTGAAGATTTAGATATGGCAGGTGTGAACAACAACAATAACCCACCGCACCTCAACAATAATAATAACAACAACGTTCCCCCACCCGATCTTAGAACGATGGAGGAGCTTTGTCAACCTACGATGAACGGACAAGGAGGACCGATTACGCCGATGCAAATCATGGCTCCAGAGTTTTTGTTGAAGCATCACATGATCCAACAAGTTCAAAATACTTGTCCATTTCGCGGATTGCCGGATGATGATGCCAACAAACACCTCGACAAGTTCATTACCGTTACTCAAAGCATGAAGTTACCCGGTGTTACTATGGATTTTCTTCGCCTTCACCTATTTCCACACACCTTATCCCACCATGCCGAAAAATGGTTTGATCGTCTTCCGAAGAGTTCAAGTCATACTTGGGACGAGATGACTCAACGCTTTTTGTCGCGCTACTTTCCACCATCCATGGTCACGAGCCTTCGAAATCAAATTAGTGGATTTACACAAGAACCTGATGAATCACTTTTTGATGCTTGGGAATGATATAATGTTTTGATTGATCGATGTCCAAACCACAACATGCTCCCCGTCACCTTAATTGATACTTTCTACAACGGTTTAACTTTTCGTGATCGTGATACGATTAATGCAGCCGCAGGTGGCACATTTATGAAAAGAAGACCCGAGGAGTGTAGAGAGCTTATAGAGAACATGACTACTCATCACAAAAATTAGGATTCATCCGCATCCTCAAGATCAAACCCGAGAGTCAATGTTTCTTTTATTTCTTCAAACCCTGATATCACCGAATTGACCCGCGCAATGGTCGAAATGAGCAAGAATATGCAACTTTTGGCTACAAATCAACAACAACAAGTTAAAGCTGTAGCGACTTCTTGTGAGATTTGCGGGGGTCCTCATTCATACACCAATTGTCCTTCTACTCATGACAATCCAGAAAACGTGTATGCGGCTTATGGAACTATTCACCGGACAGTTATCAAGCCCGACCTCAAGGTGATCGTAACTTGCTAAGTTACCGTTCTAACAACTTTCTTTCACCCGGTTTTTCTCCTCAAAACCACAACCTCAATAACTACGATAGAAGCAACCCAAACCCACCTCGAGCTTCTAATCCTTATCACCCACCCACTCAACAAGCACCACCCATTAATCAAGATGTTGAAGCTTTTATGAGAACCCAAGGAGAGCAAATCAAGAATCTACAAAGCCAAATTATCAACTTGAAAGGAGATATCACTAAGCAAGGTAATGATATTAGATCAGAGCTTCGACATGATATACAAACCTCTTTTAGCACTCAAACAAATGATTTGAAGAATATGTTGGCTAGTTTCTTACCAACTACTCAACCCTCTACTTCGGGCTCTCTTCCTTCAAATACCGTCACCAACCCGAGAGCGAATGTGAGTGCTATTACTACACGCAGTGGAGCAACCTTAGTAGGACCGTCTATCCCTCCCCCAATTACTCCATCTACACCTCCTATACCACCATTTATCCCGCCTACTACCACGCCTAGTATTAGTTCTCCATTACCGTCTCCACCTCTGCATGAAGAAGTACCCAAGAAAAACCCTCCATCAACCCCACCTTCCACCTATAAACCCAACATCCCTCATCTTTCTTGCTTGACAAGGGCAAATTGCTCACCAAGGATGACATTCAAGTGTCGAACTATTTGAAGAAGATTTCGGGACTGACCATCACCTTTAGCCTTGTTGAAGCTCTTGCCCAAATGCCTGAATTTGCTAAGATGTTTAAGGAATTGATTAATAAGAAGGAGAAGATGGTCGAGTTTGTTAATACTCGATTGAATGAAAACTGTTCTGCAGTCCTTCTTAAAGAACTTCCGGAAAAACTTGGAGATCTCGGTCATTTTGTGCTCCCATGTACTTTTCACCAAACCGAAGAATGTACTGCCTTAACCGGTCTCGGGGCAAGTATAAATCTGATGCCTTTAAGTGTTTGGAAAAAGTTATCATTACCTGATCTTTCACCAACGAAGATGACTCTTGAGCTAGCAAATCTCACTCTCGCTTACCCCGTTGGTATTGCTGAAGATGTATTTATTAAATTTGGTACCTTCACTTTTCCGGTCGACTTTGTTGTTGTTGATTATGAAATGGACCCTCGTATTCCATTAATACTTGGTCGGCCATTCTTGAGAACCGGAAAAGCCTTAGTCGATGTTGTTGAAGGTGAATTAATCTTAAGGGTCGGGAATGATGCACAAATTTTTAAAATAGGGAAGATCACAACCAAACCTAATGGAAGAGAATCAGCGAATATGATTAATGTGCTTGATGATTTTGTCATCTACAACAATCCTCTTTTCGATTCTTGCTATGCTAATCCACTGTTCCAAGATGATGTGGATGATTCTCTCTCCAATTTAGATCTTCCACCAATATTTGAGTCTCCACCGATCTATGATGACTATTATGATGATTCTAGTTCTGACATGGATGATTCTGATGATTTTTCTTCTAAGTATAACGACATGCCAACATATGATGATTTTGATTTTGAAGATGTCGATACTCTTTCGAGTGATTCTTCTCATGATGAACTTACTCCTACTTTTGATGAATATCCTCCACCAACAATGCTTGATCCTACTTTGGATGACTACTCATTTGAGGAAGATTTTGCTACTTTTCTCAACACTTACTTCCCAAATAAGAGTGATTCTCCTCCTTTGGACTTTGATGATTATGGTCTTTATCCTCCTTTGGATATGAAGAAACCCGTCTCAAAGGAGAAGAAGTCGGATGACATCGATATCCGCAGTACCTATGTCTTGACACCTCTCTATCCACCTTCTGAGGATGAGATTGTGAGATTTATGAGCGGATCATCGTCAAATTCTACTGAGCCTGATCGTTATTTTCCCCTAAAGGAAAAGGTGTTCGATCCCGGTATTGCAATTTCTAAGCCATCTCAGTATCCATCTGATGAAATAAAAGGAAAGATTTTTGGAACTTATGGTGATATGCTTGCACCTCATCACCCTTGCTACCACCCTGCTCAACAACTGCTTAAGGGAACCTTGCCTACTCTTCTTTGGCTTGCCTTGTTCGCCTTAAGCTTGTGCTACTTGATGGATGAAAACCATGTATTTGATCCCGGTGGATATGTTTCAAGCTTCTTCCTATGCTAATCAAGGTCGAGTCAGGCTCACGACTCGGTTAACAAAAACAAGCGCTTCTCGGGAGGCAACCCGCAGTATCTATCCTTTTTCTCTCTTTTTTATAATAAGTGTAGGGGGAGACCCTAGTATGTGTTTGTTGTTTTCTTTATTATCATGTGCAGGGATTCAAGCTTTCAAAGACCCATTCTTGATGACTTTTGACGAACCGTGATTCCGTCTTCCCGGTTCTATCCTAAACTCTTTTGATTCTCAATTTTATATTCTTCAATATTAAAATAGGAATCACTTTAGTTTTCTCTCCCTTAGCAAGATTTAAACAACGTGCAAGGTAATGATATTAGATCCGAGCTTTAGCCTTGTTGAAGCTCTTGCCCAAATGCCTAAATTTGTTAAGATGTTTAAGGAATTGCTTAATAAGAAGGAGAAGATGGCCGAGTTTGTTAATACTCGATTGAATGAAAACTGTTCTGCAGTCCTTCTTAAAGAACTTCCGGAAAAACTTGGAGATCCCGGTAGTTTTGTACTCCCATGTACTTTTCACCAAACCGAAGAATTTACTGCCTTAGCCGATCTCGGGGCAAGTATAAATCTGATGCCTTTAAGTGTTTGGAAAAAGTTATCATTACCCGATCTGACACCAACAAAGATGAATCTTGAGCTAGCAAATCGCACTCTCGCTTACCCCGTTGGTATTGCTGAACATGTATTTATTAAAGTTGGTACCTTCACTTTTCCGGTCGACTTTGTTGTTGTTGATTCTGAAATGGACCCTCGTATTCCATTAATACTTGGTCGGCCATTCTTGAGAACCGGAAACTCCTTAGTCGATGTTGTCGAAGGTGAATTAATCTTAAGGGTCGGGAATGATGCACAAGTTTTTAAAATGGGGAAGATCACAACCAAACCCAATGGAAGAGAATCAGCGAATATGATTAATGTGCTTGATGATTTTGTCGTCTACAACAATCCTCTTTTCGATTCTTGCTATGATAATCCACTGTTCCAAGATGATGTGGATGATTCTCTCTCCAATTTAGATCTTCCACCAATATTTGAGTCTCCACCGATCTATGATGACTATTATGATGATTCTAGTTCTGACATGGATGATTCTGATGATTTTTCTTCTAAGTATAACGACATGCCAACATATGATGATTTTGATTTTGACGATGTCGATACTCTTTCGAGTGATTCTTCTCATGATGACCTTACTCCTACTTTTGATGAAGATCCTCCACCAACAATGCTTGATCCTAATTTGGATGACTACTCATTTGAGGAAGATTTTGCTACTTTTCTCAACACTTACTTCCCAAATGAGAGTGATTCTCCTCCTTTGGACTTTGATGATTATGGTCTTAATCCTCCTTTGGATATGAAGAAACCCATCTCAAAGGAGAAGAAGCCGGATGACACCGATATCCGTAGTACCTATGTCTTGACACCTCTCTATCCACCTTCTGAGGATGAGATTGTGAGATTTATGAGCGGATCATCGTCAAATTCTACTCAGCCTGATTGTTATTTTCCCCTAAAGGAAAAGGTGTTCAATCCCGGTATTGGAATTTCTAAGCCATCTCAGTATCCATCTGATGAAATAAAAGGAAAGATTTTTTGAACTTATGGAGATATGCTTGCACCTCATCATCCTTGCTACCACCGTGCTCAACAACTACTTAAGGGAACCTTGCCTACTCTTTTTTGGCTTGCCTTGTTCACCTTAAGCTTGTGCTACTTGATGGATGAAAACCATGTATTTGATCCCGGTGGATATGTTTCAAGCTTCTTCCTATGCTAATCAAGGTCGAGTCAGGCTCACGACTCGGTTAACAAAAACAAGCGCTTCTCGGGAGGCAACCTGCAGTATCTATCCTTTTTCTCTCTTTTTATAATAAGTGTAGGGGGAGACCCTAGTATGTGTTTGTTGTTTTCTTTCTTATCATGTGCAGGGATTCGAGCTTTCAAAGACCCATTCTTGATGACTTTTGACGAACCGTGGTTCCGTGTACCTGTCTTCCCGGATCTATCCTAAACTCTTTTGATTCTCTGTTTTATATTCTTTAGTATTAAAATAGGAATCACTTTAGTTGTCTCTCCCTTAGCAAGATTTAAACAACGTGCACAATGTCCTAAGTGTAGGGGAGGTTACTTCCACGTGCTTAAACATTGAGGACAATGTTTATATTAAGTGTGGGGGGACTTCTATCGAAGTTAAGTGGGCTTTTCCTTGTATGTCCTTATTTTAACCGGAAAATTTGATTTTTCGACATTTTTCAAAATATTTAATCTATTTTGGTCTAGTTGTATAGTAGTCTTTTCCGTTGTTATAGTTATTTTCTTTCTTTGCTAGAATAAATTTTAATAAAGTGGTTTTAATTTTTAAAACGTTGTGAATCTTTTGACTCAACCCGAGTTTACTTATCTAAGTTTACTCTAGCTAGTATCCTTAACGTGTTTAAGTCAAGTTTTGCTAGGCTTTTATATAGGGAACTTTAAAACGCGAAAGTCTTAACTCTTACGGGTTAAGAACAAGAACTTTTCGCAAGTTCTTATAATTGATCCTAGAAAGTCGTTTATCAAGGGAACTTTAAAATGCGAATTCTAAAACTTGAAAGAGTCTAAGAAGTTGCAAGATCCTATAGATGACTTGAAAACCCAAAACTTTAATTTAATTGGCTAAGCATCCACGAGTCTCATTCCTTGAGATTTTAAATTGTGGATAACGAGAGATGATAGAGTCAACTATAAGTTTGGCATTCATTCATGAATTTATGTGAGTTAATTATGAGCTTTTTCTCCCATCGCTTGTTAATAAATTTAATTGCAATAAATAAGGTTGTACGATTTGAAAAGTTACTTAGCTTCTAGCCCAAGATCGTTTAAAAGTTGCTCGGTATTAATTAGAGTTCATAGCCAAGGCATAACTCATTGAAGCGGGATGCGAAGATTGGCGAGTCCGAAAAGGCCCTAACAAGGCATGAGGGCTACATTTTGTTGCTAAAGATACCAAGTGATGTGAAGAATCATTTATCAAAAATCAATATGAAGGATCGAGACACACGACGAAAAGCAAATACTCCCCTAAAGATCATGGAGAAATCTATCCAAAAAGGCCCTAACAAGGTATGAGGATAAATAGATCCAAGTCCTAAAAGGAGGCGGATCATTGTATATCAAAGTCCCAAATAAAGATTGGAGAAAAATGAAGAAGTCGTGGTCCAAATATGAAGAATCTCTCAAAAAGTTCAAGTGAAGAAATTCCTATTATGAAAAGAAGACCATTATTTCATGAACGTCTCTCAAGATTTGAAGTATGAAGTCACTACCAAATATCGGTCCGAGAAAGGTCTCAAATCGTGAAGCGAGTTATGCCAAGATATGAACTTTATGAGGTCCCGAGAAGCAGTTTTAAAAGATTTTGTCCTTTAGCTAACTATTGATTAAATCGTCCTACTTTATTTTCTGCCTAAATAACTATCGAAATAAGTCAACAATGCATCCTCGTGATCATTCAAGACAACAATAAAATATAAGAGATACACCTAGGAATAAGGGAGTCTAAGTGAATAATTGGCCCACATGAGTTTGTGTTAGTTTGCTAACTTATAATAACAATGATCTCGTTTTTAAGCTTGGTATGGGGAACGTAAAACTTGAGGGTGATAAACATTCATGACTTCCAAAACCCTAAGGTAAGTCTTTGATCTTTTTACTTGTTTTCTATCTCTTTTATGTCTTGTGTTTAATAAAGGCCAAGATGGACTGATTATGATGAAAAATGTAAATCTTGCTTTGTAACTAATGCATTGCATGAGGACATTGCAATGGTCAAGTGTAGGGGATTTAATAAGTGTGAAAAAACTTATCCTTTTACCACTTAATTATAATAATAACCAAGCCAAAACGTGTATTTTATGTCGTAAATGTCGGAATTATGCGTGGTTTGTGTTTTTGATGTGATTTAGGATCAAAATGTGAAGAGGGAAGAAAACACGGGCTTTCACGGGCTTTTATCGAAGAAAAAGACAAAAGACGAAGTCAAAAGATCAAGAGTACAAAAAGAACGGAAGTCCGAGGCCTATTCTGAAGATTTATCGAAGAAAAAGTCTAAAGACGGAAGTTTAATAAAGCCGAAGAACTCAAGTCTAATTAATGAAGAAATTACAAGACGAGTTTAGTTAATCCCGAGACAAAGTCGAAGAATTTAGAAGACGAAAAGACGAGAAAGAAAGAAAGAAGGAAGCTTCCAACACATGCTTACCTCCCTAATCTCCTATAAATACCCTCCTAATATCACATTAGGAGGTGTTGGCTAACTTGACAAACTAGTCTTCCACCCTTTTCATTACTTGCACCTTTAATTTTCATGTCATTTTACTTAGTTGTCATTTAATTACTTGTCTTGCACCTTAAATTTCTTGCCTTAAATTTCTTGCCTTTAATTTCAAGTAAGTCTTTTAATTTTGTTATTGAATCTTTTCTTTTAATCAAGTTCTTATTTTTAATCTCTCGATCTACCTTTTTTGCTTTGCTTAATCTTTATGTTTATGTGCTTATTACTTTGCTTATTTGATTAAAAAGTTTACCTTTTTATTCTTATCTAGGCTTTTATACGATTTAAGCTTTAAGCTTGATATACTTATTGGCTTATTTTGTATTTAGCTTATTAGTTTTAAAGTTTTCTTAAAAGTTTTATCTTTTTTAAGTTTATTTTATAAAGTTTGCTTATTTTGTGTTTTTAAAAGTCAATAAATTTTAGCTTATTAGCTTTTTCTTATACGTGTTTTGATTAAGTTTTTAGTTGTGTGATTATTTAGTTTGTAGCTTATTTAGTTTGCTTATTACGTTTTTCCTACTGTTATTCCGATTCACCATCGGAAAGGGGTTTCACATTCCGACCAGCATTCCGATTAGTGGATCGGAAAAGGGTTTCTCACATTCCGATTGGGGATTCCGATTGGGGATTCCGACGGAGGAGTTTTTGTATATTCCGATAGGACCCATTGTTGTTATTCCGATAGGTGTGATTTTCAGTATTCCTATTTGGGATTCCGACAAACATTCCGACGGGAGGACACATTTCGATCTCATTCCGATTGGAGAGGTAAGCCTTCATTCCGATTGGATTCCGACTGATTATTCCGATTGGGATTCTGATCGTATTCCGACGGTAGGTTTGGTTTTTAATATTTTGTCTTAGTTTTATTTTTAAGTTTGCTTTATTTTAAATTTTCAAATTTTTATTTTTATTAATTGTCAAATTTACTTTTTGTCAAGCTTTAATTTTTAGACATTTTATTTCTCGTCATTTACTTTTAAAAATTTTAATATTGCACCATTTACGTTTTAATTAGTTTTCAGTTTTAATTAACATCATTTACTTTAAAGTCTTGCACATTTATTTTACAACAACCAAAAATATTGTTTCCACCAAAAGTCGACTGAGTCGCACTTAAAACCAGTAATCAATTCGAAGAGACTGGACGATAACTTTTAACCCTAGTAAAATCTAGTTATCACATACGTAAAACTTGTTAGAACTCGAGCCACAAGGACACTAGAAGCTCACGCCTTGGATTATTTGTGTAGTAGTCGTGTTTAAATCTTAGATCTAGGAGCACTAAGAGTATTATCGCCTTAAAACCTTGAAAATAAGCTAGGCATACTAATCTAGTGATGTTCACATTACAAGTAAACCATAAGCTCTAAGTATAAGCCCATAAGTCACGGCTTAAATTAAAACCATGTATAAACATGTGCCTAATAAGCCCACTTAACTTAAAACAATGAGTTAGGGTTAGATGAATGCTTAAAATTAAGTTAGAAGCTTAAATAAGTCACATATAAGCCACGAACCATATAAGCCATAGCCCATATATGCGGCTTATTAATAAGTCGAGTATTAATTAAGCCCAATAAGGCCCATATAGTTAGTTGGATTTTTAGAAGGCTTAGTAAATGTGTACAACTATTAAACATCTAGCTTAGGTACTGAAATTGCTTAAGGAAGAGAAGTTGTATGCCAAGTTCTCCAAATGTGATTTTTGGATTCCTAAAGTACATTTCCTTGGTCACGTGATCGATAGAAAGGGAATTCAAGTAGATCCTGCAAAGGTCGAATCCGTAAAGGATTAGGCATCACCTATGTCACCAAAAGAGATTCGTCAATTCTTAGGTCTTACCGGTTACTATCGGAGATTTATAGAAGGATTCTCAAAGATAGCTAAGTATATGACAAAGCTTACTTAGAAAGGCGTGAAGTTTGAATGGGGTGAAAAGGAAGAATCAGCATTTCAAACTATTAAACAAAAGTTGTTTAGCGCACCTATTCTAGCCTTGCCAGAAGGCAACAAAGACTTCACTGTCTACTGTGATGCCTCACACAAAGGCTTAGGTGATGTAATGATGTAAAGAAAGAAAGTAATTGCCTATGCTTCAAGACAACTAAAGAAGCACGAACATAATTACTCTACTCATGATCTAGAACTTGGATCCGTAGTTTTTGCCTTAAAAATATGGAGGCACTACCTATACGGAACAAAGTGTACTGTGCATACCGACCACAAGAGTTTGCAACACATTCTAGACCAAAAGGAGATGAACATGAGACAACGTCGTTGGATAGAGCTGCTTAGTGACTATGATTGTAACATCATATACCACCCAGTTGAAGCCAACGTGGTTGCAGATGCACTAAGCCGCAAGGGAACTGATCCTCCCATGAGAGTTCGAGCCTTAGTTATGACCATTAGCTTGGATCTACCCAAGAAGATATTAGAGGCTCAACTCCAAGCATAGAAGCCTAAAAACATTGGGAAAGAAGACATAAGAGGAATGCTTAGGACGGATCTAAGCAAGGAGAACTTAGAACCAAGGGCAGATGGAACGTTATGTCTACATGGAAGAAGTTGGTTACCATGTTACGGAGACTTGAGAAGCGTGATCATGCACGAATCTCATAAGTCTAAGTATTCCATACATCCTGGATCTGAAAAGATGTATCAGGACATGAAAAAGTTGTATTGGTGGCCAAACATGAAGGCAAACATTACCACATACGTAAAGAAATGTCTGACTTGTGCCAGGGTGAAGACTGAACATCAGAGACCGTCAGGATTACTAGTCCAACATGAGATACCAAAATGGAAATGGGACAACATCACCATGGACTTCATTACCAAACTTCCTACTTCATCTCACGGTTACGATACAATTTGGGTAATCGTCGACCGACTCACAAAATCCGCTCATTTTCTACCCATAAGAGAAAATGACTCTTTGAGCAAGTTAGCAAAACTATACCTAAAGGTAGTTGTGACTAGACACGGTATACCGGTCTCAATTATTTGTGATCGAGACGGTAGGTTTACGTCAAACTTTTGGAAAGCTTTTCAAAGAGCTCTAGGAACAAATTTGGATATGAGTACCGCTTATCACCCACAGACCGATGGTCAGAGTGAAAGAACAATCCAAACCTTGGAAGACATGCTGAGAGCATGTGTGATCGACTTTGGAAAAGGATGGGTCGAACATATACCTTTAGTTGAATTCTACTACAACAATAGCTACCATGCCAGCATCAAAGCCGCATCATTTGAGGCTCTATATGGTCGCAAGTGCAAATCACCCATGAGCTGTGCAGAGGTAGGGGAGTTTCAACTTAATGGACCCGAATTAGTCCAAGAAACGACTGAGAAGATCACTCTCATCAAGCAGAGAATTCAAACTGCACAACAGAAGAGCTATGCAGATCGCAAACGGAAACCTATGGAATTCGAAGTAGGTGACCGTGTTATGCTTAAGGTGTCACCTTGGAAGGGCGTTGTGTGTTTTGGGAAACATGGGAAGCTAAACCCACGATACGTAGGACCTTTCAAAGTGATTGCCAGAATTGGTGAAGTCGCTTATCGTCTAGAGTTAGCCCAGCAATTGAGTCTGGTACACTCTACCTTTCATGTTTCGAACCTAAAGAAGTGCTATGCGGATGAGCCGTTAGCCATGCCATTGGAGGGAGTTCATTTTGATGACAAACTTAAATTTACAGAAGAACCCGTAGAAGTCATGGAGAGAGTAGTCAAGAAGCTGAAGCGCAGCCAAATTCTGTTGGTTAAGATACGTTGGAACTCCAGGAGAGGTCCTGAGTTCACTTGGGAACGCGAAGACTCGTTTAGAGCTAAGTACCCACACCTGTTCACCTGAGCAGTAATGTCATCTTAAGCTTTGAGGACAAAGCTAAAATAACGGGATAGTGCTGTAAAACCTGTAGTTTTTAGGTTTTGACTATGACATCATTGTACACGTCACCTCATGATATATATATATATATATATATATATATATATATATATATATATATATATATATATATATATATATATATATATATATATATATATATATATATATATATATATATATATATATATATATATTCACCTTTGCATGAAAACTTTGTACAATCATATGCATCATACATGAGCATACATCATTTTGATGACAAGAACTTTGAACAATACATTATTGTTATACAAAAGTTGGATGATCCTTGCTTGTCCTGAATTAGGCTTGATTCGGGTAGGCTGGGATCCGGCTCTTGCACCAAGTGAATAACTTGTTGAGATCTTGCACACTAAAACAGCACGTGTTAGACTTACCGTGGGAATGTATCCCACGATTAGACTCCAGCGTGAGAGTAAGTAATCGGTTTAGGGTTAGAAATTGGTTGTAGGTTGAGAGTATGGAGAATGTAATACCTTTGTGGAACCCTTGGGGGTTCCTTATATAGGCAGTGAAACCCTAATGGGCTGTCACTGTTACTTCGGCCCCAAGCATAAGATAATCACCATAATTAGCTTGATTGTTATCTTCTATTTATGGTGAATGTATATCCTATACTTTAGGCAAATCCCAATCCTGATAAGATTGTGATTCTATCTAACAATGTACTGGCCGTGCCGGGACGTGGGCCGCACACATCTTATGCGGCCACTGTTCATTCAAGCCCATAAGCTCAAATGACATTAATCCGACCCATGCGTGATGGGCCAGATGCAGGTAGTACCTGTGGGCCGGGTTCATGACCCGGTTGGAGACTATACGTCATCAATTATGATTGTGAATATTCAATCATGGGATCACATGAACAACATGTATGTCTACATTATTATGAGCATACAGACATGCTACATCTCATTAAACATTAAGTATCGCTACATCTTTATGAGCATACAGAACATACAAACAATCATTTTTTTGGACTATTAAGTCACCTGTAAACACATGAGCATATTCATGCATCATTTTAGTGTTATGAAAACCTAAAACCATGATCATAATTAATAACGTTTATCTAGTACCACATTACTACAATATATATATATATATATATATATATATATATATATATATATATATATATATATATATATATATATATATATATATATTCTATATATTTTCTATACACTCTAAGTGTTACTACAAGTCAACAAAAGCCATTGCAACAATATAATTTTGTACCTAAAAAATTTACAATATTTTATTTAGTGTCACACACCTTAAATAAATAAAACTATACGTTTAATAATTTATGACTATACTTTCACCAAAAACCCTAGAACCTAACCAAATCGACTTAGACTCGACTACTTAGACACCTAGTAACTATACCAAATCACTAGACTTGAACATAAAACTAACCTATACACATTATCTTAGCCGAATACTACATAAAACACATATACATTAACTTAAAACTCTACAAATTCATACTAGACACCAACTTGACCTTGTACTACACTTCCTCATTAAAACTAACACTATACTACACATCATACTTGTCCCCATGACTTGTATGCGGCGGCTAAAGGGCAACCAAAAGGGGCAAGTGTACCATTTTTGCATTTAAAACCTAGTACTAACAAATCCTATAACTAAGATTACCTAGTAAACCAAGATTACCTAAATCTTGCCCAATTCTTCTCTCTTGTCGTATCCCTAACCGAGCCACACACTCTTTCCAAATCTAGATATTTAGCTAACATACACACACACTCAAATCTCACTTGCAACTCTCCCACTTTCGGATCTCATATCATCCAAACACGAAACATATATCCCTACATCATTTACTACATAAATCTTTGTCTCAAAAACATTAAGTGCAAGCATTGAATACAATCGCACGATTATTGGCTCACAAGGAAACACAAGTCATATTAGGTCGCGGGTTAAGAGATTAGACGTGTAGATCCATAAGGAATCATAGTAGTCTCGTTCATTCGTCACACGAACTAAACAAGTAAGTACATCATCCTCCTATCCATTTTCATTCCCTTTTACATCATCAACACACGAACTTAGGAACCCATGCTTGTTACACTAAAATAAAACGTGATTAAGTAACATGCATACTAATAAGTGTGAAAACACTTATCCTTTTACCACTTAATTATAATAATAACCAAGCCAAAACGTGTATTTTATGTCGTAAATGTCAGAATTATGCGTGGTTTGTGTTTTTGTTGTGATTTAGGATCAAAATGTGAAAAGGGAAAAAACACGGGCTTTCACGGGCTTTTATCGAAGAAAAAGACAAAAGACGAAGTCAAAAGATCAAGAGTGCAAAAAGAACGGAAATCCGAGGCCTATTCTGATGATTTATCGAAAAGAAGTCTAAAGACGGAAGTTTAATAAAGCCGAAGAACTCAAGTCTAATTAATGAAGAAATTACAAGACGAGTTTAATTAATCCCGAGACAAAGTCGAAAAAGGTCGAAGAATTTAGAAGACGAAAAGACGAGAAAGAAAGAAAGAATGAAGCTTCCAACACATGCTTACCTCCCTAATCTCCTATAAATACCCTCCTAATATCACATTAGGAGGTGTTGGCTAACTTGACAAACTAGTCTTCCACTCTTTTCATTACTTGCACCTTTATATTTCATGTCATTTTACTTAATTGTCATTTAATTACTTGTCTTGCACCTTAAATTTCTTGCCTTTAATTTCAAGTAAGTCTTTTAATTTTGTTACTGAATCTTTTCTTTTAATCAATTTCTTATTTTTAATCTCTCATTCTACCTTTCTTGCTTTTCTTAATCTTTATGTTTATGTGCTTATTACTTTGCTTATTTGATTAAAAAGTTTACCTTTTTATTCTTATCTAGGCTTTTATACGATTTAAGCTTTAAGCTTGACATACTTATTGGCTTATTTTGTATTTAGCTTATTAGTTTTAAATTTTTCTTAAAAGTTTTATCTTTTTTAAGTTTATTTTATAAGTTTGCTTATTTTGTGTTTTTAAAAGTCTTTAAATTTTAGCTTATTAGCTTTTTCTTATACGTGTTTTGATTAAGTTTTTAGTTGTGTGCTTATTTAGTTCGTAGCTTATTTAGTTTGCTTATTACGTTTTTCCTACTGTTATTCCGATTCACCATCGGAAAGGGGTTTCAGATTCCGACCAGCATTCCGATCAGTGGATCGGAAAAGGGTTTCTCACATTCCGATTGGGGATTCCGATTGGGGATTTCGACGGAGGAGTTTTTGGATATTCCGATAGGACCCAAGGTTGTTATTCCGATAGGTGCGATTTTCAGTATTCCGATTTGGGATTCCGACAAACATTCCGACGGGAGGACACATTCCAATCTCATTCTGATTGGAGAGGTAAGCCTTCATTCCGATTGGATTCCGACTGATCATTCCGATTGGGATTCCGATCGTATTCTGACGGTAGGTTTGGTTTTTAATATTTTGTCTTGGTTTTATTTTTAAAAGTTTGCTTTATTTTAAGTTTTCAAATTTTTATTTTTATTAATTGTCAAATTTACTTTTTGTCAAGCTTTAATTTTTAGTCATTTTATTCTCGTCATTTACTTTTAAAAGTTTTAATACTGCACCATTTACGTTTTAATTAGTTTTTAGTTTTAATTAACGTCATTTACTTTAAAGTCTTGCACATTTATTTTACAACAACCAAAAATATTGTTTTCACAAAAAGTCGACTGAGTCGCACTTAAAACCAGTAATCAATTCGAAGAGACTGGACGATAACTTTTAAACCTAGTAAAATCTAGTTATCACATACGTAAAACTTGCTAGAACTCGAGCCACAAGGACACTAGAAGCTCACGGCTTGGATTATTTGTGTAGTAGTCGTGTTTAAATCTTAGATCTAGGAGCACTAAGAGTATTATTCCCTTAAAACCTTGAAAATAATCTAGGCATACTAATCTAGTGATGTTCACATTACAAGTAAACCATAAGCTCTAAATATAAGCCCATAAGTCACGGCTTAAATTAAAACCGTGTATAAACATGTGCCTAATAAGCCCACGTAACTTAAAACAATGAGTTAGGGTTAGATGAATGCTTAAAATTAAGTTAGGAGCTTAAATAAGCCACATATAAGCCACGAACCCTATAAGCCGTAGCCCATATACGCGGCTTATTAATAAGCCGAGTATTAATTAAGCCCAATAAGGCCCATGTAGTTAGTTGGATTTTTAGAAGGCTTAGTAAATGTGTACAACTATTAAACAAGCCCATGTGTGAGCCCATTATACTCAAAAACCCAACCTGGTCCACTAATGGGCCTAACGAGCCCATTTAGCTCTAAAACTACTATTAAGAGACTTTTCGTGCCAAATTTTCCAAAGGATGAAAGTATAAGTCAGAATGGTAATATTATAAAACATACATGTATAATTCGAGACATTTGAAAAGTATAAGGGCTAAACTGTCCATTTTCGAAAGTGTAAGGGTGCGCTTTGTTTTAACCGAGACTTTAAATAAACCACAAGGACCATATATGTCATTTCTTAAACTTATAACAAGCCCTAGTATCCCTTTTGTTCCTTATTAATGTTTTCGAGACTTGGGGGGACTAGATTTGCCATTTTAGAAACTATAACCGAGCCCTAGGGACTTGGTTTGCCATTTACCCAAAGATATTAAACCCTAGGGACTACTTATGCCACTGTTCGAAACTATTGTGAGCCCTAGGGGTGGTTTTGAAAATAAATGTAATGGACAAGGATTAACGATGCAAATACATTTAACAAACGAAACCCTAGGGGTTATTTTGGAAACGATTATCTTTACGAGGACTAATGAACAATTTAATTTAATTAAAACATTAATAATATTCTTTTGTAAATAAATTAGATTAAGTTACTTTTAATAACAATAAGAGTTTATTTACGACATTTGTGTAACGAAACTATATTAGTGTATTTAAAAGCACTAAGGAAATTTGGTAAAACGTATTAATTTCTTTCAATCACTTAATTAAATAAAAATCTATTTATTTAATTATTTACACTATTAACGTACGAACAATTTAAATATATCTGTAGAAGCTAGAAATACATTATTATCGATAACGTACTATAAGTTTAATGTTTAAACAATAGTAACAACCTATTAATTTGCGATCATACATTTTCATCAGTTACATTTATCTGTGCATTTTATTGTACATATACCGAGTCACATAAATTAGTTAGGTAATTTTACTGCTCCGTGATCATGCCATATCAGCATACCCAGTGACATTCTACCACTGCTTTATCATTGAGGTGAGTTCATCGCCCCATCTTTACTGTTTTATAACTGGGGGAGAAAACGTACTTAAATATTGTATATGCAAACACTTACAGACAACAACAGATTACTGCCTATTGTTTGCCCCATTTATTCCCGTGGACTGTAATAGTTAATAGTATAGCTCGAAATGTTATAAATAGATCTATTTGGGTATTGACAATACCCGGCCTGCGTGACTTGCTATCACGAAACGCTTAGGCCAAGCAACAAGTTTATTTCATATCGGACTGAGGATCTCACATCAGGATGATCCAGATAGGCACCTGAGAAACATTGTCTAGCATCTATTACAAGGCAATATGAACTACTATAGTAGGTAGCTTGGTGCTCTACTATCTTAGTGGTGTTTTGCATATCAGTACATTTACTTTATAACTAAACCTGTGAATTCACCAACTTCGTGTTGACCCCCACATTTTACTTTTATGTTTTCTCAGGAAAGTAAGCAGGTGCATGCATTGGATTCCAGTATCATAGGGAGCATTCATGTTCCATCGGGCTGGGATATTTCTACAATTAATAATAAATGTGTTTTCAAGACAATTTACTTTTGACAATTAAATTCATGTGATATGTTTTAATGACATTTGATAATCATTGCTCTATATACTGTGTGCTATCGATCCACCCAAAAAGTAACACCCCACGTACTATTCCGCTGCATTTGACCATTTGGAGGTGTTACACTCCAGCTCTGCTATCTTTTTATCCTTAGCTTCAAGCAAACCCCGAGAACCCTGAGCCTCCTTCTCTAGCCTCTCAATGGTGCCAAGACATTCTTGTTCTCGATCAAGATAACTGTTGTAATTATCCTCCAGCTTCTTATGAGCGAGGGCCATTTGATCCAATATTGTCTTACCAGAGGTAAAGTGTCCCTGTGCACTTTGCTGAGCTGTAGCTAGACGAGAGTGCTCCCGGCTAAGGGCCTCGTACCTCTTTAACAGTTCGGAAAACGTAAGGGTGCTTCGGGCAAGGGTTTGATAAGCATGGCTTAACACATCATAGTTGGAAAAGGAGGAGAGCCCAGTTTGTTCAGCCGGCGTAGCCAAGTGGAATAACAAATTCCGAGACGAGTAATGAGAATCAATACGGACGTCTTCTTCCAACCGCCATGGAGGCACAAACCTGCGTAAGGGACTACCGTCATGAAAGACAGGACCCTACAAGCCTCCTAGAAGAAAGGAACATAATAATAAAGAGACCACTAAAAAAAAGAGGAAGTCGCCAAGAAACGCAGTATAAGGCAGAGATAATCATACCTGCACCATCATCGTTGACATCGTCATTCAAAGGAGAAGATTGATCACTTAGATTGATATGAGTGGGGACTTGGATTTAACACCACTGGTCTTGCTGGTTTTGTCTTCAGAACTGGAAGGGTGGGAATAATTTAGAGAAGGAGTCAAATGTACCTCAGTATCCTCCGTCCCCGATGACTCTTGAGTCTTGGTTCCCCCTTTCGTTTAGCAGCACGTCCAGAGGGCTCCCCACCCGCAGGTCTTTTCTTCGGCTTAATAACATTCTTTCTTTCATGACGAAGACGAGCAGCAAGGACCTTCGGGTCAGGGACGGTCACAGCCTCTTGCTGGAGATTAAGGCCAGGTATATTAGTTCCCACCGGTAGCGGCTGAGTAACCTTCGGAGCAGGATTGGGCATGAGTGCATTTTCATCTCGGCCAACTTTGGCATTGTCGAAAGATGGTAGCTTGATGAATTCATCCATAGTAAGTTCTGTAAGAAAGAAAGAGATCACGATTAGAGCGAGCGACAATAGCCCGCAGAGATAACACGAAAAAAATGCATATAAAAGTACCCTTTTTATCAAGATCAATAACAATCCGACGAAACAGAGGATTCTAATACGGATACCATAGACCGGACATAAACAACAAATGTCTATGAGGAGGACGGAGTAATATGGGATTATCAACGAGTAACTTCGCATGGTGTGTGTTGAAATGAGTAGGGAAATCATCGTGAACATCGGTATCCCTATGTCTCCACGACATAGCATGCGGAACCGCTCTCCTATCAACGAGAAACCACTTATGTTTCCATCCTTTCAGACTAGAAGTTGTCTCTTGCAAGCACTTACCATATCAAGGAGGCCAACGACTCTCGAAAGAAAACCAGTGACCTTGCTTACACAGTCTATAAAAAACCCGAAATAGATCCACAGTACAGGGAATATTCAAACTACGACAACGTATTTCAAACATGGTGACTGATATGAGTGCTCATATCATTTGTATCTAGAAACAATCAATAAATGCATAAAACGTATCAAATTTGCTTTGTATTTGCATGTTTCTTGTTTTAATGTGTGTAGGTACGAAGTTCACGAATATCGACAAAAACCGACACAGGATTTGAAGAAAAAGATCGAAGAAGCCAAAATCGAGTTCGTTTTATCCGAGGATTTGGATTTATCAAGTTTATTGGGCCTTAATGGGTCCCACTTGAGTTAAATGGGACTGAAAGCCCATTTAAGAGGATAGTTTATTAACTATTGGGTCAAAGCCCAATAAGCCCAAGGTATTAATAACATACGGATGGAATTACAACTTTAGAAGTCCAACAAAAGCCCAATGTTAAATGGTTTGAAGTTTAGCCAAAGCCCAATTGACTTCTAAAAGTCACAAACGGAAAGATGAATTTATTTAATCAGTCAAAAGTTAACTCACACCACATTAACTCACACACGTTTCGTTATTTTCTATGTTTCATCTTTCTCCCATCACCAAATAACCAAACCAGACATTCTTCTAAACCCTAATTAACCATGGTCATCCTTAATCATTAAGTAACTTTTGGGGGTTTTCACTCCCACGTGTGATTCACACATGGGGGAATTAAATCCCCCATGTTTTCGGAAGGCAGGAGTGGTAGAGATTGGGACGTGGCATCTTAATACCGGTTGTGACAACGCATCACTCCTATTTCACCAATCAGGGCTTGCCACCTCATCTTGGAAGTAGCACAAGAAGCACAGGATTTGCCACCCTGGCAATCCGAGTGAAGTTGGGCGAATCCACACCCTTGGATCATAACAAACAAGAGAGATGATGCGAGATACCCATCTAACGGCTCAGAATTAATCTTCACCAACAAACCACCTCTCCCCGAGCCTATAAAAACCCCCATTTTTATTTAGTATGATCATCCCTTTTCTTTTCTTAGTGTTACCATGTCAATTTAGTTTTAGATTTATGTAATTTTCTTTTTACAGCATTGTAATATTTTGATTTGATTTAATAAAGTCTTACTTTAATTGCGATTTCTGGCCTACTTTTGTTCACTGTTTAATGTTAAATTAAGTTTTATCAAAGATATTTTATGATCTCTCGTTTGATTACTGATGGTGTAATGAATATTACTGTTATCTAAAGTTAAATTGATTACAGTAATACTAAAAAAGGTATTATTCATTTAAGTTTTACCATAGCTTAGATGGATAATATTTAGATAGATAAGGGAAAATATTTGTTTTACTGAGCAAATATTATAAAACTAAGAATTAGTTCGAAACAAGCTGCTGGTTCATGATTCATATGGTTCGTGATGTTTATTATGGTGTTTTGATCGTGTTTGGGTGTCGTTTTAGTCTAAGTCGGTTCAGCACCTGACTTCTGCTCAACGGATCTTCACTTAAGGGTTAAGCTCGGTTTATACTTTCTGAATTAGTCGTTAATCTGCTATGATGTTTATGTTAGATTATTGTGTATGCGATTTTGTTGGATTATTTATTAACGTTTCCTAGTTAATTTGGATATGCTTATAAACTGACTTTTGGATTGGTTTATATGAATCTGTCACTACTGTTATAGTTATCTGCTAATATGATTTCGATTTGAGTTACTTTTTATGGTTATCTTTCCAGCATAGGTTATAAACTGCGTTTTTATATAATTTTCTATGATTTAATAAGCATGGTTTCTTGTTGCGAACTTATAATATATAGTTGCTGATTGGCGTTTGAATTTACTGATGTTTGATGCGTTTGAATTTTTGTTGAATACATGTTCAGCTAAATGTTTTTATGCATTCGTTATGAACTGTCTCTTTTAAATTAATTTAATATCTGCTGAGTTGATTTAAATTGCTGTTATAATTGGTGATGTTACTGAATAACTGATTGTTAAAGCTTGGATTTCTTATTGTGTTAATTCTCAATCAGTTTACTGTAACTTTGTTACTTTTTGGATATCGACTGTGTTTAAGCTGTCATTGATCTCGATTTACTGGCTCGTAATCTTTTGCTATTTAGTTTGTGGAATCTGTTTAGTCTTACCTGTTGTTAGATATTGTATCTCTTTTTAGATGTAATTGAATCTGATTTCTGCCAGCGTACTAAATTTGTGGTTTCAGAATTTACTGTTAATGCGTGATTATGCGTTTGGATGTCTGTCTATATGTTATTGATGATTTTGGTTTTCTGATGAGTTTTGTTATGAACTGTATAATCATTTTATTTAACTGACGGCTGAAATTTGAGTATCTGTTGAATATTTAGTATTGTACTGCTTAGTTTAGGATTTGTTTAGGACATTATTGATTTACAGCCTTCTTTGAATTTTTATTGTTATATTATGATTTATCTGGGATCTTTTGTAATCTGTTTGCACATTGATTTAGTTTGTAGTCTTGATTTCTGATTTTAGTCTGTCTATCTGTTTCTTTTTATTTACTGTGCGATTTTGGGCAACATCCTCGATTTGGGGATGTTTGGTTTGGTATTTCTATCAAAGTCTCCTTCCAAAATATTAATTGCAAAAAAGTGTCCCCTATGGGACTCGAAACCTTGACCTCAAGGTCCACAGTCAAACGTGTTTACCAATTGTGCTCTCTTTACTTTTTAGTTTATATCTGGACTAAGTTGTACATAAACGTTTCTTTCAGAATTGTCTTATATAAAAATGGTTTTTTAAAAGTTCATTTATAAAGTAGTTTTTTCTTTTTTATCATTTTGTTAACAAGTCAAAAGTTTAAATTAATTTAATTATTAATTACTTTTTAAGAAAAATGTTATTTAAATAATTTTGTAGAAAAAATAATAAATAAATAAATAAATATTTTATAACTTTTAGATTTAAATTGTTTTAGGAATTGTTTTTAAGTAATTTAGTTCTAATTAATACTGTCTTAAATAAATTTTAGATCTAAATAATTTTAGTTATATTAAAAGTGAATTTCTAAATAGAATTAGTTTAAATTTTGAATAGTTTTTATAAAATCGTCTTTTAGAAATTAAATGGGTACGTTTCCTGCACTTTAGGATAAAATTAGGATTAAAATTGGTAGAATTTAATTCTAGTTTAAAAACCGAAAACCAATTCGAATCAATTGTCCAAATCAAAATAAAACGTCTCAAATTCACTCGATCTTCGTGTACAACAAACTTGGTTCACCCACGTGTTTAATTGAATCCGTCTTTGGTAATTTTAGACTATTACTTTTTCCTAAAGGTAATTTTCTAATTTTCCCTATAACGTATCTTAATTATCACTATACTATCACGATCACATCAAAAATTTTGGCGCCGCTGCCGGGGATCTTGTGTACGATTCGTCTTTGTGGAGATTTGTTGATCGTTGATTTGAAGACCGTTTCCGCCCTCGGGAAGTTTTGTTATTTTCTTATTATGTATCGTTTTTATGAAAAATACCAAAAATAATCTTCTTAATCCTCTATCATGTTTAATTCTTTTTCTCCTCACCCTCTAAATTTTAATTCTTCCATGGATTCCTTCGTCGATTGTGTTGGGTGTGGAGAACTGTTATATGGTTTTTTACCATGTCGGTGGTGCACGTGTGAGCGTTGTGGTAATGACTTACGTCACGATATACGTGTTGGATTTTGTCCTTATTGTAATGAGATTACTTCATGTGAAAATCCTACTTTCGAATAATTCGCTCGATTTCAATCCACCTCCACACCCTACATACGAGACACCCTCGTGTGAGTTTTGTGGAAATGATTCTCATTTTGGTGATGATTGTTCGCATCGATTCTCGCTTAATTACGAGCAAGAACCGAGCTACAATCAAAACTTTAATGATAATTGTTATCCACAAGATTTACCGAGTTTGTCACAACAATATCTTTGTTGTGAGTATTGTGGAGGTCCTCACGAGAGTTTTTGTTGTCAACCGAGAGATCAAAATTTTTATGAGCCTAATCCTTGCTATAATTGATTCCTTCCGGTTTTGACCAATCTCCACAATATTCTTTCGATATTGAACGACTTGAAACAATTTCCCAACAAATAATTCGAGAGAAAGAACGAGCTCAAGCGGAAGCAAAATCTCTTGCTAATCGTGAACTCGAGCGTTCTCTTCTTTTGGATGATGATGAGGATAGTACTCTTTCTTTGAGAGATCTTATTTCTCTACATCCTTCGTCTAGTGCTATCGTATTTCCTTTTCGTATCTTGCCGGCTATTGAGCCCGAGGATTCTCCCATCCTAGGTGATGAGGAAATCTCTCATGACATCACCACTCCTATTCATGATTCTTCCATCGAGGAACCCGAAAATTCTCTAAGCAAGGGGGACGAGCATATTAGCACTATACTTGTCCAAAACCCTAGAGAGTTTGATGGGATTTCCAATGAAACGTGTGATTTGCCACGTTGTGATGACTCTACTTCTTCCAATCACTTTGAGATTTTCTCCAATTCTAATGATGAAAATTGTGATGGAAATGAAGATTTTGAGAATGATTCTACTTCTAGTGAATTTTCTAATGAGGAGTTCTCTGATGAACTTTCTTATAAAGATGATATTCACGACTCGGATTTTGAGGGGTTTACCGATGAACCTACTCTACTTCACCCATTTCCACCGGGAAATGAGGATGATAGTGATCCGATTTTTGAGAGGTTCACTTTTGAACTTGCTCCTTTAGACCCATTTCCACCGGGAAATGAGGTTGATTTGACTATTCCGATCCTTGAGAAGTTCTTCGATGAACTTACTCATTTAGATGTTGAGGACGTGGTTCTTCGTGAGAAATTATCCAACGTCTATCTTCTCATTTCTAGGATCGAGGCCTTGAATTCTAAGCCTAATGACAAGTCTTTCTCTCCATCTCCTATTTCCGTTGAGGATAGTGATCCGCTTATGGAGGAGATTGACACTTTTCTTGCTTCTAATGATTCGATACCACCGGGTGTTGATGATATCGACCCGGAGGGGGACGCTCTCTTTTTAGAGAATCTACTTGATGATGATTTCGTCCCAAGTCCTCCTCCCACCCACTTTGACCTTAATGTGCGGGTTTTTCATGTGTCTCATATTGAGTACCATGACCCAATTGATCACATTTCTAATGGTGAAATGGTCTTTAAAGCTAAGAATGTTGATTCCACTATGGATGAAACTTTTATTCCACCATTACCATGTGCTTCATATGATTTAAGATTAGCATGGGGGGACGACGCCGTGTTGTCTATTCCTTTCTCCACCGAGGACGAGGTATTCGACCCCGGAATCGTTGATTTAGGGAATTCTCGGCCTTTCACCGATGCAATAATTGAAAGACTTTTTAATCATCTTGGTGCGAGTTTATCTCGGGGAGCATGCTATTTCCATTTCATGATTCGTGATATTGACCACTATCTCTTGTTAGAGATTTGTGTTGGAGTTTTATCCTTTCGTTTGTCATCCGACAACGAGGATGTAATCTTTGACCCCGGCATCGTGCTTTATGTTGGATTCTATTCCATTATGCCGATTTTAACCATTTTCCCTAAGGACCAATGAATGCGGGGAGCGAGTCGAGCTCATGACTCGGTGAACAAAAACGAGGTGCCTTGTGGGGGAGTCCCATACATTCTATCTTCTATATATTTTCTTGCAACTAATAAGGCTTGATCTTTCAAGCTCGTGCTCGTGTTTTGTTGTGTTGTGAATCTTAGGTATGACCCTAATATTTGAAGACTCTCGTGTTCGGTTTTTGCCAGTCCACTTGATCTTCCATTCTTTGAATGCCAAAAAGGGGCACACTCTTTATCCCTTGATTTTTATCGACTTACGTTTTATCTTGAGGCATAATTAATAAACGGCTTATTGATTTGCGTGCTCTTTCCATGCTAGGATTTTGCATTAGACTCTTCGTGTTTTAGCAAGGGAGTATTACTCTTGAGCTAAGAAACATTGAGGACAATGTTTGGTTTTAGCATGGGGGAGTCAATCGATATAATCGCTTGCTATTGCTTTTGTCGTGTCTAAACGTATTTTTTTTTCTCATTTTTCAATAAAATTTTAAATTTTTAGTGTTGTTTTTAAAGTTTTAATAAATAAAATAAGTGCTTTTGACACGAATGTTGGCTTTCTGTTGGTGAAAATAAAAATAGTTTTTGACTCGACTCGGTTTTTAACCTTAGTTTTTCCTTAACGTATTTGAATTAAGTTTTGCTAGGCTTTTATATAGGGAGCTTTAAAACGCGAAGGTCTTAATTCATACGAGTTAAGAACAAGAACTTTTCGCAAGTTCCTATAATTGATCCTAGAAAGTCGTTTATCAAGGGAACTTTAAAACGCAAATTCTAAAACTTGAAAGAGTCTAAGAAGATGCAAGATCCTATAGATGACTTGAAAACCCAAAACTTTGATTTAATAGGCTAAGTATCCATTGATTTCACATTTTTGAAATTTTATAATATGGAGAATAAGAGATGATAGAGTTCAATCATAAGTTTCTAAGGTTAAATTCTTCTTTGTGCAAGTATTTTTGTGTTTGATTTAATCTCCTCGTATTTACTTTCCTCGCTTGAATAATAATTGCTTAATAAATGAAGTTTTTAGCGGTTTAGGCTTGATATCTTAACTCGTAACTCCTTCTTTTTCTTCCCTTGTAATTAAAGTGAGAACACATTAAGGGTGTCAGCGTCATGGACTTTTGATCATGGGATTGCGGAAATTTGGCTTACTATAAATATCATATAATAAAGAAGAATAAATAAAAACATATTCTCTAGGAGCCTTCGGGTGGGAGTCATGTAGCACTAACCTTGTCATTAGAGCCTTAGGGTGTATGTCAAGGGGCGTGTTGAATAAAAATTGCTTCATCATCATGATCCGTAAGGTGGGATGGTGAAGTCAATTCCCTTATTTTTGTCCAAGGAGCCTTAGGGTGTGGATTTTAAATAAGGAGCACAATTGCATCTTAAAGAGCCAAAAGGTGTTATGATGTAACTGTTGCTAACTCCATTAATAAAGGTCATAATTGACTTTGGAGGTTTTTATTTTTGCTTTTAAGTAGCCATATTAGCCAAATTTCGAGTCCGGGATTTATCCCTAAATCGTGTTAAGTTATCCTTGATGTGGGCTTTCTTTAGTGACAACCGTTTTTGAAGTCGAGATTAGGTTTTGAGTGTTGAGTTTACACCGTTCTTGCCTTTATTTTTGGACTAATAAATATCAAAATAAAGTCAAGTGAGCCTTTGGGTGAATGACAAATAAAATCTAGAGATACAATTAGGAATAATAGGAGATTGAGTTTAACACAAATTACTTGTATGAGTTGGTTTAATTTTAGGGCTTATGATTGACAATGATCTTGCTTTTGTACTTGGCATGGAAAAGTGAAAAGTCGGGGACGATGAATCCATTTGGGTTTTATGATCCTAAAAGTTATTTCTCAAATAATAAAAGCAATACATTATATCTTTTCAAAATAAAAGTTAAAAAAGTTGAATAATGGTGTAGTTAGTGTTTTATTTTATCATTGCGTGAGGACACGGCAATTGCTTAGCAAGGGGGAATTTGATATTAGTGTAATTACTCATATCATTTGTATCTAGAAACAATCAATAAATGCATAAAATGTATCAAATTTGCTTTGTATTTGCATGTTTCTTGTTTTAATGTGTGTAGATACGAAGTTCACGAATATCGACAAAAACCGACACGGGATTTGAAGAAAAAGATCGAAGAAGCCAAAATCAAGTTCGTTTTATCCGAGGATTTGGATTTATCAAGTTTATTGGGCCTTAGTGGGTCCCACTTGAGTTAAATGGGCCTGAAAGCCCATTTAAGAGGATAGTTTATTAACTATTGGGTCAAAGCCCAATAAGCCCAAGGTATTAATAACATACGGATGGAATTACAATTTTAGAAGTCCAACAAAAGCTCAATGTTAAATGGTTTGAAGTTTAGCCAAAGCCCAATTCACTTCTAAAAGTCACAAAAGGAAAGATGAATTTATTTAATCAGTCAAAAGTTAACTCACACCACATTAACTCACACACGTTTCGTTATTTTCTATATTTCATCTTTCTCCCATCACCAAATAACCAAACCAGACATTCTTTTCTAAACCCTAATTAACCATTGTCAGCCTTAATCATTAAGTAACTTTTGGGGGTTTTCACTCCCACGTGTGATTCATACATGGGGGAATTAAATCCCCCATGTTTTCGGAAGGCAGGAGTGGTAGAGATTGGGACGTGGCATCTTAATACTGGCTGTGATAACGCATCACTCCTATTTCACCAATCAGGGCTTGCCACCTCATCTTGGAAGTAGCACAAGAAGCACAGGATTTGCCACCCTGGCAATCCGAGTGAAGTTGGGCAAATCCACACCCTTGGATCATAACAAACAAGAAAGATGATGCGAGATACCCATCTAACGGCTCAGAATTAATCTTCGCCAACAAACCACCTCTCACCGAGCCTATAAAAACCCCCATTTTTATTCAGTATGATCATCCCTTTTCTTTTCTTAGTGTTACCATGTCAATTTAGTTTTAGATTTATGTAATTTTCTTTTTACAACATTGTAATATTTTGATTTGATTTAATAAAGTCTTATTTTAATTGCGATTTCTGGCCTACTTTTGTTCACTGTATAATGTTAAATTAAGTTTTATCAAAGATATTTTATGATCTCTCGTTTGATTACTGATGGTGTAATGAATATTACTGTTATCTAAAGTTAAATTGATTACAGTAATACTAAAAAAGGTATTATTTATTTAAGTTTTACCATAGCTTAGATGGGTAATATTTAGATAGATAAGGGAAAATATTTGTTTTACTGAGCAAATATTATAAAACTAAGAATTAGTTCGAAACAAGCTGCTGGTTCATGATTCATATGGTTCGTGATGTTTATTATGGTGTTTTGATCGTGTTTGGGTGTCGTTTTAGTCTAAGTCGGTTCAGCACCTGACTTCTGCTCAACGGATCTTCACTTAAGGGTTAAGCTCGGTTTATACTTTCTGACATAGTCGTTAATCTGCTATGATGTTTATGTTAGATTATTGTGTATGCGATTTTGTTGGATTATTTATTAACGTTTCCTAGTTAATTTGGATATGCTTATAAACTGACTTTTGGATTGGTTTATATGAATCTGTCACTACTGTTATAGTTATCTGCTAATATGATTTCGATTTGAGTTACTTTTTATGGTTATCTTTCCAGCATAGGTTATAAACTGCGTTTTTATATAATTTTCTATGATTTAATAAGCATGGTTTCTTGTTGCGAACTTATAATATATAGTTGCTGATTGGCGTTTGAATTTACTGATGTTTGATGCGTTTGAATTTCTGTTGAATACATGTTCAGCTAAATGTTTTTATGCATTCGTTATGAACTGTATCTTTTAAATTAATTTAATATCTGCTGAGTTGATTTAAATTGCTGTTATAATTGGTGATGTTACTGAATAACTGACTGTTAAAGCTTGGATTTCTTATTGTGTTAATTCTCAATCAGTTTACTACAACTTTGTTACTTTTTGGATATCGACTGTGTTTAAGCTGTCATTGATCTCGATTTGCTGGCTCGTAATCTTTTGCTATTTAGTTTGTGGAATCTGTTTAATCTTACCTGCTGTTAGAGATTGTATCTCTTTTTAGATGTAATTGAATCTGATTTCTGCCAGCGTACTAAATTTGTGGTTTCAGAATTTACTGTTAATGCGTGATTATGCGTTTGGATGTCTGTCTATATGTTATTGATAATTTTGGTTTTCTGATGAGTTTTGTTATGAACTGTATAATCATTTTATTTAACTGACGGCTGAAATTTGAGTATCTGTTGAATATTTAGTATTGTACTGCTTAGTTTAGGATTTGTTTAGGACATTATTGATTTACAGCCTTCTTTGAATTTTTATTGTTATATTATGATTTATCTGGGATCTTTTGTAATCTGTTTGCACATTGATTTAGTTTGTAGTCTTGATTTCTGATTTTAGTCTGTCTATCTGTTTCTTTTTATTTACTGTGCGATTTTGGGCAACATCCTCGATTTGGGGATGTTTGGTTTGGTATTTCTATCAAAGTCTCCTTCCAAAATATTAATTGCAAAAAAGTGTCCCCTATGGGACTCGAAACCTTGACCTCAAGGTCCACAGTCAAACGTGTTTACCAATTGTGCTCTCTTTACTTTTTAGTTTATATCTGGACTAAGTTGTACATAAACGTTTCTTTCAGAATTGTCTTATATAAAAATGGTTTTTTAAAAGTTCATTTATAAAGTAGTTTTTTCTTTTTTATCATTTTGTTAACAAGTCAAAAGTTTAAATTAATTTAATTATTAATTACTTTTTAAGAAAAATGTTATTTAAATAATTTTGTAGAAAAAATTAAAAAAAAATAAATAAATAAATATTTTAACTTATAGATTTAAATTGTTTTAGGAATTGTTTTTAAGTAATTTAGTTCTAATTAATACTGTCTTAAATAAATTTTAGATCTAAATAATTTTAGTTATATTAAAAGTGAATTTCTAAATAGAATTAGTTTAAATGTTGAATAGTTTTTATAAAATCGTCTTTTAGAAATTAAATGGGTACTTTTCATGCACTTTAGGATAAAATTAGGATTAAAATTGGTAGAATTTAATTCTAGTTTAAAAACCGAAAACCAATTCGAATCAATTGTCCAAATCAAAACAAAACGTCTCAAATTCACTCGATCTTCGTGTACAACGAACTTGGTTCACCCACGTGTTTAATTGAATCCGTCTTTGGTAATTTTAGACTATTACTTTTTCCTAAAGGTAATTTTCTAATTTTCCCTATAACGTATCTTAATTATCACTATACTATCACGATCACATCAGTGACACAGTTAACACTCATAGGAATCAATTGGGAAATATGCACACGAAAATACCGAATGACAGCTAGAAAGAAACTAGAAAATGGAATTCGTAACCCCCCGTGCTTCAAGTATTCCTCATAAATCCCAATAAATCGTTCCGGAAGTTGGTCCATGGTTAATAAAGGGTTCGGTAGACGAGGACGAAGCTCATCAAGAATGAGATACTTCCTAATAATTTTCTTAAGATCATCACCGGACATGGTGGAAACCCTAATGTGCATATCTCACTTGGGATCGCGAAAGGTAGAGGGCCCAGTGATGTAGAGTTTTTGTACACTTTATTTTAGGAAAAACAAAGCGACAAAAGCGGGTAAGTATTAAGTATCATGTTTTGGGAAAAACGCAAATACCGACAATCGAGTTCGTTCTTGAGGGGGTATGGTGTTTAGCCAACAATTATAGACGTTATTTAATCGAGTGATTACGTTTTTCGAAAGAAGGAAAGAAAAGAAAACGGAGACGAATTACGCTATAAATTACACTACGACGTAAAAAACGAGAGATCGTATAAGTCGACGAAAATCGAAAGTACTCTAAAAATCACCAAAATTTTATCTTAAGCTAAGAAAAATGTAATTAGAACAAAAATGAAAACCAAAATTTCCAAAACTTTTTAAATTATTTTATATTAAATTTTAAAGTTTAATGAAAACCCCAAAATTAAATAAAAGTCAAATTGAAAATTTTACTTTTTGTAAACCTAACTAAACTAATTAAAATCTAAAAATTATTTTTCTAAAAATTTAAATAACTTTTATCTATTTTTAAACTAATTTCTAAGATTTAAAATGAAAATATTAATAAAAAATTAATAACTAAAGTAAAAAATTTGATTTTTGTTTCAAAAAATCCTAAACTGAATTGAGAACACAAGAAAACTGTAAAAAGCAAAAAACCAAAACTAAATAAGCTGTTAAGCAGCTTATAATGTTCGAAAATGATTAAATAAGACACACAAACCCCTTAAGTAATAAATGAAAGGAAATGGATCAATAAAGACCCTAGGGCGCTGGTGGTTTGAGTGTATGATGTTATGTCGTTGGGTGAGTGATTGGCGAGGGTTCGAGTCCCCCTGCCACCTAAAATTTTTAAAACCTTTTTTTTAAACTAACTCGTGAACAGTGACAGATACAAAAACACAAAAACAATCTAGTTAACACGATTTTTGGTACGAATCAAACAGAAATACTACCAGACCCTACTGTTTTATTTTTTGAACTTGATCTTGTTTGTATGAGCTTGTGGGGAATTATGGATGCCCGGTATAGGGTTGATGAATGTTGCTGGGCACAATGGCACCCTCACAACCTGTTGGTTGTGAGGAGTCAAACACGCAACAAGAACAACTACAAACACAGATTCACACCAAGTTATCACATAAAAGGATCAAACAAAAACGAATGGCTGTTGGTTCTCATTAGTGGGCTGGTGTGCTATCCTAGTATACTCAAAACCTTACCAAAATATTATGACAATGGGCAGGGACTTGGAAATGGCAAGTTGGTGAGTTGCAAAAGCTTTCACAAGCTACAATAAGTTAGCAGCTTATCCAAAACTTAGTTGTACACCTGGATTAAACCTAATACTACCAAATGGCCAGATTTTCAAGATTGGATCAAACAACTTAGGCTATCATACCTAACTGATGTGTTTGGGTGGTAAAACAGAAACTTACTAGATGCTTATAGGTGAACTTAAAAGCTTTTATAAGCACAGGTAAGCTACCAAAACCCAAACTATAGGTAATAATATAATTGACAACCTAAAATCTAGTTTATACTTAAATTCATGATACCTAAAACCTCAAAACACAAGATAACAAGCTGCTGGTTTCTTTAGGCAATGAACTCACAAAAAAATCATTGAACGCAAATCAATAAACTACGAATCACTGTCTTCTGAGCACGATTAACAACAAAACAGCTTGCCTAGTTTTTCTCTTTTCCTTTACTGGTTTATATAGTCTGTAGTTTGGTTCACAAGGCACAAGATACTAACCGAAACACAAGCGCAACTATTGACCACATACAACACCAAGCACAATTCAGACCAGAAAAGCAACTAAAAGCTAATAAAAACACGCAGTGGGAAAAATAAAAAAACAGTCCCTACCCTCTATTATCTGATAGCATGCAGTGGGTCAAAAACGCTTAATGGTGACTACTCTCTTGGCATAAAAGCTGTAAATAGCCCACTAAACTTCTATAAACTATGATTAGTCCTGAAGTACACCTAAAACTAACACAAATCCCTACTATGGTCAGGTTTTTAAGTGATCAAAACACCAATGCTATCTCTTTAGACCTACTGGTTTACAGAAAACGCCATATGTTGGTTTTTGCTTGGTATAACAGTGAGGCACACAAACACTCCACCAAACCTAAACCTAACAATCTGTAAGTCTACTCTAACCTAATAAACTAAGCTAAATCCAACTTATACCTTCTAAATACATCAAAACAAAATGAAAACAGTGACTAGAATTCAAGAGCATAACATTTACACATTCATGAGATATTTGGCAGATTTTTTTTAACCAAGCATGAAAATCCCAATTCTGTTCTAAAACCACTAATCTTTTTGCAGGAATCAACTAATCTTAGACTAAAAAACATGAGCAGAAAGTTCAATTGAGCCAATCAAATAAACATATAATCAAATAGCAGACCCTACACTGCCTAAGATCTAACAAACTACAATCAGTAATCTAACAATATTTCAAAGTAATAAAAACTACTCTTATGTCTAGCTATCTAAATGGTTGTGGTGATGCTTTGCTTTTGTTTTGGCGTTCAAAAACAACCACACTAGTTTAACAACTAGTGTGATGTTGAAACCACATCAAACCAGTAACAAAACACTCCATAACCAACATGCATTTATCCCAAAATCATCAACACCATTAGCCACATGTTACATAAAACCAGAACTTTAGCTAACTAGCAAAATGAGATTTTCAAAAACAACCAACAGACCTTTGCCAAAAATCAATAAACCTACACCTAGAAGATATGCAGAGCTAAACAATGCTTGGTGGACAAGTCATACCCAATATCATTGTTGTCCCAAACACCCCCTTGTTAAGCTTAGACTCGATTTTTGACAAAGATTTTGGTTAAAACTAACAAAAACAAAAACTTGATCAATGAATTATACCCAAAAACAGTAAACACATAGGAATTGAAATATGAAAAAAAAGGAAAAGAAAACTTGCCTCAAGGGCATACACTCCGTACCCTCGGATTAAGAGCTCATGTGATCGCACGATCACAAGCTTCCCCAAACCCTGTTGAGAATAACGAACATGGACAGTAACAACAATAACACAAATCAATGATTATTTTTTTTTCTTTTCTTTATCTTTTCTCAGAAACTTTTTTGAAACGTAAACCTTGAACAATCTTAAAACTTATAACCCGAAACTTGAAACAAGTAAAAATCAAAGCCCATAAGTTGTATGAAAAGAGCCTTTTGTGAGAAAGCTTATCCAAAAGCTTATACACAGTGACGTATTTAAGAGAATTTGTTTTAATAAAATTTAAGACAAGATATTAAATTAAATTTACAAGAAACTAAATTTTGTAGAAAAGTAAATAACAGGGAATTTAAATTGCAAGAATAAAAATGGAACTCAATATCATTCAAGAAATTTGTATGTCATTACAAAAACATTAATGAAAATTGGAACAAGAGCAAAAACTAACACCCTAATGCCTTATATATATGGTTATAATGCTTCTAGAAAAACAAAAACAAAAACAAGAAACCCTAATTGCAATTGAGTTTCCAGAAATACCCCTTGATGCTTTACGAATCTTGGACTGGATGGCATCTTGTGATCTGCCAAGATATCATGTGGAGGTGCCAGCTATTGTTAAATGATCCAAACCCTCCAAAAAAGTGTGTGGAACACGAAATTCCTTTGTGGTTGTTGATTTGGTCTTTGCCTAGAAGAATGAATCAAACCCGTGACATAGGATGGTTGTGAAGGGGACATGAGAGTGTGTAGTCATTTTCTGGGCACGTGTATATGTTGGGAGATGGGTAGATAGTAAAACTATAAAGTCAATTTGACTTTACCCCTTGAATTGGTGTTAATTGGGATTAGGGTTCTTGGATTTGTCAGGGTGTATTTTGATCAGGTTTGGGAGTGATTTGTTTGTTAACCGCCATTTTTCTTTATCATTAAAATAAACGTTTTAAAACAAAGGTTAAAGTAATGAAGGTTAGTGGGTGAAATGGTTCGGGTTGGGTAGAGGATTTCAGATCCGGGTTTGGGTGACATGGCATATGGTGATTGGTGGATTAAGGTTATGGGTTTGCCACAAATGACCCCTCAGTTTTGTAAAAAACTGCATATGAAGTTTAGACAGAAATATTATACTCCCCTTTGTATTATCTTTGGTGTAGTTGTCACAATTGGCACAAACAATTTATCAAACTTTCATAGGGATTTATTTTGCATCTAGACCAATCTTGAAGGGCTGATTATGTCATGACTTCAATCTTCAAGGACCATACTTGCATAATTTGGTTTTTCAAAGACCAAATATGACAATTCTTCAAAGATGAGGGACCAAAGTGGCCAATCTTCAATTCTTCAAGGACATTTTTGGAAATTCATCAATCGGGTCCGGTTCATTGTGCGGATTCGTTTCCCGTGTTCGTTTTTGCTTGTTTCTTGTGATCTTTTTGTCTTTTTCTCGATATCCGTACCTAAAATACACATTGAACAAACACAAGCATATATATATGGCACTTTTTATGATATTTTCATCGTTTTAAGCCCGTTTTGGATGATGAGACCATGTATAAAAGCAGTCTCATCGCCCAACCTCATCATCAGAACCGCTAACAGACATAACAAAATACATGAACAAAAAAAACCGGAGAAGGGAGAAACGAAGGGCACACCTGGCGAGAAAATGGTTCTTGAAGCAGAAAGCGACAATGGAGGAAAAAAGGAGAAAAGAAAGTGAAACAAGAATGAGAAGAGGAAAGTATTTATACATGGTTGAGAGACAATGAAGGGACGTGCACATTCTCCCATGCTCAATATACACCGTTGAAATTAGAAGTAATTGGAACAAGATAACGACTAATAGAACGAAACCCAATGCTTCGAGTGGGTGACAGCGCAGGAACCAAAAGACAAAAATAATTAATGGGAAGTCAGTAGGGCGTCTCGCATTTATTAGGACATTACTGTTAAGATATCACATTTATTTATCACACCGTTAGCTGATCATAACACTATGATACTGGGGGGACATGTTCGTGTATGTCTCCGGCCAGTGCCTCCGGACACGTACACTATCCCGGACTATAGCCGAGACCCCAACAATTAATAAGGTCGGCACATGAACAGTGAAACATTTAATGCCGCAAACCTAGGACTTGGTGAAAAGCGAAAGCAGCCCATCATATTTTCCAGCTTGCCTTATTCGATCCACCGGATAAAACATAGCACCGCCGCCCTGGGGACAAATCCCTCGATTCATGGAGAAGATCTTACCTTCGGCTCAGAACCTAGTCTACTGATATGACTAGACATCCAGGTATACTTGGTGGAGTAGTATAAATACTCCACACATTTAATACACACACAGGCAAGATAACTCAACTTACTCTTCACCATTATTATTCTTTACATTCATACTTAACCTCCGGTATTCCACACCGGACACCACTTCCGTGATAGTTACTTACTCTCACGCCGGAGCTTGGTATCGGGGTCAAACCTGGGACGAGGCTAACGTGTGTTGTCTTGTGTTCATAGGTCTGATACCAAGATACAAGCATATGATCATTGTGAATGAAGGAAATTTGCTAGCGTCTGCCTAGCCGGAGAATTTTGCTTCAACATTATTTTACCAAAATGAGTATTATATGTTACTTCAGCTCTAAAATACAAATTACAACAAGTTTTACGTTTGATATTGCAACTAACTACTTATTTTAAGGATTCAACCAAATAAAGTCATCGACTCTAGATTGTATGATTGGCATTTTTAGGATCGGGAGCGGATTACTGAAACGAGTTGCTGAAGCTGAATGATGGAACATATAGTGTGAACTTATTTTTACATGCTAGTATAACTAGCATGTCATTTAGGAGCTTATTTTCAACATGCTTTTTCAAAATGTATCAGTCACACGAGACTTATTTTTAATAGTAGCTTACTTTTAAAAAATAATTTGCTCATATTACGATAAGTGTTAGCCTCAAAATATTGAGTCAAACAAGAATGCTCGGTCATATGTTTATTATGTATCGTAAATTAGAACGTTGTAATAGGTAGTAGATTAGTCGTGTATAACGGGCTTAACTTTAAGCTAAGGTTCATTCATAAGTAACCAAAGCCCAAAAGGAAAGCCCGGCCATGTAGTATAGTCCATACAAGCCCACATGTAGGGGGACTATAAATACCCTTCCTAGCATGTTAGGAAGGGTGTTGGTTTATTTCATTTTCTTCTAATCTAATATTTCACAAGTTTCTCCAACCATTTCTCTCTACTTTCTCTCACTACTTTCTCTCTCTAAAATTCATCTCATATCTACCTTTCTTTCTTCATAAATTCGTATTATATCATTATATATTAAGGACAACAATTGGTATCAATCGCCATGGGGTAGTTTTGTGATTGGTTGTTGTGTTTTCACTTGATTTATTTGATTTGATCCTTATTTCTTCCATGAATTCAAGATTTTTTGTGTGTTTGTTTGTGATTTAAAGTCGTATACCCTCTTCAATAGTGTTGTAGTGATTTTGGTATCTTGGTTTTGGTTAAAAACACAAACTTTCTTGGATCAAACGTTCAAAAATTCTTGGTTTTTCATCATTCCGAAATTCTAGCAAAGCTATCCATCGGAAAGTACAAGTGTTTGTGGTTTGATCGCAATAACCTTTTGGTTCTACTTTGCGATCACTGGATTCCGATACCTTAATCCGACGAGACATTCCGATCGTACATTGCGATCTGGGATTCCAACGGTTTCAAGGGATTTTTGAGTCGTTACTCTGCCAAATTTGTTTCAGCCATATTCCGATCTGAACATTCCGACGGTACATTGCGATCTGGGATTCCGACAGGTATACATTGCGATCTAAGCATTCAGACAAAAGGACATTCCGATCTAAACATTCTGACAGTGCATTGCGATCTAAGCCATATTCCGATCTAAACATTCCGACAGTGCATTGCGATCTAAGCATTCCGACAACCAACATTCCGATGGCACATTCCGATGGACATTCCGATGGACATTCCGATGACATGTTTAGCTAAATTTTGTTTGAGTATTTTTTAGACTTAGCCACCATCTAGACTAGTTTCGGAATATCGTTTACATGAAGATAAAAAAAAATAAAAAAAATAAAGAGTTAAAATTTTTTCGTCAAGTAAATTCAAATTTTTTTCATACTAGTTTTAGGACATTTATAGCTCAATTTCAAAATTTGGCAATACAAAATTTTTTGGTCTACCGTTTTGTCGGACTGAGGAATTTATTGTCGGATTGAGAAACAAAAATAGCATTTTTCGGAATTTCAACAACAACTCAATCACATCATATCTACTTAAGATCCATATTCACTTCATCATTTCAGAGAATTTTGAGAAGGATTCTACTGCAGAATATCGTGTGACGAACAACAACATAATGGTGGCGGGTAACAAAGAGAGACCACCAATGCTTGTGGTCGGTCGATATGCTCAATGGCAATCACATTTTCTTCGTTATCTTGATACAAGACCTAATGGTGATGCATTGAGGCAATGTATTAACAATGGACCATATGTTTTCTCCGATATCACTGTTCCTCATACACCAGCCACTGACACTACCACAGAAGTACCCGCAACCACAAGAAAAGAAACGTTATCTGATCTTACACCAGAGAAGCGTGCTTGGTATGATGCAGAAAAAGAAGCGATCTATATGATTCTAAGTGGAATTGGAGATGATATTTATTCCACGGTTGATGCATGCCCTACGGCACAAGCAATGTGGACGGCTATTGAACGCTTGCAACAAGGAGAATCACTCAACAAGCAAGATGTTAAAACAAACTTGTTTTGGAATTTTGGTAAGTTTACTGCATTGGATGGAGAATCAATTGAGTCTTATTATTCACAATTCTACAAGATGATGAACGACATGACAAGAAACAACCTGGAGGTCTCCACCATGCAAGTCAATGTGCAATTTCTTCAGCAACTTCAACCAGAGTGGACACGTTTTGTTACTTTGGTGAAACAACAGAAGCAGTTAGACAAGGTAAACTATCACACTCTCTTTGATATCTTGAAACAATTTCAGCATGAGGCAAATGAAATTCGAGCTGAACGAGTTGCAAAGACGGCTAATCCACTTGCTCTAGTGACTACCACTCAAGATCATCGATCTCGTACTCCAAAGTCATATTCCATTCAATCATCCTCCCCATGATATTCCACATCATCCAAGTCTTCATTATCCACAAGATCACGCGGCAAAGAACCAAGAGCACCATCACCACCATCTGAGTCATCATCTGAAGAGGATAGTGATGAAGATCAAGCTCAGAAGAATCGGGAAATGAAACAACAAATTGCTTTCATTATGAAGACCTACAAGAAAATCTTCAAACCCACCAACAACAATCTTCGAACATCATCCAACACAAAGAACCAATATGTTGAGAACCCTTCAAGGTATGACACACATCGACGTGGTGAAAGTCCTTCTAGGTATGATCGACATAATTCAACACATGTTGAGGGTTCTGCAAGGTATGATCGACAAACTGCCAAGTATGATACTCAGAGGATTGCTGCTACTACTGGCAATAGGGAAAATGTTGGAACGCAAGTGGTTTAACAAAGTGGGATTCAGTGTTATAATTGCCAAGGCTATGGGCATATGGCAAAGGAATGCAGAAAGCCGAAACGGGTTAGGGACTCTAGTTATCATAAAGAGAAGATGTTGTTATGTAAAAAGATGGAAGCAGGGGTCAAATTGTCGGCTGAGGAAGGAGCAATGCTTGATGATACTGATGATGAAGCCTCCGACCAAGAATTAGAAGCACATTACTCGTACATGGCAAAGGTTGACGAAGTTCTCAACGTCACTGAAGATGAAAATGGACCTATCTTTGACACTGAGCCACTCGATAAGGTACACACCACTGATGAATATAATGTGTTTGGTGATACTCATGAGCATTGTGAGCTACCCAATGCCATTAATGACACATGTATGACGAAAAAGGTTAATAGCAATACCACACCCGATTCATCAGACATGTGCAATAATGAGTTTGAGGATGATCAACATGCAAATGAGTATGATGATGAGGAGCGTGTCGCGCTTGCTAATTTAATTGCCAGTTTACAAAAAGATGTCAATGACACTAGAAAAAGTTAAAAGCAATTAAAGAAGGCAAACGTAGCGCTCACTCAAAATTTTGAAGAATGCAAAGCCGCCCTAATTACATCTAGTGAGACCATTAAACACTATAAAGATGAGCTTCTTAAGAAAACCAAAGAACTTGAGGGATACAAGGGTAGTACGTTAAAAAGTCAAAAGGACGATCTTGAAAAGAAATACAACGAAACTCTTGAGTTATTAACCAAAGAGAAACGTCAATTTAATGTTTTGTTAATGGATGAACGTCAAAAAAACGTACCTTGCTACCACCAAAGTTAACGAACTTAAACAACGGCTTTCGATGGATAACACCGAGTCTGCTAAAATTCTTGATGTTAAGAAACAAGAGGTTGAAACGTTAAAACAAGATTTCAAAAGTCGACATGAAAAAGATACTGAAAAAGTAACGGAACTAGAAAAGCAAGTCGATTTTTTGAAGAAAGTTGTTTATTAAACGCATGACTCTATTCAAACCGTAAGAATGATAGCATCTCCGTCTATGTTTAAGGGTCAAGCTAGCTTTGAAAGTCCTGATTATCTTGCCCAAGCTCAAGCTGCGAACCCGCGCCTTTATATGGATGAGTCCGAATGGACCGATCCTGAATATCCTCTTGGTTATGATGAGACATCCCTTTGGGAAGAGGAGAGTAGATCACCGGTCAATAAAGAGTTTGTGAAACCATACAATTATGCTTATGAGAATAGTTTATATGGTCTTTTCACTACACAAAAACAAAAGTCTCGTGAGGAATTGTTTTTAGAATGCAAACAAAGAAGAATTCAATGGAAGAAAGCTTTTGCTAGTAAGAAAACAAACGTTTCTAAGTTCATCAACTACTTGCCTCTTGATGCTTCTAAAAGCAAGAGTAGGCAGATATTTGGGTTTCTACAACATTACATTGATAATATTAAATCCATTGTTGACAATGAATGGAAACAACGTGAAAATGACGAGTGGAAAAAACCAATTCCTCAAGATATAATTGTGCTTATCAAACAAATCTTAATACCGAACACGACCACATTAAAAGAAAATATGCTTGAATTTGAAAGATTAATTCGGTCTGAAATGTTTGATGATTTAAAATATGTTGAGTCTATTGAGAAAGAAATTGACGATCTTCAAATGGACAAGTCCGTTTTTTCAGATGAATATGATTTACTCTTAGAAGAATGTCTCTCCAAAGATATTTTGTGTGTTACTCTTCAATCTTGTGCTGATATCGATGAATATTCTGATGTTGCATGCAAATATCTTGATAAACTCAAAGAATGTGAGCTTCTTGAACTTGAGCTTTCGAAATGTAAAGAAAATGTTGATAAAAAGGCTTTTGAGTTACTTCAACACAAAACTGATTTTCTTCAAAAACATTGTCATTCTCTTGAACTTGCTTTGCAAAAAGACGTTGGTAGTTTTCCACATGATAATAACTTGCAAGAAAAATTTTCCATAACGTTTCGAAAAATGAATGAACAGAATTTGGAAATTAAAGGGTTGAAAGCTCAGTTATAAGACAGGGAACGAGCGATAGCAGAGTTGCAGAAACTCATTGCTAAAATGGGTGGGAAAGTCGTGGAACCTAGTATTAAGAAACCTGTTGTTAGACAACCCAATGCCTCTAAAGTGAATAGATCCTCTATCTTGGGAAAACCATCTGCTTTATCAAATTCCTCCTTTGCAAAAACCTGTGTTTGCCCCCAAGATGGATGGAAAGGAAAGGTTACCACAGAATCAACCCATAAGAAATGTCATAGCACCAAGCGTTAAGCACAATAATGTGATTAAACCAAGGATGTATAAATTGGCCACTAAACCTATACAAAACAAAGAAAGTCAATCACCTCAGACTTCTAGAAACACTAATAGACGTGTGTCTTTTACTACAGGAGTAATCCCCACTGATAGTGTTAGCCGACCTCAGCTTAAGAGCACTCGCATGAATGAAAAGGTTTGGCAAAACAAAATTCAAGGGAAGATGAAGACAGTAGAAGACCACCCTAGGATTTTCAATGTTTCTAAGAATAAAACGTCTGTAATCGCGTGTAATGACGATTTGAATGATTCGACTTTGAATGCTTTGCATGTTAAGTTTGTTTGTGTGAAATGTGCAAAGTGTGCTAATGCTAATCATGCTACTGTGGTATCCAATTTAGCAAATGCTCCATCGTGTTCTAACTCTTCTGCAGGTGATACAAATAATTCTCTTCATACTGGACTCCGGATGCACGAAGCACATGACGGGGAATCTCAAGCTTCTAATTAACTTCGTGGAGAAGTTCCTGGGTACGGTCCGATTCGGAAATGATCAATTTGCACCGATCCTAGGATATGGAGATTTGGTTCAGGGGAATATTACAATCAAAAGGGTATACTACGTCGAAGGGCTCAATCACAATCTTTTCTCGGTTGGTCAATTCTGTGATGCGGATTTGGAGGTTGCTTTCAGAAAGAAGACATGTTTTGTTCGTGATTATGATGGGAATGACTTACTTACCGGTACATGGGGTACTGATCTTTACACAATTTCACTTCAAGACACAACTTCATCAACTCTAATTTGCTTCATGGCTAAAGCTTCAACGACTCAGGCATGGTTATGGCATCAACGTTTATCTCATCTTAACTTTGATACCATCAACTTGCTTTCCAAGAAAGATATTGTGAGAGGCCTTCCAAGTTTGAAATTCATCAAAGATCATCTTTATTCTTATTGTGAACTTTGTAAAGCTAAACGAAGTAGCTTCAAAACAAAAACCACACCAAGCTCTAAAGGACGGTTAGATCTTCTTCACATGGATCTGTGTGGTCCCATGCGTGTTCAAAGTATCAATGGGAAGAAATATATTCTGGTAATTGTCGATGATTACTCAAGGTACACATGGACTCACTTCTTGAGGTCCAAGGATGAAACACCCGAAGTTCTCATCAGCTTCCTTAAACTGATACAATGTGGTCTTCAAGCTCAAGTTAAAGTGGTTCGTACTGACAGAAGTACAGAATTTTTTTAATTCAAATCTGAGAAACTATTTTGAAGCCGAAGGAATTGAACATGAAACATCTATTGCTCGAACACCCGAACAAAACGGCGTTGTTGAAAGACGAAACCGTACTCTAGTTGAGGCTGCTCGAACATTATTATCTGCTTCAAAACTACCACTATATTTTTGGGCCGAAGCCGTGTCAACTGCATGCTACACACAAAACCGCTCCTTAATTATCCCAAGATATGAAAAGACACCATATCACATAATTCATGATCGAAAACCTTCACTCAAACACCTTCACGTTTTTGGATGTACGTGCTACATTATTCGAGATGGTGAAAATCTGGACAAGATGAAAGAGAAAGGTGATGCATGCATTCTAGTGGGATATGCAACTCAGTCTAAGGGATATAGAGTGTACAACAAGAGAACAAAATTGATAGTCGAAACTATTCATGTCAGATTTGATGAATTACAAGAAATGGCACTTGAACAAAACAGTTTAAGTCCCGATACACAACGACATACGAATTCCGTTCACAACCGCACAGAACTCGAAACTCAAGACCACAGCAATGAACCGTCAAGTTCAACGCTGGTTCCAGAAAATGTTCCTAGAGCTGATATGACAGTCGACACGACAATTGAAGAGTTGGAAATGTTATATGGACCGATGTATGATGAATATTTCACGGGGGAGAAACAAGTTGTATCTAAGTCTTCCGCTGTCACTCATGATAAGAATGATGATACTGATCATCGTCAACAAAAGGATACAACTTCATCTACTTCAACACGGGTTGCTGCAGATTTACCTCCTCATAATATCACATCAACAACCGCTCCTACAACATCAACAACTACTGTCATTGCTCCAGAGAACACAAATCGAGCAGACAATGCATTATCTGACGAAGACGAATTTATCAACCCATTCGGTACACCGGTACACGAAATTGGAGAGTCTTCTACTCGCCATGTTGATCCGTCAAATATGCACACGTTCTACCAGCGACATCCTTCAACACATCATTGGACCCGAGATCATCCTTTGGTTCATATAATTAGAAACCCTTCACAGCCCGTTCGTACAAGACGACAACTTCACACCGATGGCGATGTTTGTATGTTCGCACTCGCCGTCAGTTCAGCTGAACCGAAAAACATTCTAGAAGCCATGGTTGATCATGCTTGGATTGAATCGATGACGGATGAACTTCAACAATTTGAAAGACTTAAAGTCTGGGAACTTGTTGACAGACCATATGATGTAATACCATTAAATCTTCGATGGATCTGGAAAAACAAGATGGATGAAGAGAACACGATCATCAAGAATAAATCTAGGCTAGTGGCTAAAGGGTATGGACAAAAAGAGGGTATGGATTTTGAAGAATCATTTGCACCAGTAGCTCGAATGGAAGCGGTCAAGATTTTTCTTGCTTATGCTACACATAAGGGATTCATTGTCTACCAAATGGACGTAAAGACGGCGTTTCTTAACGGTCCTTTGAAGGAAGAAGTCTATGTCACGCAGCCAGAAGGATTCATCAATCCTCATTATCCTGACAAGGTGTATCGTCTCCACAAAGCACTATATGGACTCAAGCAAGCTCCAAGGGCGTGGTACGACGAGCTCTCGAAATTTCTGGTCTCCAAAGGTTTCTCAAAAGGTTCCATTGATTTAACTTTGTTCACTTATAAATATGGGGATGACATTTTGCTTGTGCAGATTTATGTTGATGACATTATTTTCGGGTCTACAAACCCAAAACTTTCAAAATGGTTTGAAAAAGTAATGCACAGCAGATTTGAAATGTCTATGATGGGCGAACTAAAATTCTTTCTAGGAATTCAAGTTCACCAATCCCCAAGTGGTATCTTCATTAACCAAGCTAAGTATTGTCAATAGATAATCACAAAGCATGGTATGACATCATGTGACCCCGTTGGGACACCATTATCAACCACGTCCCTAGATGCTGACTTAGAGGGATTACCCATAGATCAAACGAGATATCGTTCCATGATCGGGTCCCTCATGTACTTGGCAGCAAGCAGACCTGATATTCATCATGCTACATGCTATTGTGCACGATATCAAGCACGACCCACTGAAAATCACCTCAAGGAGGTTAAACGGATGTTTCGGTACCTTAAGAATACCATTCACATGGGACTCTGGTATCCGAGGGAACCCGGTTTCTTTCTAATGGCCTATTCAGATTCTGATCATGCAGGGTGTCTTGATACACGTAAAAGTATTTCTGGTGGTGCACAATTTCTAGGTCAAGATAAGCTTGTGGGATGGTCTTCCAAGAAGCAGGATTGCACGTCACTTTCATCAGCCGAAGCGGAGTATGTGTCTCTATCTGCGTGTTGTGCTCAAGTTCTTTGGATGAGAACACAACTCACGGATTATGGCTTCCACTTTGATAAAGTACCTATGTACTATGACTCAAAGTCTGCCATAGCCATCTCCTGCAATCCGGTACAGCATTCCCGCACGAAGCACATTGATGTCAGATATCACTTCATTAAGGAACAAGTTGAAAAGGGTATTGTTGAATTATACTTTGTTGGAACTGATTACCAATTAGCTGACTTGTTTACAAAAGCTCTTTCGAAAGAGAGGTTTGCGTATCTTGTTAGGCAAATTGGTATGAGATGTTTGACTCCAACAGAACTGGAGATTCTGGCAAAGAAGCCTGCTTGATTTATCTATCAAACATCAACCTGTAAATATCTTTGAAAAAGCAAAATACAAAAATATAAAACATATAAAAACAAAACACAAAATTAAAAATCTTTTAAAATCCAAAAAATATTCTTCTCGACATGTCTTTCAGTATCGATAATATGGACGTACCTAGAAATGTCGCTCAATAACGACACGGGTGTGTACATAAAGCTCGAATGAAAGTTGTAAATATTTTTCAAAACATGTCATTTCTTCTTTTAATAAAGGAAATTGTCTATGTTGGACAATATTTCCAAACAACGGGTAGAGCAATCTATCACGGGTTGAGCTTGTCACAAAACATTCCATGTTTTGAGCTCAACACAATGGCTTGTAATCACTTTCAGATTACAACCCGGATCAATATTCACGGGGGAGTGTACGATTTAGTGCGCTTACCCTCAGCAAAAGAAGAGAAATCTTCTTACACTTGAGTGGATTCGTCAAGACATTCAAAGTCTATGAACTTAAGTTTATGCTTTAGAAAAACCTCTTCGACAAAAAGAAATAGGATTTTTCAAAAAGCGTTGAACACAATTTTTTCAAGAATTTTTCAATGATTATTCAAAATCTTTCAAAAATTGTGTGTTCAACAACTCCCATCCTCAAAAAGAGAAATGTAGATCACATCCTCATAATGACAATTCAATTGGATCAATTTTTGAGGAGGAGCATTTCAACTTCATGCAAAAGATTAACACATCTTTCTCCCGAAGATTTTCAAGACTATTTTTCAAAATATATTTTAATCAAATTTGGTATCTCTAATATCAAAAGATTTTATATATTAGAGATAGGGGGAGAAAATGTGATTAAAATGTGATCTTATATAAGACTCGAGCACTTTAACTCTTACCTACATGTGCGAAACACTTTCGATTATCGATGCACATGTGAAGGGGGAGCATTTCCGAAACGACAAAACTAGCAATGTTAAATGTTTTTCAAACACTTTGTTAGAATTTAAAGTGGTTTTCATGGTTTCGATCATATACCCACAACATCTTTAATTCACGACGTTATTGGTGTCAAAAGGGTGGTTAGGTTTAAGTCCTACGATCCAACCAGAACTGGAGGGATCTTCCCAGGGACAATCCAATAGATTATTAGAAGTCCTTAGGAAAGATGGAGTAGAATGTGAACGTAGCTGAATGCCGACTAAGTACTGATGCTAGCACTGGAACAATCACAACAAGGTGCTAGTAATGATGTCTTGGTAAGCATTGAAGGGGTTGAAGAATGAAAAAGAAATGTAAGGATAAAGGGTGTAAACAAAGAAGCCCTCCATACAAATTAGGCAGAAACCGGGTCAACACATCATGAAGACAATCTCATCATGGACCTAGTGATGTATGCACAACCCTTTCCTAGCTACTCAGGCTTCTCTCAAAAGAAGTTTGTTTTATTGTCACGGAGATCAACATGACTTCTATTGACTTTCTCACTCCGAGATAGTTGATATTTAATAGGCGGCATCTGCTCCAGCCTCCGACCACTAAAAGTGCACAAATAGAGTCTAGAGCCAAGAGATCAATCAAATCTAGTTAGGACACACGGATGAAGATCAAGAGAGTCCTACGCTATATCCTTGTGATATTGTGATAGGTGTGTAAACACCCATCCTTTTTACCACTTAATTACAATAATAACCGAGCCAAAACGTGTATTTTATGTCATTTATGTCAGAATTATGCGTGGTTTGTGTTTTTGTTGTGATTTAGGACGAAAAGGTGAAAAGCGGAGAAAACACGGGCATTCACGGGCTTTTATCGAAGAAAAAGACGAAAGACGAAGTCAAGAAGTCAAGAGTGCAAAAATAACGGAAGTCCAAGACCTATTCTAAAGATTTATCGAAGAAAAAGTCAAAAGACGGAAGTTTACTAAAAGCCGGAGAACTCAAGTCTAATTTATTGAAGAATTACAAGACGAGTTCAAAGAAATCCTGAGACAAAGTCGTTAAAGTCAAAGAATTAAGAAGATTAACAAAGAATTAAGAAGAGCAAGGACTTAATGACGCAATTAAGGAAAGAAGAAAGAGGGGAGGAAGCTTCCTAAGCACCTCCTATCCTCCCCTATAAATAGAACATTAGGATTTACATTTCATTTTGTTGGCTAAGTGTGACAATTAGTCTTCCACCTTTTAATTACTTGTTCTTTAAATACATGTCAATTTAAATACTTGTCTTGCACCTTAAATACCTTTAATTTCAAGTAAGTTTCATTTTAATTCTTGTCAATCTTTACTTTTCTTGTCAATCTCCTATCTACCTTTCTTTTTATTGATTTAGTCTCATTGTTTAAGTGCTTATTGTGTTGCTTATTTGATTTATGTTCATGTTTTTATGCTTTTGGTTGATTTAGCTTATTAAATCTTTAGCTTATTTGTGATTTTTATTAAAAGTTGTTTTTATAAAGTTATTGTTTTTAAAAGTTTTTAAATTTTGGTTTTATAGCTTTTTCTTAAATCTAATTTGGATAAGTTTTTAGTTAAGTGCTTATTAGATTTTAGCTTAATTCTAGTCTTTAGCTTATTTGATTCTAGTTGTATTCCGGGTTTGGTAAACCCTCTTATTCTGAACAGTACCTCCATCTCTACATTCCGGATAGTTATCATCTAATTATTCCGGATAAGCTACATTGGTTAATATTCCGGACAAGCTTCTATTGTACATTCCGGATAAAGTGACAGTTTATTCCGGATAAGCAATAGGTACGTTTATTCCGGATAGTGGTCAGAAGATTATTCCGGATAACCATCTCGACTGAAGATTCCGGATAAGCTTCGCGACAAAGTATTACGGATAAGAGTGGTTGTGTTTATTCCGGATAAGGGCTGCGAGTTGGTTATTCCGGATAAAGATCCGGAAGATATTCCGGATAAGCTGCAAAGATTATTTCGGATAAGTGAGCCTTCGTGTATTTCGGATAACTCGTCAACTAAAGATTCCAGATAAGGTCCAGGTGATTTATTCCGGATAAGCTTCTCTTGGTGATTCCGGATAAGACTCCGAACGGTGTTCCGGATAAGCAGCTTGAATATCATTCCGGATAAAGACTCAGGGAATTATTCCGGATAAGCTACAAGATTTAGTATTCAGGATAAGGCTTCGTTCCAGTTATTCCGGATAGTGGTGACAACGCACATTCCGGATAAGAGTTCGAAGGTTTGTTCCGGATAACAACTTGAAGAATTATTCCGGATAAGCAGTGTCTAATTGGTTATTCCGGACAGTGACAGTGTTTTGGGATTCCGATTCAGGTTTAGTTTATCTTCTTTTATTTTCAAGCATTTATTTTCCCGCCATTTTCTTAAGTGTTATTTACTTTAATTGCTTTTTACTTTTCGTCACGCTTTTAAATTCTCGCCATTTATTTTAAATTAGATTTAGATTTAAATTAACGTCATTTTCATTTATGTCTTGCATTTTTAATTACTACAACGACACAACTATTTGTTTCACCAAAGAACGACTGAGTCGCATAGTTAACCAGGATCAATTTGATTAGACATACTATAACGAATCTTTTTACCTGGCCAAAAGCCAGTTATTAAATGGCGCCGCTGCCGGCTCTTTTCGTAAAGATTAACGGTTTTCTGTGAGAGACGCGTTGCTTTTTGGGATCCGTTCATTCGTGAGCATTATTTTCTTGCTTAAAAATTGTTGAAAATCCATAAAAATTAAAATTTTCAAAATCCAAAAAGATTTTATTTTTATTGTGTATATATATTGTCTTTGTGTTTGGAATTGTTTTCTTTTGCCTTTGTAGGTGTATGCGTACTAGATCTTCTACTTATCAAGAGCCCGAGACTCGAGAAGATTTAGCTATGGCAGGTGTGAACAACAACAATAATCCACCGCACCTCAATAATAACAACAAAAATGTTCTTCCACAGCCCGATCTTCGGACAATGGAGGAGCTTTGTCAACCTACCATGTTTGGACGAGGAGGACCGATTGCACCGATGCAAATCACGGCTCCGGAGTTTTCTTTGAAGCACCACATGATTCAGCAAGTGCAAACAAATCCTTTTCGAGGAATGCCTAATGATGATGCCAACAAACACCTCGACAAGTTCATTACTATCACCCAAAGCATGAAGTTGCCCGGTGCCACAATGGATGTTCTTCGCCTTCAACTCTTTCCACATACTTTATCACACCACGCCGAGAAATGGTTTGATCGTCTCCCAAAGAATTTCATTCATACTTGGGATGACATGACTCAACGCTTTTTGTCGCGCTACTTTCCACCATCTATGGTCACGAGCCTTCGCAATCAAATCAGCAGTTTCATGCAAGAACCCGATGAATCTCTTTTTGATGCTTGGGAAAGATATAATGTGTTAGCCTCAAAATATTGAGCCAAACAAGAATGCTCGGTCATATGTTTATTATGTATCGTATTTTAGAACGTTGTAATAGGTAGTATATTAGTCGTGTTATTACGGGCTTAACTTTAAGCTAAGGTTCATTAATAAGTAACCTAAGCCCAAAAGGAAAGCCCGACCCAAACCATATAGTCCATAAAGAAGCCCGCATGTGGGTGGACTATATATACCCTTCCTAGCATGTTAGGAAGGGTGTTGGTTCATTTGGTATCTCTAATATCAAAAGATTTTATATATTAGAGATAGGGGAGAAAATGTGATTAAAATGTGATCTAATATAAGACTCAAGCACTTTAACTATTACCTACATGTGCGAAACACTTTCGATTATCGATGCACATGTGAAGGGGGAGCATTTCTAAAACGACAAAACTAGCAAGGTGTTAAATGTTTTTCAAACACTTTGTTAGAATTTAAAGTGGTTTTCATGGTTACGATCAAATACCCACAACATCTTTAATTCATGACGTTATTGGTGTCAAAAGGGTGGTTAGGTTTAAGTCCTATGATCCAACCAGAACCGGAGGGATCTTCCCAGGGACAATCCAATAGGTTATTAGAAGTCCTTAGGAAAGATGGAGTAGAATGTGAACGTAGCTGAATGCCGACTAAGTACTGATGATAGCACTGGAACAATCACAACAAGGTGCTAGTAATGATGTCTTTGTAAGCATGGAAGGGGTTGAAGAATGAAAAAGAAATGTAAGGATAAAGGGTCTAAAGAAAGAAGCCCTCCATACAACTTAGGCAGAAACCGGGTCACCTCATCATGAAGACAAACTCATCATGGACCCAGTGATGTGAAGCACAACCCTTTCCCAGCTACTCAGGCTTCTCTCAAAAGAAGTTTGTTTTATTGTCACGGAGAACAACATGACTACTATTGACTTTCTCACTTCGAGATAGTTGATATTGAATAGGTGGCATCTGCTCCAGCCTCCGACCACTAAAAGTGCACAAATCGAGTCTAGAGCCAAGAGATCAATCAAATCTCGTTAGGACACACGGATGAAGATCAAGAGAGTCCTACGCTATATCCTTGCGATATTGCTAGAACACTCAGAGTGATACTACTTAGTATTCACAATGATGAGTGGAAATCCTTCCAGTGTTAACATCAAACAGCACTGCGGTAGGTCATATGCAAGATTCTTTATGAATTGAACATATGTAAAACTGAAAAGCAACAGTGGTTTGATTCTGAATTGATTCAAACTCGTTTCAGGTTTCTACGCAATATCTTTATGGTCTTGCCAGAACATTCAGAGTGATATTCATTAATATTCACAGTGACGAATGGAAATCCTTCTAGCGTCAACCTCAAACAGCGCTACGGTAGGTGACTTGTGAGATTCTTATGAATCAAACTTGTGTCAACTGGAAAGCAACAATGGTAAGATTCGTTAAGAATCAAACTTGTTCCAGGAATTTGAATTGACGACTTTAATCAAGCGGATATCTATCCAATTGATTCACTCTTTATGTTCGCAGTCTTGCTTTGAGACGGTCGAGTAAAGAGAACGGCTAGTACAGTCGCGAAACCCTGTCAAGGAGATACTTAATTGAATCTACCTGATCACAGGTACGATATTTAATATCGTATAACGGTCTTCACCGACCGGAGGTAAAACGCTACCGATTTAGGACGAATGTCAAAGCCATTCAGTCCGTGTCTATGTTTTGTCTCGAGAAGGTGGCGTCACGGTGTACACAGCAAAGTCAATGATTCAGAAACCACATTCTCATGCCTAAAGACATATTCAACAATTAATAGTGTGAGCATGTGGATGAAGACACAAGATCGCAAGATGGCAAAGACAAGTCAAGGATGATTTGAAGATCTCAAGCTTAAAGACAAAGTCGAAAGACAACGACAAAGGCTCAAGGATCACAGCATGAAGGAACAAGGCTACGATTACACGTTCAAGACTCAGTGATGGCGAGATTAGTAATCTCTACAAATTTCCTAAATGACCAAGGTTTATGACCTCTCATTGGGGGAGATTGTTAGCCTCAAAATATTGAGCCAAACAAGAATGCTCGGTCATATGTTTATTATGTATCGTATTTTAGAACGTTGTAATAGGTAGTATATTAGTCGTGTTATTACGGGCTTAACTTTAAGCTAAGGTTCATTAATAAGTAACCTAAGCCCAAAAGGAAAGCCCGGCCCAAACCATATAGTCCATAAAGAAGCCCGCATGTGGGTGGACTATATATACCCTTCCTAGCATGTTAGGAAGGGTGTTGGTTCATTTGTATTCTTACTTCTCAATCTAACATTCACCTAGTTCCAACCATTTCTCTCTACTTTCTCTCACTACTTTCTCTCTCTAGAATTCTTCTCATTTCTACCTTTCTTTCTTTATTTCGTGCTATACAATCATCATATATTAGGGACAACAATTGGTATCAATCGCCATGGGGTAGTTTTGTGATTGGTTGTTGTGTTTTTCATATGATCCGTTTGATTTGATCCATATTTCTTCCACGAATTCAAGATTTTTCTTGTTTTTTAGTGTTTTTCTATTCGTATACCTTCTTGATTCGTGCCATTGTGACTTAGATATCTTGGTTTTTGGCTTAAACACAAGTTTTTTTTTTTGGATCAAAAGTTGAAAATCTCTTGTTTTTCATCTTTCCGAAATTCTAGCTTGCACCACCATAGGAAAGTACAAAAGAGGGGTTTGATCGCAATAACCAACTGGTTCCACTTTGCGATCTAAGGATTCCGATACCTTATTCCGATCTGGACATTCCGATCGTACATTGCGATCTGGGATTCCGACGGTTTCAAGGGACTTTTGAGTCGTTACTCTGCCAAATTTGTTTTAGACACATTCCGATCTGAACATTCCGATCTGAACATTCCGATCTGGGATTACGACAGTACATTGCGATCTGGGATTCCGACAGTGCATTGCGATCTAAGCCACATTCCGATGGACATTCTGATGGACATTCCGATGGCACATTCCGATGGCACATTCCGATGACATGTTTAGCTAAATTTTGTTCGAGTATTTATTCGACTTAGCCACCATCTAGACTTGTTCGGGAAAACCATTTTAAAATTTATTTTTTCCTAGACCATTTTTAGGCCATTTATGCTTCAATTTTAAATTTTGGCGATGCGAAAATTTTTTTGACCAAAAATTCAAATTTTCGGACCAAAATTCAAAATTTTTAGGCCATTTTTAGGTTTTATTTTTGTCAAAAATTTTCTCTTTTCAAAATTTTTCCCTATTAGTTTTTGGCTATTTCGGACTTGATTTCAAAATTTGGTAAGACAAATTTTTTCAGCTTAACGTTTTGTCGGACTGAGGAATTTATTGTCGGACTGGGAAAAAACGGAATTTTCGAAATTGCAACCACAAACCAATCACACCATATCTACTTAAGATCCATTTTCACTTCATCAACTGAGAAACCATCATCATGGAAACGAGCAATGCGTGTTCAGACAGAGAAGAACGAGAAATGCAACTATAAGAACAAGTCCTTAAACAGCGTTGTATGCAAGCTTTCAGTGATCTTAAAACGAATCTAAAACGTCTGGAAAGAGAGACCTTCTCGTACAATCCTTTGTATATGCGTGCTTTTCATTCCTTTTTCGGAAATGATCATCGCACGTTCACTTATGACTTAAGAGACCACTTGAAGAATCTTGAGAATGAATTACTCAACAAAAACCTTCATGAGACAAATTCCAAGAATGCCTTTAAAACACTCAGAACACCGTTTCAACCATTCTTTGCTTCACAGCTATTCAAGAATCCCAATTTTGAGTCAGAAGTTCGAGATGCAAATCAACACTTCAAAGACTACACTACAATGGAAGCAAAATCATTCAGAGATTTGATATTTGGAAACATGGAATCAATTGAAAGGCTTTTGGATGAACGCCTACTTCATGCAAAAGACATGATCAAGAAGATGAATAACACAAGGCTGAAAATGCAAGAGTGCACGGTGGCAAAGATTCATGTCGTGGATACGAGTCCAGTCTCAACTGTAAGTAACAAGACAATATCGAATAATGCAACTGACAGCTGCAGAACAGGGAAAACAACGCATGGTGAGCAGAATGAACATAACAGCTCAGGGAAAGACAACAGCAGCTCTGACAAACAACACATCGACTCTGAGAATGTCATCAGCAATACACCTTCCTATGATAATGGTCCTGTTTACGATTCTGAGCCATTAGAAGAGGTACACAATGTTGAATTTAATGTGTTTGCCAATGCCAATACGCATGAGCATAGTGATCAAACAACAAACCTTATTGACACATGTATGACGGAAAAGGTTGATAGCAATACCACACCAAATTCATCAGACATGTGCAATAATGAGTTTGAGGATGATCAACATGCAAATGAGTATGATGATGAGGAGCGTGTCGCGCTTGCTAATCTAATTGCTAGTTTACAAAAAGATGTCAATGAAACTAGAAAGAGTCAAAAGCAATTAAAGAAGGCAAACGCAACGCTCACTCAAAACTTTGAAGAATGCAAAGTCGCTCTAATTAAATCTAATGAGACCCTTGAAAGTAATAGGGTTGAGCTTCTTCAAAAGACCAAAGAGCTTGAGAGGTACAAGGGCAGTACGTTAAAAAGTCAAAAGGACGATTTTGAAAGCAAATATAATACAACTCTTGGGTTATTAGCCAAAGAGAAGCGGCAATATAATGTTTTCCTAATGGATGAACGTCAAAAAACGTACCTTGCCAATACCAAAGTTAATGAACTTGAACAAAACCTCTCTATGACCACTACTGATTCTGCTAAAATTCTTGAGGATAAGAAACAAGAGGTAGATGCGTTAAAACAAGACTTCAAAAGTAGATATGATAAAGAAACTGAAAAGGTAACGAAATTAGAAGCACAAGTCGAATTTTTGAAGAACGTTGTTTATAAAACGCATGATTCTATTCAATCTGTAAGAATGCTAGCACCTCCATCGATGTTTAAGGGTCAAGCTAGCTTTGCAAGTCCTAAGTACCTTGCCAAAGCTCAAGCTGCGAACCCGTGTCTTTATCTTGATGAGACTGAAAGGACAGATCTTGATTGCATGCCTGTTAGTGCCAATATTGAAGAGACTGCCCTTTGGGATGATGATAGTCAACCACTTGTCAATAAGGAGTTTGTGAAACCATATAATTATGCTTATGAGAATAGTCTTTATGGTCTTTTCAACAAACAAACTCAGAAAACTCGTGAGGAAGTGTTTCTAGAATGCAAACAAAAGAGAATTCAATGGAAGAAAGCATTTGCCCCTAATAAATCTAATGTTTACAAATACATAAACTACCTCCCTCTAGATGAATCTAAAAGCAAGAGTAGGAAAACATTAGGTATTCTTAAACATCACATAGATAATGTTAAATCTATTGTTGAAAGAGACTGGGCAAAACGTGAAAATGCTGAATGGAAACGTCCGATTCCTCAAGATATTACCTTGCTTGTGAAAGAACTCTTAATTCCTAACACGGCGTTGATTAAAGAAACTGTTCTTCAACTTGAGGAGTTCATTCGGACTGAAATGTTTGATGATTTAAAATGCGTTGAATCTCTTGAGAAACACATTGATGATCTTCAAATGGAGAAGTTTGATTTTTCAGATGAATATGATTTACTCTTGCAAGAATGCGTTTCTAAAGATGTTATGTGTGCTTATTTTACATCTTGTGCTGATATTGATGAATATTCTGAAGTTGCATGCCAATATCTTGATAAGAGCAAAGAATCTGAACGTCTTGAAATTGAGCTTTCGAAACGTAAAGAAAATGTTGACAAAAAGGCTTTTGAGTTACTTCAACACAAAACTGATTTCCTTCAAAAACATTGTCATTCTCTTGAACTTGCTTTACAAAAAGACGTTGGTAGTTTTCCACATGATAATAAATTGCAAGAAAAACTTTCCCAAACGTTTCGAGAAATGAATGAACAGAATTTGGAAATTAAAGGGTTGAAAGCTCAATTACAAGACAGGGACAGAGCGATAGCAGAGTTGCAGAAACTCGTTGCTAAAATGGGTGGGAAAATCGTGGAACCTAAAGTTGTGAAACCTGTTGTTCGACAACCCAATGCCTACAAGGATCCAAAGCCGTCTATCTTAGGAAAACCGACTCCGTTCTCCAATTCTTCTCATATGAAATCTAGGCTACCCCCTAAGACTGATATGCAACCAAGTGTTCCAAAACCATCCATATCACCCTATGTTCCCCCATTTAGAAAGCGTACTGTTGTTAAACCCAACCATGTGAATGCACCTAGCACTTCTAGGACTCCTCCAAAACGTGTGACATTCACGTCCACAAAGGAATCTGTAGGTTCAACTGACCTCGTTCATACCCACAACCTAGAGGATGCGAAACAAAAAGGGAAGATTCAGAAAGACAAACCAGTGTATGAAAAACCTAGTTCACCAAATCCCGCTAGAGTTCCATACACTCCTAATGGTCGTCAACCAAAACCTAGGATCCCTCTTCAGCAATCTAGGAATTGGAAACCATCCATGAATAGTCGTGTTTCAAACACTACGCCTGAACGATTTGGAAAACAAAGGAATACAAGTACTTTCGTGAATCCCAAATTCCCTGTATGTCCCACTTGCAAAAAGGGAATTCAAAATGGAAATCATGACCATTGCATTTTGCAATACCTCTATGAGGTCAAATCTCGTTCCTTTGAACGAAGATCGAATACAGAATCCCATAAGATAATAAGGAGATACAAACCCGTCGTAAAGAAAAGCAACCACACTAAATCTGAAACGTGGATTCAACAAGGACATAGTTTCTCTCCAAAGAAGTCTTCCGCTGTGCAAGAGAAAGCTACTCCTAAATCTAGTCTTCAGTGGAAACCAACGGGTCGGATCTTCACAGAAGTTGGTCTTAAGTGGATTCCAATAGAGAAGAGTGATGACACCTGCACTAGCACTAATGCTACTGTTCTACACGCTGAAAAGGAATTTGTTACTCCTAATTCTAGTATTTGTGCAAATTCTTCTTCTGTGATTGCAGGTACAACAGCGGATTCTGAACCCACTTCTCCTTCTTCAAAGGGTTCCAATTATGTACATTCTATATCACCTTCTTCTGCTGTACAAAAGTCTATTTTGGATTATTTTCGAAAAACTTGAGAAAACACAAAAATATAATAAAATGTAAATATCCATAGAAAAACAAAATAAAAAAAATGGAAAAACTTTCAAAAGACCAAAAATATTCTTTTCGACATGTCTTTCAGTATCGATAATATGGACGCACCTAGAAATGTCGCTCAATAACGACACGGGTGTGTACATAAAGCTCGAATGAAAGTTGTAAATAGTTTTCAAAACATGTCATTTCAATGATTTACAATTACCTCAGATTGTGACTCGTACTTCAAAGAAAGGAAAGTTGATCACGATGATTACTTATCCTCAACAACGGGAAAATAAAAGTTCTCGGTCATGAGCTATCGATAAAAACATTCAAAGTTTTTAAGCTCATGTAAACGACTTACAGTTAAATGTCAGACTGTAACTCGAACTTCATATAAAGGAAAGTGTATCTTTAAAGATAACTTATCCTAACCAACGGGTAGAGCAATCTATCTTGGGTTGAGCTTGTCACAAAACATTCAACGTTTTGAGCTCAACACAATGGCTTGTAATTACTTTCAGATTGCAACCCGGAACTATATTCACGGGGGAGTGTACGATTTCGTGCTCTTACCCTTAGCAAAAGAAGTTAAATCTTCTTACACTTGAGTGGATTCGTCAAGACATTCAAAGTCTATGAACTCAAGTTTATGCTTTAGAAAAACCACTTCGACAAAAAGAAATAGGATTTTTCAAAAAGCGTTGAACACAATTTTTTCAAGAATTTCTCAATGATTATTCAAAATCTTTCAAAAATTGTGTGTTCAATAACTCCCATCCTCAAAAAGCGAAATGTGGATCATATCCTCACAATGACAATTCAATTGGATCAATTTTTGAGGGGGAGTATTTTAACTTCATGCAAAGATTGACACATCTTTCTCCCGGAGATTTTCAAGACTATTTTTCTTCAAAATATATTTTAATCAAATTTGGTATCTCTAATATCAAAAGATTTTATATATTAGAGATAGGGGGAGAAAATGTGATTAAAATGTGATCTAATATAAGACTCAAGCACTTTAACTCTTACCTACATGTGCGAAACACTTTCGATTATCGATGCACATGTGAAGGGGGAGCATTTCTAAAACGACAAAACTAGCAAGGTGTTAAATGTTTTTCAAACACTTTGTTAGAATTTAAAGTGGTTTTCATGGTTACGATCAAATACCCACAACATCTTTAATTCACGACGTTATTGGTGTCAAAAGGGTGGTTAGGTTTAAGTCCTATGATCCAACCAGAACCGGAGGGATCTTCCCAGGGACAATCCAATAGATTATTAGAAGTCCTTAGGAAAGATGGAGTAGAATGTGAACGTAGCTGAATGCCGACTAAGTACTGATGATAGCACTGGAACAATCACAACAAGGTGCTAGTAATGATGTCTTGGTAAGCATTGAAGGGGTTGAAGAATGAAAAAGAAATGTAAGGATAAAGGGTCTAAAGAAAGAAGCCCTCCATACAACTTAGGCAGAAACCGGGTCACCTCATCATGAAGACAAACTCATCATGGACCCAGTGATGTGAAGCACAACCCTTTCCCAGCTACTCAGGCTTCTCTCAAAAGAAGTTTGTTTTATTGTCACGGAGAACAACATGACTACTATTGACTTTCTCACTTCGAGATAGTTGATATTGAATAGGTGGCATCTGCTCCAGCCTCCGACCACTAAAAGTGCACAAATCGAGTCTAGAGCCAAGAGATCAATCAAATCTCGTGAGGACACACGGATGAAGATCAAGAGAGTCCTACGCTATATCCTTGTGATATTGCTAGAACACTCAGAGTGATACTACTTAGTATTCACAATGATGAGTGGAAATCCTTCCAGTGTTAACATCAAACAGCACTGCGGTAGGTCATATGCAAGATTCTTTATGAATTGATCATATGTAAAACTGAAAAGCAACAGTGGTTTGATTCTGAATTGATTCAAACTCGTTTCAGGTTTTTACGCAATATCTTTATGGTCTTGCCATAACATTCAGAGTGATATTCATTAATATTCACAGTGACGAATGGAAATCCTTCTAGCGTCAACCTCAAACAGCGCTACGGTAGGTGACTTGTGAGATTCTTATGAATCAAACTTGTGTCAACTGGAAAGCAACAATGGTAAGATTCGTTAAGAATCAAACTTGTTCCAGGAATTTGAATTGACGACTTTAATCAAGCGGATATCTATCCAATTGATTCACTCTTTATGTTCGCAGTCTTGCTTTGAGACGGTCGAGTAAAGAGAACGGCTAGTACAGCCGCGAAACCCTGTCAAGGAGATACTTAATTGAATCTACCTGATCACAGGTACGATATTTAATATCGTATAACGGTCTTCACCGACCGGAGGTAAAACGCTACCGATTTAGGACGAATGTCAAAGCCATTCAGTCCGTGTCTATGTTTTGTCTCGAGAAGGTGGCGTCACGGTGTACACAGCAAAGTCAATGATTCAGAAACCACATTCTCATGCCTAAAGACATATTCAACAATTAATAGTGTGAGCATATGGATGAAGACACAAGATCGCAAGATGGCAAAGACAAGTCAAGGATGATTTGAAGATCTCAAGCTTAAAGACAAAGTCGAAAGACAACGACAAAGGCTCAAGGATCACAGCATGAAGGAACAAGGCTACGATTACACGTTCAAGACTCAGTGATGGCGAGATTAGTAATCTCTACAAATTTCCTAAATGACCAAGGTTTATGACCTCTCATTGGGGGAGATTGTTAGCCTCAAAATATTGAGCCAAACAAGAATGCTCGGTCATATGTTTATTATGTATCGTATTTTAGAACGTTGTAATAGGTAGTATATTAGTCGTGTTATTACGGGCTTAACTTTAAGCTAAGGTTCATTAATAAGTAACCTAAGCCCAAAAGGAAAGCCCGGCCCAAACCATATAGTCCATAAAGAAGCCCGCATGTGGGTGGACTATATATACCCTTCCTAGCATGTTAGGAAGGGTGTTGGTTCATTTGTATTCTTACTTCTCAATCTAACATTCACCTAGTTCCAACCATTTCTCTCTACTTTCTCTCACTACTTTCTCTCTCTAGAATTCTTCTCATTTCTACCTTTCTTTCTTTATTTCGTGCTATACAATCATCATATATTAGGGACAACATAATGTTTTAATCGATCGTTGTCCAAACCACAACATGCTCCCTGTGACTTTAATTGATACTTTCTACAACGGTTTGACTTTTCGTAATCGTGATACGATTAATGCAGCCGCCGGTGGCACATTTATGAAAAGGAGACCCGAGAAGTGTAGAGAGCTTATTGAGAACATGACTACTCACCACAAAAACTGGGATTCCTCCGCTTCTTCAAGGAACAACCCGAGAGTCAATGTTTCTTCTACTTCAGCAAACCCCGATATGACCGAATTCACCCGCATGATGACCGAAATGAACAAAAATATCTTGCTTCTCGCTACAAACCAACAACAAGTTAAAGCAGTAGCCAATCATTGTGAAACATGCGGCGGTCCACACTCATACACTGGTTGTCCTTCTACTCAAGGCAATCCGGAAAACGTGTATGCGGCTTATGGTAATTATTCACCGGAAAATTACCAAGCCCGACCTCAAGGGGATCGAAATTTGCTGAGTTACCGGTCAAACAACTACCTTTCACCTGGTTTTTCTCCTCAAAACCAAAACCCCAACAACAACTACAATAGAAGCAACCAAATCCCACCTCGAGCTTCTAATCCTTATCACCCACCCGCTCAACACGCCCCACCCATTAACCAAGATGTTGAAGCCTTAAGGAGAACTCAAGGAGAGCAAATCAAGAATCTACTGAGCCAAATTATCAATTTAAAAGGGGATATCACCAAGCAAGGGAATGACATAAGATCCGAGCTTCGAGATAATATTCAATCCTCCTTTAGCAATCAAACGAATGATTTGAAGTATATGCTGGCTAGTTTCTTGCCCATAACTCAACCCTCTACCTCGAGTTCTCTACCTTCAAACACCGTCACCAATCCACGAGCGAATGTGAGTGCTATTACTACCCGTAGTGGAGTTACTTTAGTAGGACCACCTATCCCGCCCCATCATCTACACCACCTCCACCACCATTTATCCCTACTCCTCCCACACCTAGTATTAGTACACCATTAACGTCTCCACCTCTTACTGACGTACCCAAGAAGAAGAACCCTTCACCAACCCCACCTTCCACCTATAAACCCAACATACAATATCCTTCTCGCTTGGACAAGCCTAACTTGCTCACTAAGGATGACACTCAAGTGTCGAATTATTTGAAGATGATCTCTCAAATGAATTTCAACATTAGCCTTGTTGAATGTAGAATATTGATAATCAATGAATCTATGAAGGGGTTTGTTAATTTCTAGAGAGAGAAAGTTAGAGAGAGAAAGTGAGAGAAACTATGTGAATTTTATTAAGTGGAAATTAAGAAATGATAACAACCAACCCCTTTCCTTAGTGGAAAGGGGTATTTATAGTTCCAAGTCATAAGTGGACTTGGGCCGGTCCATGACAAGCCCATGGACCGGTTCTTACTTAAGTTAATAAGCAAATAATAACTAATTACTAACTACGAGCTATTACAACATAAATCATATTGTGGAGTGACCGATACTTCTAATATACGTTAAAACGTATTTCTAACAATCTCCCCCTAAGGGAGGTCACTCCACGTTACAAAGTTCTAAACCTAGCATACTATACTAAGTCTTCGTTCTTTAGCTCGTAGTCTTTTCTTCTTTTCTTTCTTTTGTTGTGAATATGTTGATTTGATCTTTTTGGCTTTGACTTGAGAGCATTGTTCTTTGGCCTTTCACGTGCGATCTTTGCCTTTCTTGTGAACTTTGCCTCCTCGTGACTTCATGTTCCACACACTTACGTCTTTTTGTTGGATTCTTGAAAGCTTCAGAGTTTGGTACAGCGGAAGACTTCATCTTGTACTTTCTTGAATTTTTGTTGCAAAAGACATAAGCATGTGGGAACGACTTTTACAGGTACACCGCAACACCACCGTCTTCACTGGTACACAGCAACGCCACCGTCTTCAACAGGTACTCAGCAACGCCACCGTCTTTAGCAGGTACACAGCAACGACACGAATAAAATGGCTTTGAACATTTTATTCTAATTCGGTAGCATTTTACCTCCGGTCGGTGAAGACCGTTGGACGATATTAGATATCGTACCCGTGACGGATAGTTTCAATTAAGTAACTTCCTGACAGGATTTCGCGGGTAAACCCGTTCTCTTTATTCGACCGTCCAAAGCTGACTGCGAACATAAAGAGTGAATCACTTGGATAAATTATCCTTGTGATTAAAAGCCGTCAATTCATGAAACCTGGAACAAGTGAATTTCAATTAAGATTTTCACCATCGTTGCTTTCCAGTTGTCACGAGCTCGATTCATAAAGAATCTTGCACGTTACCTACCAAGTGCTGTTTGATGTTGACACTAGAAGGATTTCCACTCGTCACTGTGGTCAATAAAGAGTCACTCTGAGTGTTCTGGCAAGATCATATGATAATGCGAAGAGGCCTGGAACGAGTTTAAGTTCAATTAAGAATTAAACCACTGTTACCTTCCAGTTTTTCACAAGATTGGTTCTAAAAGAACTGCACGTGTAACCTACCATGAGCTTGTTTGATGTTGGCTCAAGCAGGATTTCCATCTTCATTGTGATACTTGCGTATTACTCGGATGTTCTGGCAATATTACAGGAATACTGCGTAGGACTCATGAAAATCTCTTACTTTTCACAGTGTGTGAGAAAGCAAGGAATAAATGGAAAGTGTCCTAATGAGACTTTTGATGATCTCTTGGCTCTAGACTCGATTGTGCGTTTTGATTTAGTGAGCGATGGCTGGAGAGGAGTGCCACCTTTTCAATACCAGTCTATTCGGAGTGAATAAACCAGTAGATAACGTGTTGATCTCCGTGTGATTAAAACAAATACCTTTTGAGAGATATTTGAGTTAGCTGGGGAAGGGTTGTGCATTGCATCACTGGGTCCATGATGTCTTTCTTCAATACCGAGAATCATTAGCAAAAATGACCTCAATAGCATATGTATTGACCCGGTTTCTGCCTAAAGTTGTAAGGAGGGCTTCTTTCTTTACACCCTTTATCTTTACATTTCTTTTTCATTCTTCAACCCCTTCAATGCTTACCAATACGTCATTACTAGCACCTTGTTGTGATTGTTCCAGTGCTAGCTTAAGTACTTGGTCGGCATTCAGCTACGTTCACATTCTTTCTCCATCTTTCCTAGGACTTCTAATTCTAACTAGGGAATTGTCCTTGGGAAGATTCCATCGGCTCTGATGAATCATTGGACTAAACCTATTCCTACCACCCTTTTGTCACCACATCCGTCGTGAATTAAGCGTGTTTTGGGAAGGAATTGCCATCATGAAAACATCATTGAAAATCACCTAAAGTACTTGTGATATTGAAATCAAAAGTTTTGTACCTTAGGTGTTTTGTTCATCAAAAACGCTCCCCCTTAACACGTGCTTTACACATATTAAGTTGGATAATCTTTAAGTCTTTTTCATCTTTTAGCCAAGTATCACTTACGTCTCCTTAATCCCATTTTCTCCCCTTATCCAAAATGTTAACCATTAATATTTGGGATATTGAATGGATTAACCGGTCTTTGGGTAAAAATGAAATCGATGTTTTGGCCATAGAACAAGTTATTGCTCCCCCTTAAGTTAATAAGAGATAGTTGTAGTGCTTTGGTATGACATATTTTGAAAGATTTAGAATCTCGTGAGAAATTCTTGAAAAATTATCATACCTTAACACTACACCAAGCCATTCAAGCACATTATTCACAAATTTACATATTCACAATTGAAAACCAATATAAAGTGACCTGAGATGTACGACCCATCAGATGGATCGTTGCAGTAGCTTGTGGTGCACTAAATACGGTCTTCCACCCACGAATCTTTCCAAGCTCCTCATCAATCTACGTTCACGGAGCTTTTGATCGATCTTTTTGATCACATACTTTGCCATCTGCCGGTAACCCGGATGCCAATCCTCCGTCATCTCTGGCAAAGTCCCACCCGAGTTCAGATGCTCCAACTTATCTCTGACTTGTATAAGAGTTCCATCACTATACTTGTGAAGCTCACCCACCCTCATAAACTTCATCAAACCTCGACTGTTCAAGTAGAAAATGCCGGAATTCGGGACAGAAATGCCGGTATAAGGACATCTTTCTACGTGTTGAGGTAGCACTTGATTCACAGGGCGAGTTAAATTGAGCCTCCTCTGATAGCTTTCGACTCCCAACTGAAGATCCTCAACTCGTGACTTGATGACAACGCTTCGTGTGAACATACGAAGTGCTGTATTCAAAGCAATCAGGTCTTCACGAGGAATGTGAGTAAGTTGATCTCGGGTCATCAGAAGCAGCATATCTTCAATATCCTCAAGGCGAATGATGGAAAAATCTCCTTGCTGGATTTTGTATTCCCTGTCATCCTCCCTTTTCAAGCGAATCTCCGTCACGTGATAGTAGCCGTTCTTGGCTTCAGTTTTCATTCCTAAGATGCTGGAGATACGGATGTCGGATCTAACATTGCTTCCAGAATTGACCATGCAGCAAACCCTGTACGCCCTTCGGACTCGTTCGTCCCAATGAGATGCACCTATGACAGCATACATATCATAATTACGATTCATTTTTGGGACCCAGAGTCGATTTACCTTTTCCTCGATGAAGGGTATTGTCCCCCAGTTGGCAGCTTTCAGCAAAGTCAGGGATGTTGCATACTTTGATGACCCCTTCATAAGATACTCCAGATCATTGGTGACGAAGAAGTCAAGAGTGATCTGATTATCTTGAGCAGGATCCATTGGAGGTGGAGCTCTTTCTGATTCATGAAGTCCTGGCCGTTGAACGGTTTTCAAAGCCTTTATGATCTCATCGGCATAGTACTCGAGCTCCATTTGGGGTAATCGGGTTTTGGCACGCAGTCTCTTATCTTTCATCGCTTTCTTGACCAAGGATGGAGTAACCGAAGTCTTATACTCATGAGCAAGAAATGCACATAAGTCAATCGGACTTCGGATACGCAGATACAGCACATCTTTGTCAGCATCTGTGATCGGATCATATTGAGCTGCTGCCGTGATCCAAGCTTGTGGTGGTGCAGACTCGTCTATCTCCAACGTGTCTTCCCAGGCACGAATGCTTGGTTCAGGAACCGTAGATTGTTGAACCTGTTGTTGAGGAGTGGAAGTGCGAACATCTACTGGTTCAGTTTCAGGCATTTCAGCAGTGTCTTGGACTGGAGAGTGTTGTGCAGCTTCGGGTTCTGTCACTGATTCTGCAATCACAGGAGGAACAACAGCAGAACTAATGGGGTTAGTTGTAATAGGTAAAGATACAGCGACAGAGATACCAGGAACCGATGACGCTGTAGTGGCATTCACATCGTGGCGCCACTTAGTTCGTCTTGATTCTGAGGATGTCGACTTGTCCTTCTGTCCTGCATCTTTTGTGGACTTGGTTCCAGTAGCAGTCTTCTTGGAGCTGGTAACCTTGTCTCCCTCTTTCGGCTGTTCACCCCCATCATCATCCTGATTGTCATCCCCGTTATTATCCCTAACACTCTCCTGATTCTCATCACCACCATCATCGCCATCATCATCATCCTCATCCTCGTCATCATCCTCATCATCCTCATCATCCTCATCATCATCACCACCTTCTTCATCGTCTTTCTCCTTTTCACCTTCTTCTTCTTCTTCTTCCTCTTCTTCACCCGTACCCTCTTCTTCACTCTCTTCCCTTTCTTCCTCAGGTAAGATGTGATATGGTACCACACTTCCAAACATTTTGAATAATCTATCATCCTCCATGATAGCATCATTCAGGGATTTATATAGAGCCCGTTGAATCCTCGACTTGTTATACGACCCAAGTTCCACCATTCGAGCCTTAAGGATCTTCTTCAATTCAAAATCCGTCAGGTCATAAGCAATCTTATAGGCGGCTTCTGAAGGGTTGGAGGATTTGACCATCAAGTTGTCAGCAGCAAGTGTCTTCAACTCGTCACGAAGCTTAGGCATTAAGGATTCAACGGATTCTTGCACTCTTTCTTTCACAGATGCTTCAAGTGCTTCTTTTTGTTCCTTATATTTATCCCTCATTGCTTGAAGTCTGGTAATGCGTGCAGCATGCTTATCAGCCTCAGCCTGCTTAACTCGAGCAAGTTCCTCTGCATGAGCTTTACGTGTAGCTTCCATGTCTGCAGAGAACTTGGCAACCAACTCTTCTTGAGCTTTCTGAGATGTTTCTTCCTTTTGAGCTCGTCTTTGCAACTCTTGGCGAAGTTCATCCATTTCGCGTTTGTGATTATCAAGCATTTCGGCCATCACTAATGCAGCCATTGCAGATGTTGCAGAACTGCTCTGGGTTGACTGAATAGGCTCGGTTGTTACTGCTGTACTAAGAATGGGGATTGTGGGTGGTGGAAGAAATGGTGTGGAAGCCGGTCGGGTTGGTCGGGTTGTTAATGGTTGGATTGGTGGAGGTAGAGTTGCCAAGGGTTGAATTGTCACCATGATTGTAGGAGCAGCAGGTTCCTTTTCCACACTTGTTGAAATAGGGATTGATGGCTCCTTCGAAGTGGAATAGTTTTCAGGTGACCCAAACTCATCAACATCATGCGGTTCCTCGTACTCATCCTCGAAATCTACCCTCGCACCTGAACCACTACCGCCTGTATCTTTCCTACTCCTTTTAATAGCCATCTTCATCATTTGTTGCTCGGATTTATCAAGAGTAGGATCAACAATATCTGCTTCATCACGTAGACGCATCAAATCCTTACCCTTTCCTTTCTTACCCTCTGTCTTCTTCTTCTTGGGTTCGGGTTCAGGTAACGCAGCTGGTTGTTTGCGTTTACCTTTACTCTTAACCGTTGTGGAAGAGTCTTCTCCAGTTTGAAGGTTTGCTTTCAGCCTCTGGATTTCTAACTGTAGTAGCTTGTAATCTGCAGAACCTTTGATTTTTTCAGATAGAAGGTAATCAGGAACAGGACCCGGAATCACACCAGTAGACGGTCCTTCATGCCTCAGATCTACAGTATCATCAGCTTCTTCAGTGTGATAGCGACCTCCTGCACGCCTATCAATAGTAGCATCAAGCTTCATAAAGTAATTTATGATGAGCTTAATAAACCGAGGATAAGGAAAGAAGTTTGTCTTCAGCTTCTTGTTGTGGAAGAGTTGAAAGGTGAATTCTTCCCATATCAACAAAGCATAATCTGAATTCGCAGCTTTGTACATGCCATAGAAGAGGTTCATTATCGGACTTCGCAAAGCATCATGTCCACTCGTTTTTGGTGTAAGGCATTTACTGAGAATACCCATCAAAGCTCTCCAAGGTTGTCCCACCTTAGCAGTTGTAAACTCAGATGCGACTCGTATTTCCGGACATCCAAGTGCATCAAATAACTCCGCGAGTTCATCTTTAGTAGGATCCCTTGAGAAAGACATGCCCTTGGGTGTATCCCGTATACCAAGCATCTTACGGAAGTCTGAAACGGTGAGTGTCTGCTGCTTGTTGTCGATGGTGAAGGTGATCTTGTTCGAAGTGAAATCCTTGGTTGCCCAAAATTCAAACATATACTCATAAGGCACCGAGGCTGTACTCCTAAGGGCGTTCTTGAAATGGGAGTTATCAAGAATGGCTATGGCGACCTTAAAACCATGGTGAGTGGATTTAGAAACTTGCTTTAGCTTATAGTTGTTGGGTATAAACTTAAGGGTTCGAGCTTTAGCAATATCGGCTTCCCTAGATTCTTGGATAGCTTGTACTGTTGGATTAGTCATTTTATCTGCTTAAGATAAGACATGAAAGGTTGATGCACAAAAACAGATAGATATATATCATTCTACTTCTAAGCATAACACATTTCATAAGATAAAACAACAAGTACATAGATAGCATGCAAACAATAACAATCAAACAATTCATCCGGAACTTTTCTTCATTCGGAACATTTTCATTCGGAACATTCTTCATTCGGAACTTTTCCTCATTCGGAACTTCTCCTCATTCGGAACTTCTTCATCCGGAAGTTCTTCATTCGGAACTTCCTTCATCCGGAAGTTCTTCATTCGGAACTTCCTTCATCCGGAAGTTCTTCATTCGGAACTTCCTTCATCCGGAAGTTCTTCATTCGGAACTTCCTTCATCCGGAACATTCCTTCATTCGGAACTTCCTTCATTCGGAAGTTCTTCATTCGGAACTTCCTTCATCCGGAAGTTATTCATTCGGAACTTCCTTCATCCGGAACATTCCTTCATTCAGAACTTCCTTCATTCGGAAGTTCTTCATTCGGAACTTCCTTCATTCGGAAGTTCTTCATTCGGAACTTCCTTCATTCGGAAGTTCTTCATTCGGAACTTCCTCATTCGGAAGTTCTTCATTCGGAACTTCCTCATTCGGAAGTCCTTCATTCGGAACTTCCTCATTCGGAAGTTTTTCAGAAGAAATCCTTCATTCGAAAGTTCAAAACCATGTTTATCCGGAACTTTTACAAACGAGGCTTATGATGATTAATCTAGCGCGTTTGTGAGTTTCTAAGGCAAACTAAGGCATATAAACATCATTTAACCTATTCCGAGCAAATCCCACCATAAATCCCTAATCAATTTAGCCTAATTTAATCAAAAACCCTAAGTGGATTGAACTGAGTAATTGAGCATGTTTAATCAGAATTATATGATAAGAAATGTGGATTAGAAGATAACAAATTGATGTATATACCTTAATTAGTCGAATAAACAGGAAGGAATGATCAGACGAAATTTTTGTAAGGGTTTGTGTGTGTTTATGTAACAATGGCGGCAAAGGAATAGGAAAATAGTGATTTAGAAAATAAGGGGGGCGGGGGGTATGATATTTGACTTAGGTCAAAAGAAATTTGACAAGTTTCCATAAATCACACTTTTAGTCCCTACATTTTCTCTTTCTTTTCCTTTTTGTTTCTAATTTTTTCCATTTCACCTAACTCTTGTTAAACGTACACACAATTTATCAAACGCATCTATTAGCATCTATCCAATATCTAAAAGCCATGCCTATCACTTAGAACGAACACTAGTCGTTTTCTAAAGCAAAACCACTCAATTACCATGTAGCCCTTAATTTTCACAATCACTTTTGAAGATCAATTTTAATGACAAAGATGATTTTACTATTTTCTCCCCCTTAAACGATGACCCGTTTTCTATTTAAAGAGCTGTAGTCATTGTTTAAAGAGTCAAATAGTGATGAAAGCATTTCCAATTTATCTCTTGAAAAATTTTGATTCGTGGTTTTAATAAGATTTCTCTTATTTTGACAAATTAATGCACTGAGACGTACACAAATTCGTGTCAGACCAAGTTATAAAGTAAACTTGATCCCTTTGCATGATTTGGCTTGTAAATCACGCCCGAGAAAATTAATTCCCGTTCTGAGCCAACGTTTTCCAAGGAAATACGTGACTTTAATATGAAAACCGGGTTGCAGTCTGAAATAACTACAAGCCATAATGGGCATGTTTTAAAAAATGTACAACTTTTATACGGACTCTATTTATGGCACCGTGTCAATATTAATCGACATTTCTAAGGCCGTAAATATTACCGTACTAAAAGACATGCCCGTTTTAAAACGAAAAATATTTTTGGTTTTTCTTGATTTTATAATTTTTATGGTTTTTCTAGGTTTTATATTTTTTATGGTTTTTTGTTGGTTTTATATTTTTTTATGGTTTTTCTTGGTTTTATATTTTTGTATTTTCTTTTTGTGGTTTGTATATTTACGATAATATACATGATCACAACCAAAGGATACTCTGAATAGTTTACCACGACTATTCAGCTGATTCTTCTGCCAACTCTTTGAGAGTCGCTGGGGTGAATGATTTCATGCCAAGCTTGTCGATCAAAAACTCAATTCGTCCTCGATCTAATGCTTTGGTGAACATATCCGCCAGCTGGTACTCAGTAGTGACAAAATACAGCTCGATCACTCCGTTCTCCACCTGCTCCTTGATGAAATGGTAGCGAATGTCTATGTGCTTGGCCCGGGAGTGTTGAACATAGTTGCAGCAAAGGGCAATGGCGCTCTTGTTGTCACAATACATCGGGATTTTGTTAAATCCAAGACCGTAGTCAGTTAATTGTGATCTCATCCAAAGGACTTGAGCACAACAACCGGACATGGCGATGTATTCAGCCTCCGTGCTTGATATTGCAGCGCTTTTCTGCCTTTTTGAAGACCAACTGATCAATCTATCTCCTAGGAGTTGCACAGATCCAGAAGTGCTACGCCTCGTATCTTGACATCCAGCATGATCGGCATCTGCGTATGATATTAAAGCAATCGAGGAATCTTTCGGATACCATAGACCACGATGAAGTGTTCCTTTTAGATACCGAAAGATCCTTTTCACAACATGTAAGTGCTTTTCGGTAGGCCGAGCCTGATACCGGGCACACATGCATACAGCAAATTGCAAATCAGGCCTGCTAGCAGTCAGATAGAGAAGGGTGCCAATCATTCCACGGTAAAGTTTCGGATCGACAATAATCCCATCCCTATCTTCATCTAACTTGGTTTTCTCAACCATTGGAGTGTCTACGGGGTCACAATTCTCAAAATTATATTTCTTAAGAGATTCTAGAGCATATTTGGATTGATTTATAAAGATGCCTCTGGGATTCTGAGAAATCTGTAATCCTAAGAAAAATGAAATTTTTCCCATCATCGACATCTGAAAACGTGTGGACATTATCTTCTCAAATTGTTTAGACAATTCTATGTTAGTGGCAGCAAAAATTATATCATCAACATAAATTTGTACCAGAAGCATGTCGTTGCCGTCCTTGAGAGTGAATAGAGTGGGGTCCACTTTGCCTTTGGAGAAGCCTTCCGACATGAGATATGTTGACAGGAGATCATACCACGCGCGTGGAGCTTGTTTCAGCCCATAGAGAGCCTTCTTAAGCTTGTACACATGGTTAGGAGACTCCGTACTCACGAACCCATCCGGTTGACTAACATAAACCTCTTCCCTTAGTTCACCGTTCAAAAATGCCGTCTTCACATCCATTTGATAGACGATCATGTTCATATGAGCAGCAAACGCAAGGAATAGTCTAATCGCCTCCAATCTAGCCACAGGAGCAAAAGATTCCTCAAAGTCTATACCCAAGGCTTGTTTATATCCTCTAGCGACCAATCTTGCTTTATTCTTCAATACCGAACCCATCTCATCAAGTTTAACCTTATAAACCCATAACAAAGTAAGGATGTTAACTTTGTCAGGGCGAGGAACCAATTCCTATACTTCTAGTCGTTTGAATTCATTGAGTTCCTCCTGCATAGCTTCAATCCAAGATGATTGGGTCATAGCCTGCTGCCAATTTTTGGGTTCAACTTCAGAGAGAAATGCATCAAAGTAACAATATAGTGCACTCTCTTGTAGTTGATGGCGTGTAGAGACTGGTCGATCTAGATCTCCAATAACATTCCTAATTGGGTGATCTTTTGTCCATTTAGTGCTATGGTTTTCAATCCTAGGTGGTCTGGAGTGAACAATAGATGGAGCTTCTTCTGAGGTAGACGCGGCTGAAGGATTTTCAGGTATCGCTACACCAAAGAAAGGAAGCTCTTGCAAGTGAGCATATTCCAAGTCGTGATCAGTAGTATCCTCTTCTACATCATTAGGCACAAGTAGGGGTGATGATTCAAGTGTAGTTTGTGAATCACTTGGTGAAGGTGCATCAGATTCAATGTGAATTGTAGATGCATTAGATAAAGGTTCGTTAACTTGAGCAACCACTTCAGGTATTGGAGCAATTACTACAGGTGCTGGAACTTCATCAGTCGGGGGATCGAAGAATTCATCAAACAACGGTTGAAACAGTTTATCCCACTCGGGCCTAGATGGTGGTAAAAATGATGTAGAAGTAGGATTGTTGGGAACTAATCCGGAACTTATAGCACCGGGTCCCATCTCATGAAGCGCGGATTCAGAGCTGTGTTGCTCAGAAGCCATCGCTGTCAGCTCGTCGAAATCAGCGTCCATAGTTTCTACAATCTTGCCAAGACGACGGTTATAGATTCGGTATGCTCTTTTGGACGGTGAGTAACCAATGAAAATACCTATGTCGGCTTTTGGTTGAAGCTTACCCAAGTTCTCACTATTGATGTTTGGATAACACAGAGCACCAAACACATGGAAAAATGAAACATCGGGTTTGCGGTCATGTAGAAGCTCATAAGGTGTTTTTCCATGGCGTTTCCGAATGATAGAACGGTTTTGGGTGAAACATGCAGTAGAAATAGCCTCTGCCCACAAGAACAATGGAGCGTTCGCATAAATAAGCATGGTCCTAGCAGCTTCCATAAGTGTGCGATTTCGTCTTTCAACGACACCGTTTTGTTGTGGAGTGCGTGCAGCGGATGTTTCATCTGATATACCAACTCCTTCATAATAATCACGAAGAGTCTGGTTGACGAACTCTGTACCATTGTCTGTACGAATACGGCGGACAGTGGTATTCAAACGTACCTGAATGAACTTCAGAAAAGTGATGATAGCCTTCGGAGCTTCATCCTTTGTACGTAGAAATCTAACCCATCTAAACCTTGAGAAATCATCCACAATGACGAGAATGAATTTCTTACCGCTCACACTTTCAGTTCTCATCGGTCCACAAAGATCCATATGCAAAAGATGAAGTTTTTCTTGATTAGTGTCTTCAGCTTTGGGTTTGTAAGATTTCTTGGTGCTTTTCCCCCTTGAACACGCGGAACATAAATGATCCTTGTGAAATTTAAGCTTGGGAAGACCACGAACTAACTCGTTTTTAGCCAGATGATTAATAGCATCAAAATTAAGATGAGATAATCTTCGATGCCATAACCATGACTTGGTCTTCGAAGCTTTAGAGAGAAGACATACTGGAGAAGCGGCCATCATGTCTTGTAAGGACAAAGTGTAAAGATTTGCACCACGAGATCCCTTCAACAAATCTTTTCCTTCCAAGTTGCGGATGAAACAAGTGTGTTGTCGAAAAGCAACCTCAAGGTTGGAATCACAAAACTGTCCTACTGAGAATAAGTTATGACCAAGACCTTCAACATAGTATACCCTAGAAATCGTCACGTTTCCAATCTGATATTCACCATATCCCATAATCTTTGCTATATGATCATTCCCAAATTTAACCGTACCAAGAAACTTGCTGACGAAATTTCGGAGCATCGAGCGATTTCCGGTCATATGTTTTGAACAACCGGAGTCCAAATACCACAGGATGATTTGGACCACCTGAAAATATCACCACACAAAGACAATGTAGAGGTATCGGAATCTGAGTGTTCCTTGTTATTAGCAGGTACAGATTTAATAATCTTAGATTTGCTAACTCTAGGTTTCTTAGATTTCCTAGCCTTTTTCTTCTTAATTAGTGGTGTAGATTCTAATTGGCTCAAATCCTGAGGTATTTCTACACTGATAGGCACTAAAGTGGAGGCTGACCTAATTAAAGGGCGCTGTTTCCTTACTTGAGTGCGAGTGTTCCTAACTAAAGGACGCTCAGACCTAACCTCAATGGATGCATTCCTAGTTAAAGGGCACATTTTACCATCGAGAGTAAAGGTCCTACTAGTGGGACGCCATTGCCAGCCAACTTGGGCACGAGTTCTACCCGTTGGCTTCCATTCAAGACCATTCTTAATAGCATTCATTTCATTAACGTGATCAATCAGACACAAATCATGACGCTGTGAAAACATACATTCATTACAATTCCAACAATTTAAATCAGAATTCACGAATGGTTTAGGCTGCTGCACAGGCGCAGAGCTTTTAGTCTTAACATGATTCATTTTATTTAAAACTGAACTAGCATTCCTATTGTGGACTTCTACTTTCTTCTTTGTGGCACTACTAGTGGCGGGCTTGATCTTATCTTTCTTGAGTGGCGATCCTTTAGCCTTAGTAGTCGCTTTTAATCCTGTAGAAGGCAAATTGGGAACATTAGCAGCAGATTTTAAAGGTGTCTTACTTGATTGTGCCAATGACGGTTTCGCTCCTGGAGTCTTATTAAATGGAGTGACAGCAATGGGCCTATTATTAAGTAGTGCAGAACCTGGTGTACCTATGTATTGCAAATAAGCCAAGCAATATTGAACTCGCTTAACATATTCATGAGCCGAATAATAGTCGCTACTTAAGGGATCTAAGGCATAAAGATCGTCTACAATATCCCTAAGAAGATCGACATGCTTAATGGCATTCTTCATATAATCATCATAGGTAAGCTGGTTTCTCTTATGAAGCGGATTCTTATAAAGCACTACTTTCTTGGTTGTTGGAGCACTAGTGGACGGTGCAGAGTCGGTAGCTAAGTTATCAACAACTTCTTGTCGGGTGAGAAGAAGTGTCTCCTTTAACTCAGCCAAAACCATATTTTTGTCTATGAGCAGGATGTTCAAGTCAGAGATTTCTTCGCACTTTTGGTTCAGTTGTTCAACATAATATTGTTGCTGTGTCGCATTAAAAGCGAATCGATCTTCTAGTGAACCATAAAGAGCGGATAGTCCCTGCCTTGTCCGATCCATCTCCCCTAGAACAGTTGATAGTCTAATTTCTAAGACCTGGTTTTTAGACTCTGCGGCCTCTAGTTCCATTCTTAATGTTTCCTTTGATGATATCTCTCTCTTCAATCTCATGATTTCTTCCTCTAATGTCTTAACAATCGCAATCATCTTGTCACTTGTCTCAACACCGTTTTCACAAACATTTGATATCAAAAGATTTTCATTTTGAGCTTGTTGTTTTAATTCTAAGGATATACAATGTTGTTCTAGTTGATTAAAGCGTTGAGAAAGTAAATTATAAGAATCTTGTAGCTTTAAAAACTCAGCGTTAGATTCGTGACAAGAATGATTATCTACCTCATTTACAGTTTCAGCAACATTTACAGAAATATCACAAACATCATCACAAATATCCTCATCAATATTCACAGCATCACAATTCATCATAGCGGATGTAAGCTCATTCGAATATTTAACATTTACAATAGTAAGCACATCACACGAGATTACTTCGGACAAGAATCGGTCATATTCGGTTGAAATCTTTTCCTTTTCAATTAGTTGCAGTTCGTAAGCGGTGTCCATTTCATAAAACACTTTTTGAACTTCACCAATTTCAAACTGAAGATTTTCCTTAAGAGATGCAAAACTTCCTTTTAGACTTTCGACAAACGGATTGATCTTAGTTTTAAACACCTCGTTCATGTGTTCGAAAGCCCATTCTCCGGCATTTAAGCCATTTGAAGTCGTACATTCCAAGATGACCTTGTCAAAGTTAGTAAAGTATCGGTTAATCTCTTGCAAGTTTAACCATACAGTGCTAACAGGTGGAAGATTCTTTGGAATTTCCTTAGGACCTTCCATGTTGACAAGTGTAGGAAATGTACTAGGGCTTTCTTCCTCTATCATGTAGGTTGGTGCTGTAATGAGATCTTTGTCCATATGGAAGCGAACTCTAAAATCAGTTTTAGCAAGCTCCTTATTCATTTTAAAATAATCACAATTGGGATATTTTGCTGAATTGTATGACCGATCCTCATCAACTAGAACCTTACTTGTTCGATCATTGGGAAAAAAAATCGGGTCTAAAGCCAATCCTAATTGAGTTGCATTATAAAGTCTAGGACTATGTCTTAAAGCTTGTTTTGCATATCGTGGATTAGGGGGAAGGCCTTTTAGACGTGATAAGTTAAACTCTTTAAACGAAGCATCAAATAAGTGAACTAGTTGTGAAGCAGCGTATTGTCTTAACAGCAAGTAGTCTAGACTTCTAATCTTATTAGTAGCATTAATCTCCATTTCAGTCTTCTTAGATTCGAGTAATTCAAAATCAGTTTGAAGTTTTTGAAAATTAGTGACCACTAACTCCTTTTCTCTAAGTTCACTAGACAAGTTTGCTCTTAAGTTTTCGATTTCTTGCAAGTGACCCATTTGTTTGTTTCTAAAGTGATCATATTCTAGATTTGTGAGAACACTAGACGAAGGCACTAATTCCAAAGTTTGTACTTTCTCATTGCTTAAGGCAAGCTCTTCAGACAAATTCTTATTCTTAGCTAAGGTTTCTAAGAGTGCAGCATTCATTTGGCTAAGTAGTGTAGCAGGAACCATGACCAAATCTTGTTGAGCAGGAGTAGGCGTATGCGAACTGGTTCCCGGTTGTGATTCACTCAAAGTCTGGGGACTCACCTTGATATTGCTATCATTGTTTGTCTCCTCGTTTGAAAGACTCACCACCGAAGATTCATTCGAATTAGCACTCTCTTGCCCAACTTGATGTGGTTGAATACTAGCATCAGTGGTATTATCGGTGTTGTTAATAAGTACCTCAGATTTCTTATCTGGCCCTAAGCTGGAAAAAGTTGCCATGAAAGCAGCCTTTGCAGTTTGAAAGTCATCACAGTCGGAATCATACGCATCAAGATCATCGGCTTGGTAAGCTGCATTCTGCGTAGTGACAACGTCTTGTTCGGCAATCCCTGGGTCAGCAAGAAATGCAAGCTCCTCTTCATCAAGTTCCCTTCCTTGCGCCTGAGCATTTACCAGATAGATCTTTTCTGCAAACCACTGTCCATCCCTTCTCCTCTTGGGTTTCTTACAATCCCTGGACATATGACCCTCTTCCTTGCAGTTGTAGCATGTAATCATTCTCAACTTGCCTGTATTAGCCCGTGGAGGGTTGTTGACCATTGGAGCAGGAGCAGGATTGGCGGTGCGAACATTGGTTGATGTGGAAGTTCTCCCCTGATATGGCTGAATTGGCTGAACCATTACTCTGCCATTCTCAATTGTAGCTTGTTGGCGAGAATTGGATGAATTCCTCAACTGATTGTTGGTAGGAGCTGATCCTCTGAATCCTCGTTTGCTTAAAGTTCTTGTGAGGTAAGCAGACATAGTAGTTAGCACTTCAACTGGGTCAGCTCCTTGTTGGAATACAGGAACTGGGACTTCCTCATCATCACAATATAGTGCTTGATCTGGATGAGCTGCATAATCAGTATAAGGAAGACTCATTTGATCAGGGTAGCTTGTTGGATATGCTGCATTCTCTTGATAAGAAGAATATGATGGCTGAGCATAATGTGCAACATTTGCTGGATGAGGTTGTGAAGCATACTGTGGTGAGGGTGCATTGAACCGATATTGTTGCTGATGTGAGGTGGGTGGTTGTGGTAGAATCGAGTATTGGGGAAAGGCTGGTGTCATGTAAGGTGATTGATGATAAGCTTGATGTCCCAAGATATAGGGTGTGTTGTTGTGAGACAAGCTTGGTTGATTCGCCATCAATGCTAAAGAATCTGGGTGCATACCACGAGGAGAACGGTGCATAATCACATGCTTCTCATGCTGCTGAAGGAAGGCATAGATTTGATCTAAGTTGCACTTATGCAAATCCCGGGTTAACTTCACATCGGTAATATACTCACCCCATTCAGCTTGAGGTAGAGTATTCAAGAATTTGGTGTTAACCTGGAATGGTGCGATCACAAGATTGTATACATTCAGATCATTCATGAGTGTGGTGAATCTGAAGTAATAATCATGAAGCGTTTCCCCTGGGTTGTAGGTGAATCTATCAAACAAATCATACAGCTGACACTCCCTTTCTTGTTTGGTGAGAGACGTGCCTTGTAACAACACCTTTAACCGTTCCCATAGATCCTTTGCCACTGTATACTGACTCACCATCCTATAGATGTCATGGGGAAGAGCTTGGAGAATTGTTTGAAGAGCTTTTTCATCTGCATCTGCAACAAGTTGTTGAGCTGGAGTGAGTTCTTCAAATTCTCGTGGTCTAGTCACGTTGTCAACCGTAATGGTACCATAGTCGAGTGGACCATTCAAAATCGATTTGACCATAAGTCTTCCGTATGTCGGTTTCCCCTTTAGATATTGCATCATTCGACCTTGCCATGCCTCAAATACTTCTTTAATGAGCATCGGTGGACGGCTATCAGTTCCCGTTATGATTGATATATCCGTAAGAGATGTCATCTGAGGCATTACTGAATTTGGATTCATTTTGTTTTTCTTCAAAGAAACAGAGATTATCGATTGATCGAGCAGTGAAGTAAAGCTTGTGAATTGTGTTGTGTTTTTGTTGTATGAAACCAAGATTAAATCCTCTAAAAAATCGTCGAAAAAACAAGCAAAATAACCCTTGATTCGGAACTTTTTGTTGATTCGGAAGATTGATTCGGAAGATTACCTTGATTCGGAACTTTGTGTTGATTCGGAAGATTACCTTGATTCGGAACTTTTGGTTGATTCGGAAGATTACCTTGATTCGGAACTTTTTGGATTGATTCGGAACTTCTTGGTTCGGAAGTTATTGATCCGGAACTTTGGCTTGATCCGGAACTTCTTGACTCGGAAGTTCTTGGTTCGGAACTTTAGCTTGATCCGGAACTTCTTGACTCGGAAGTTCTTGGTTCGGAAGTTTCTTGATCCGGAACTTCTTGACTCGGAAGTTCTTGGTTCGGAACTTTAGCTTGAGTGAACAGAAACTTCCTTGATGAACAGTCGAACCGTAAAAAAATGAGATTAAGCCCCGATTTTGACCAAATAACCCAAAAAGTTTTGTGCTTTCGACTAAAATAAGTAACAACTAATACTTATCCACTAATCCCAATCACAAAAACACCAAAAACACCAAGAATCAAGATGATTTTTCTAAAAGAACACTAATACAATCAAAAACTAAAAAAACCACACAAATCACCACCTTAAATCACCCCATAGCTCTTGATACCAAATGTAGAATATTGATAATCAATGAATCTATGAAGGGGTTTGTTAATTTCTAGAGAGAGAAAGTTAGAGAGAGAAAGTGAGAGAAACTATGTGAATTTTATTAAGTGGAAATTAAGAAATGATAACAACCAACCCCTTTCCTTAGTGGAAAGGGGTATTTATAGTTCCAAGTCATAAGTGGACTTGGGCCGGTCCATGACAAGCCCATGGACCGGTTCTTACTTAAGTTAATAAGCAAATAATAACTAATTACTAACTACGAGCTATTACAACATAAATCATATTGTGGAGTGACCGATACTTCTAATATACGTTAAAACGTATTTCTAACATTGAAGCACTTGTCCACATGCCGAAATTTGTCAAAGCATTCAAGGAATTGCTTAACAAGAAGGAGAAGCTGGTTGAGCTCGCCAACACACGCTTAAATGAAAACTGTTCTGCAGTTATTCTTAAAGAACTTCCGGAAAAACTTGGAGATCCCGGTCGTTTTGTGTTGCCTTGCATTTTTAACAAAACCGAAGAATTTACTGCCCTAGCTGATCTCGGGGCCAGTATAAATCTGATGCCTTTAAGTGTTTGGACAGCACTATCATTACCCGACCTTACTCCAACAAAGATGACTCTTGAGCTTGCAAATCGCACTCTTGCTTACCCCGTTGGTATTGCCGAAGATGTGTTCATTAAAGTTGGCACCTTCACTTTTCCGGTCGACTTTGTTGTTGTTCATTATGAAATGGACCCTCGTATTCCTTTAATACTTGGTCGGCCATTCTTGAGAACCAGAAGAGCTTTAGTTGATGTTGTCGAAGGTGAATTAATTTTAAGGGTCGGGAATAAACAACAAGTGTTAAAAATGGGGAAGCTTACAAGCAAACCCTATGGAAGAGAATCCGCGAATATGATTAATGTGCTTGATGATTTTGTCGTCTACAACAATCCTCTATTAGATTCGCGCATTGATAATCCACTATTTCTAGATGATGTGGATGATCTCTCTCCAATTTGGAACCTTCACCCATATATGATTCTCCACCGATTTTTGATGCTTATGATGATGATTCTAGCTCAGATTCGGATGATTATGATGATTTTACTTCCGAGTATCCCGACATGTCCACCTATGATGATTTTGATGAGGCCGATACTCTTTCGAGTGATTCTTCTCATGATGAAGATCCTCCGCCATCCATGCTTAATCCTACTTTGGATAACTACTCATTTGAGGAAGACTTCTCTACTTTTCTCAATACATACTTCCCTCATGAGAGTGATGCACCTCCTTTAGACTTTGATAATTATGGTCTTGATCCTACTTCGGATTTGAAGAAAATTCTTTCAAAGGAGAAGCAACCGGACGACACCAACATCTACAACATGTATGATTTGACACCTCTTTGTCCACCTTCTGAGGACGAGGTTGTGCATTTTCTTCGCGGATCATCTTCATATTCTGCTGAGCCTGAGTGCTATTTTCCCCTAAAGGAAAAGGTGTTCGACCCCGGTATTGAACTTTTTAAGCCATCTTAGTATCCATCTGATGAAATAAAAGGAAAAATCTTTGGAACTTATGAAGATATGATTGCACCACTTCACCTTTGCTCCCACCGTGCTTCATCTTTGCTTAAGGGAACCTTGCCTACTCTTCTTTGGCTTGCCTTGTTCGCCTTAAGCTTGTGCTATTTGATGGACGAAAACTATGTCTTTGATCCCGGTGGATGTGTTTCATGCTTCTTCCTATGATAATCAAGGTCGATTCAGGCTCACGACTCGGTGAACAAAAATCAAGCGCTTCTTGGGAGGCAACCCATGTATCTATCTTTTAGCTATCTATACCCTAAGTGTAGGGGAGACCCGTTGGTGTTTGCTATTTCCTCTCTTCTCATATCCAGGGATTCGAGCGCTCAATGATCAACTCTTGATGATTTTTGACGACCCGTGATTCCGTGTTTCCGTCTTCCCGGTTCTATCCTAAACTCTTTTCGATTCACTATTTTATATTTTCCAATATTAAAATAGGAATCTCGTTAGTTGTCTTTTCCTTAGCGAGATTTAATCAAAGTGCACAATGTCCTAAGTGTAGGGGAGTTTACTCCCACATGCTTAAACATTAAGGACAATGTTTATATAAAGTGTAGGGGGACTTCTATCGAAGTTAAGTGGCCTTTTCCTTGTATTTGTCCTCATTTTAACCGGAAAATCAATTTTTCGACATTTTTCAAAATTTTTGATCTATTTTGGCCTATTAGTTTTTACCTTTGTATAGTTATTTTCTTCCTTTACTAGAATAAATTTTTAATAAAGTGGTTTTAATTTTCAAAGTTGTGAATCTTTTGACTCAACCCGAGTTTACTTATCTAAGTTTACTCTAGCTAGTATCCTTAACGTGTTTAAGTCAAGTTTTGCTAGGCTTTTATATAGGGAGCTATAAAACGCGGAAGTCGTAACTCTCACGGGTTAAGAACAAGAACTTTTCGCAAGTTCCTATAATTGATCCTAGAGAGTCGTTTATCAAGGGAACTTTAAAATGCGATTTCTAAACATGAAAAAGTCCAAGAATGTGCAAGATCCTATAGGCGAATCGAAAACCCAAAACTTCGATTTAATAGGCTAAGCATCCACGAGTCTCATTCCTTGAGATTTTAAACTGTGGAGAACGAGAGTTGATAGAGTCAATTATAAGTTTGGTATTCTTTCGTGAATTTATGTGAGTTAATTATAAGCCTATTCTCCCATCGCTTGCTAATAAATTTATCTGCAATAAATAAGGTTGTACGATTTGAAAAGTTACTTAGCTTCTAGCCCAAGATCGTTTAAAAGTTGCTCGGTATGGATTAGAGTTCATAGCCAAGGCATAACTTATTGAAGCGGGATGCGAAGATTGGCGAGTCCGAAAAGGCCCTAACAAGGCATGAGGGCTACATTTTGTTGCTAAAGATCCAAAAGTGATGTGAAGAATCATTTATCGGAAATCAATATGAAGGATCGAGACACACGACAAAAAGCAAATACTCCCCTAAAGATCATGGAGAAGTCTATCCGAAAAGGCCCTAACAAGGTATGAGGATAAATAGATCCAAGTCCAAAAAGGAGGCGGATCGTTGTATATCAAAGTCCAAAATAAAGATTTGAGAAAAATGAAGAAGTCGTGGTCCAAATATGAAGAATCTCTCAAAACTTCAAGTGAAGAAATTCCTATTATGAAGAGAAGACCATTATTTCATGAACGTCTCTCAAGATTTGAAGTATGAAGTCGCTGCCAAATATCGGTCCGAGAAAGATCTCAAATCGCGAAGAGAGTTATGCCAAGATATGAACTTTATGAGGTCCCGAGAAGCAGTTTTAAAAGATTTTGTCCTTTATCTAACTATTGATTAAATCGTCCCACTTTATTTTCAGCCTAAATAACTATCGAAATAAGTCAACAATACATCCTCGTGATCATTCAAGACAAAAATAAAATATAAGAGATACACCTAGGAATAAGGGAGTCTAAGTGAATAATTGGCCCACATGAGTTCGTGTTAGTTTGCTAACTTATAATAACAATGATCTCGTTTTTAAGCTTGGTTTGGAGAAAGTGAAAAGTTGAGGATGATGATTATTCATGACATTTCCAAAACCCAAGGTATGTTTTTGATTTTTTTACTTTGAATGTTTATAATTTTCTATCTCTTTAAATAAAGGCCAAAATGGATTGATTATGATGGGAAATGTAATCTTGCTTTGTAACTAATGCATTACATGAGGACATTGCAATGGTCAAGTGTAGGGGATTTGATAGGTGTGTAAACACCCATCCTTTTTACCACTTAATTACAATAATAACCGAGCCAAAACGTGTATTTTATGTCATTTATGTCGGAATTATGCGTGGTTTGTGTTTTTGTTATGATTTACGACGAAAAGGTGAAAAGTGGAGAAAACACGGGCATTCACGGGCTTTTATCGAAGAAAAAGACGAAAGACGAAGTCAAGAAGTCAAGAGTGCAAAAATAACGGAAGTCCAAGACCTATTCTAAAGATTTATCGAAGAAAAAGTCAAAAGACGGAAGTTTACTAAAAGCCGAAGAACTCAAGTCTAATTTATTGAAAAATTACAAGACGAGTTCAAAGAAATCCCGAGACAAAGTCGTTAAAGTCAAAGAATTAAGAAGATTAACAAAGAATTAAGAAGAGCAAGGACTTAATGACGCAATTAAGGAAAGAAGAAAGAGGGGAGGAAGCTTCCTAAGCACCTCCTAATCCTCCCCTATAAATAGAACATTAGGATTTACATTTCATTTTGTTGGCTAAGTGTGACAATTAGTCTTCCACCTTTTAATTACTTGTTCTTTAAATACATGTCAATTTAAATACTTGTCTTGCACCTTAAATACCTTTAATTTCAAGTAAGTTTCATTTTAATTCTTGTCAATCTTTACTTTTCTTGTCAATCTCCCATCTACCTTTCTTTTTATTGATTTAGTCTCATTGTTTAAGTGCTTATTGTGTTGCTTATTTGATTTATGTTCATGTTTTTATGCTTTTGGTTGATTTAGCTTATTAAATCTTTAGCTTATTTGTGATTTTTATTAAAAGTTGTTTTTATAAAGTTATTGTTTTTAAAAGTTTTTAAATTTTGGTTTTATAGCTCTTTCTTAAATCTAATTTGGATAAGTTTTTAGTTAAGTGCTTATTAGATTTTAGCTAAATTCTAGTCTTTAGCTTATTTGATTCTAGTTGTATTCCGGGTTTGGAAAACCCTCTTATTCCGAACAGTACCTCCATCTCTACATTCCGGATAGTTACATCTAATTATTCCGGATAAGCTACATTGGTTAATATTCCGGACAAGCTTCTATTGTACATTCCGGATAAAGTGACAGTTTATTCCGGATAAGCAATAGGTACGTTTATTCCGGATAGTGGTCAGAAGATTATTCCGGATAACCATCTCGACTGAAGATTCCGGATAAGCTTCGCGACAAAGTATTCCGGATAAGAGTGGTTGTGTTTATTCCGGATAAGGACTGCGAGTTGGTTATTCCGGATAAAGATCCGAAAGATATTCCGGATAAGCTGCAAAGATTATTCCGGATAAGTGAGTCTTCGTGTATTCCGGATAACTCGTCAACTAAAGATTCCGGATAAGGTCCAGGTGATTTATTCCGGATAAGCTTCTCTTGGTGATTCCGGATAAGACTCCGAACGGTGTTCCGGATAAGCAGCTTGAATATCATTCCGGATAAAGACTCAGGGAATTATTCCGGATAAGCTGCAAGATTTAGTATTCAGGATAAGGCTTCGTTCCAGTTATTCCGGATAGTGGTGACAACGCACATTCCGGATAAGAGTTCGAAGGTTTGTTCCGGATAAGAACTTGAAGAATTTTTTTGGATAAGCAGTGTCTAATTGGTTATTCCGGACAGTGACAGTGTTTTGGGATTCCGATTCAGGTTTTGTTTATTCTCTTTTATTTTCAAGCATTTATTTTCCCGCCATTTTCTTAAGTGTTATTTACTTTAATTGCTATTTACTTTTCGTCACGCTTTTAAATTCTCGCCATTTATTTTAAGTTATATTTAGATTTAAATTAACGTCATTTTCATTTATGTCTTGCATTTTTAATTACTACAACGACACAACTATTTGTTTCACCAAAGAACGACTGAGTCGCATAGTTAACCAGGATCAATTCGATTAGACCACAACAACGAACTTTATAACTTTCTTACTTGGTAAAAGCCAGTTATTATATTGCTAGAACACTCAGAGTGATACTACTTAGTATTCACAATGATGAGTGGAAATCCTTACAGTGTTAACATCAAACAGCACTGCGGTAGATCATATGCAAGATTCTTTATGAATTGAACATGTGTAAAACTGAAAAGCAACAGCGGTTTGATTGTGAATTAAATCAAACTCGTTTCAGGTTTCTAAGCAATATCTTTATGGTCTTGCCAGAACATTCAGAGTGATATTCATTAATATTCATAGTGACGAATGGAAATCCTTCTAGCGTCTACGGTAGGTGACTTGTGAGATTCTTATGAATCAAACTTGTGTCAACTGGAAAGCAGCAATGGTAAGATTCTTAATGAATCAAACTTGTTCTAGGAATTTGAATTGACGACTTTAATCAAGCGGATATTTATCCAATTGATTCACTCTTTATCTTCGCAGTCTTGCTTTGAGACGGTCGAGTAAAGAGAACGGCTAGTACAGCCGCGAAACCCTGTCAAGGAGATTCTTAATTGAATCTACCTATCACAGGTACGGTATTTAATATCGTATAACGGTCTTCACCGACCTTAGGTAAAACGCTACCGATTTAGGACGAATGTCAAAGCCATTCAGTCCGTGTCTATGTTTTGTCTCGAGAAGATGGCGTTACGGTGTACTCAGCAAAGTCAAAGATTCAAAACCACATTCTCATGCCTAAAGACATATTCAACAATTAATAGTGTGAGCATGTGGATGAAGACACAAGATCGCAAGATGGCAAAGACAAGTCAAGGATGATTTGAAGATCTCAAGATCAAAAGACAAAGTCGAAAGACAACGACAAAGGCTCAAAGATCACAACATGAAGAAAAAGACTACCATTACACGTTCAAGACTCATTTATGGCGAGATTAGTAATCTCTACAAATTTCCTAAATGACCAAGGTTTATGACCTCTCATTGGGGGAGATTGTTAGCCTCAAAATATTGAGTCAAACAAGAATGCTCGGTCATATGTTTATTATGTATCGTAAATTAGAACGTTGTAATAGGTAGTAGATTAGTCGTGTATAACGGGCTTAACTTTAAGCTAAGGTTCATTCATAAGTAACCAAAGCCCAATAGGAAAGCCCGGCCCATGTAGTATAGTCCATACAAGCCCACATGTAGGGGGACTATAAATACCCTTCTTAGCATGTTAGGAAGGGTGTTGGTTTATTTCATTTTCTTCTAATCTAATATTTCACAAGTTTCTCCAACCATTTCTCTCTACTTTCTCTCACTACTTTCTCTCTCTAAAATTCATCTCATATCTACCTTTCTTTCTTCATAAATTCGTATTATATCATTATATATTAGGGACAACAATAAGCTCTGATAAGCTCTGATAAGCTTATGCGCCAACCATAGCCATTCCAAACAAATTGTAGAATTTTGTTTTACCTGAAAGTGCTTACACAAAATTTGCCCTTAGAGGGGACGGTATGGTAGCTGGTGGGTGGGCTGGCCACGACGGCGCGAGGTGTCACACCCCACCATGGCGGAATATAGGACGCGACGTATGGATATCATCACAACAAACGGTGTCTCTATAGAGAAAACTAAAATGCAACTATAATGTCATAAATGGCGACACAAAGGTCATGACAATATCTCAACATAGCAGGAGTCTAGGTAAGTAGGTAACAGTCCTACCACTTACCTAAGACAAACAATAAACATAAACCAAACAAACATATAGGTAAACTAAGAAGGAACGGGGATCTCCTTATATATGCAATCCTAAGGCATCCAAGTCTAGCCACTTCTATCCTCACGCTTAACCACATTCACACCTGAAAGAGACACTAAAACACGTCAACATAATGTTGGTTAGATTCATAGGTTTAGACTCAAACGCCAAAATCATATCATAAGCTGTGAGTACAACCAAAAGTTAAAAACATATGGACAATGTGATACTAATATGCATTAACAAACTAACATTCAAGATTTAACTAATCAAACCAAAACTCAGGCTCCCATCCATACCAAACACCATACTCCCATAGGCATCCAAACACCTATGAACCAAATCCCAATCCAAGGCTCCCAGCCTTACCAAACACCATGGTCCCATAGATGCTCACACATCTATGTACCTCCCCAAGGCCCCGCCTTGTCAACAACCCCTTGGTACCAAGTCAAAACATAAACAATCAAGAATTATCTAGCAGTTAATCACATAAGTATGCACACATAAGTCCATTACCAACACCAAACATTCACAACATAAATTTATAAATAACATAACACAGTGTCTCTTCCATCCCATCTAGAAGTAAAAAACAATAGTAAACATGGGACTATGAAACTTACCTGATTGAGCTTCCCCAAACATCCGCGCACTAGCAAAAAGCTAATCAACCAAAAACGCATAATCAAAACATTGAACCAAACACTAAAATGGCTCATCAACCTATGATGGACATCTAACCTTCTCCCATATATATACCTCATATATATGCTCTAAGCATCTCATTACACCCCTCTATAAAGCCCTTAACTCGTTTTACTTCATAACACATCCCGTTAACATTTTATCAAAAACAGTCCCAGTTTTAGGTCTTCAAACTATAAGCCAAACACCCACCTAAACACACCCATAATCTCTGTAAAGGGAATATTTATGCCCTTACATATGTTAGCTAACACCTCCCACTTGACCCAACCTTAAAGCTACTGTTAAGGCCCTGATATATATATATATATATATATATATATATATATATATATATATATATATATATATATATATATATATATATATATATATATATATATATATATATATATATATATATATATTTATATATATATATATATATATATATATATATATAGATATATATATATATATATATATACATATATATATATATATATATATATATATATATATATATATATATATATATATATATATATATATATATATATGTATATATATGTATATATATATATATATATGTATATATATATATATATATATATATATATATATATATATATATATATATATATATATATATATATATATATATATATATATATATATATATATATATATATATATATATATATATATATATATATATATATATATATATATATATATATATATGTATATATATATATATATCTATATATATATAAATATATATATATATATATATATATATATATATATATATATATATATATATATATATATATATATATATGTTTATATATATATGTATATATATATATATATATATATATATATATATATATATATATATATATATATATATATATATATATATATATATATATATATATATATATATATATATATATATATATACATATATATATAACATATATATATATATATATATATATATATATATATATATATATATATATATATATATATTTATATATATATATATATATATATATATATATATATATATACATATATATATAAACATATATATATATATATATATATATATATATATATATATATATATATATATATATATATATTTATATATATATAGATATATATATATATATATACATATATATATATATATATATTAGTTTCGTAACCCGCCCAACGGGCGGGGTCGCTTTTTTTCTTGTTCAGGGTTTATTGTTGTGCGTTTTTAGTTTCTTGAATTTGTAATTTAACATTTTGTATATTTTAGTTATTTTTTACGCTTAATTAACGTTTGTTTGTGGTCAACAGGCGGGATTGTTTTCTTTGCATAATATGAACGAACCATTGACGATGAACCGATGACTCGGTAGGGTTGACCCAATGATCAGTCTCCTTACCCGGTGACTTAACCGGATTAACCTGGTGGTGAAACCGTATCCTGATATATTGCTATAATATGATTCTTAAACTTATGTTAAAGATATTTTAAAAGATTTAAAACCAAATCCGAATTTTAAAAAAAATATTTCGAAATTAATAAAAAATTTCCATGTCTAAACCTCAAAAACATGCATTAATGAAAACAACAACCTTTACACTCCGATAAACCTTAAAAAGAATATCAAATTTCACAAAAACAGCGTTATGTTATTTTCCTATAATGGAATGACGGAATTTTAACAGTAGTAATTGTTATTTTGGGTCTTTAACTATATTTTTATCTTATGCAAGTGTTTGTGTTTAATTTTTTTATTCAATGGCAATTTTTACATGTCTAAACCTTTACACTCGGATAAATATTGAGCTACGGAAATTCATCCGAAATTTAGAAAATAAAAAAAATTTGAAACTTAAAAAGAAAACTACTAAAAATATTTCGAAAGTTAAAAAAAAATAAAGGGGTTGTTTAGTTGTGAAAACTTTTCATAATTATCTGCTATTAAATTTCTAAAGGAGGAAAGAGATTTCTTTTCTTGAGTAGAGTTGAAAATCTTGAACACCTGATAATAACAAAATAAAAATCGGATGATAACGAAAAAATCAGACAGAAACGTAAAATAATCGGATAAAAATGTAAAATCAGAAGAAAAAGGAAAAAAATATTGCCGAAAACTTAAAAATTCGGACAAAAACATAAAAAATCGGACGAAAACATAAAAACACTGAGAAAAACGTAAAACAACTGATGTAAACGTAAAAATACTGATGAAAACGGACTAACTCGAAGAAAAAAACTTAAAAATAATGACGAAAACGTAAAAAACTGACAAGAACATGAAAAAGTAACGAATGTATAAAAATATCTAACGAAGACATAAAAAACTGACAAAAAAGTGAAAAAAAAAAACCAACGAAAACGTGAAAAACGAAGAAACGTAAAGAAAACTGACAAAAACGTGCGAAGTTGTCGAAACGTAAAATTTTTGAAAAAAAACGTTAAAAAGTGACGAAAATGTAAAATAGGGTTAGAAATAGATATGCGATTATATTTTATTTTTATTAGGGAAAAGAAATAGAAAGGTAATATGGGGTATTCTAGTTTCTATATAATATTAGAAAATAAAATTTTCATGATTTTTGAAAAATATTGAATTTTTTTTTTGTAATAAACATGTTTTTAATCCAAAATATAGAAAATAAAAAATTTAAAAAATAAACATGTTTTTTATAGTTTACGCTAAAACATAATTTAAAATGTACAATATTTTTATATATATTGTTTTGTGATTTGATATGTTTTATTGAATGAATAATAGTTCTTTGTTGTGGTTTGTGTATTTTCTTTTGTCTTTTTTAATTTGTAATGTAATGTTTAGTATATTTTTGTTATAGTTTACGTTAAAATAAGTTTTGCTAAAATAAGTTTTATATATAATTTAAAATATATAATTGTTTTTTATTTTTTATATTGTTTTATGATTAAATGTATTTTATTGAATGAATACATATTTCTTTGTTGAAGTTGTGTATGATTTTGTAGCGATGTGTGTCAAATCGCACATAAAAACATTATCAAAATATCCTCGAAATAGACTAATAAGACTTAAATATGCTAAATATAAGTAAAAATATGTTTTTATACTTACTGAGTCTTGAAGATACAAAATATATAAAATGAATTAGAAATGGTGATTTGCGATGCGTTTTGTCGATGTTTGCACTTTTTTTAGATGCAAACGGGGTTTATATTTAATCACATGCACACCATTGAGAAGAGCACGAGATTACTATTCCAAAGGTACTTTTATTTTTCATTGGGGCCATTCGATGCATCTTTTATAGGTCGGACAAAGCTATGTATTATATAAGCCCAACACAAGCCAAAAGAAACTATCTTTAAATATATAGGTTTGCATAGTTATAATTAAAACTATGCATAGCACAGTTGGTAAACGGTGTGGTGCTAAGTTTTGAGGGAGGAGACCAAGGTTCAAATCTTGTTAGTGGCACTTTTTGTCATTAATTAATTTAAACCGTTTCATGTCTCACCCGGTCCAAAAAAACGTCCGACTCGGTTCAAATTAAACATGACCCGAAGTCTGACCCGGTTCAGATCAGACCTGGCTCAGCCCAAACTTGAACCGGACCGGTTTAGTTCCGACTCGGCCCATACGTGAACCAGATCGGTCCTGACCCGGCTCGGCCCAAAATGGAACCAGATCGGTCCTGACCCGGCTCGGCCCAAAATTGATCCGGACCAGTACTGATCCGACTCAGACCAGATTTGTCCAGACCGGTACAGAACCTTCTTGGCCCAGACATGAACCGGACCGGTCTAGAACATTAAAACGCGGCTCCAAAACGCAGTTTTCAAAACGCGAATTTGAATAAACTGCGATTCCAAACCAAAATTTCAGGGAATTTGGAGATTTTCTAGGAAATTCTAAAATACTATTGGCTAAAAGATGTGACTGGGATATGACTGGATTAAAAAGTGTGGTTTCAAATCATAATTATACATATATATATATATATATATACTTTCGTCATTGTAGATTTACTGATTTTAAACATACAAAAAGTTTGTTATGATTAGGGGGTCTTACCCTAAACCACAACCTTAGCCCAAGTGCAGATACTTACTATAATATATAAACCATCTCTCATGTTCGTTAGAAGATCCCAATGCAACCCTAAGTACCCCAAACAACCCAAAACTTAAATGAAAACAGGCTGAATTCAAAACTGTTTTGACCTCCGACTATTGTAACCTGTTTTTGACCCACTTCCCGACCTCCACTTTAGTTCTCGTTTCTTGCATTGGAAAGCCACTTCAATTACCTTTTCAGGGATACTTGGATCGCAAAATAAGAGTTTGTAGAACTCCCAATATGACCAAAACAATTGACTCAAAATTCTGCCCAGTTTTTAAAAACGGGTTTAACAAAATCAACCTCATTAATTAACCCTAATCCCATTAAATACAAGCCCTAGTTTATGTAATCATCATATTATGATTAATATACCATTAATTTACTTTTTTTAAATTAACCGTAACCTAAATCCATCATAAGATGATTAAAGAAAACATAAAAACAATTTAATTGAAAAGGGATTAAACACTTTACCTTTGATTTATGAAAACCCCCAAAATTATGAAGAACCCTAAAAACCCTCTATGAAACCCATGACTTTTTATATCTCCAGGGAAAAATAATGAATTTGTTTTTAATAAATACATTATATAGGGTATGGGTGAATCCAAGTCCAACCCATAGCCCACTTACCTTTTCTTTCTTTTTTTTCCTTTTTTTTTCTTTCTCCTTTTCTTGCGTCCAAACCGACCCAACCCTTTTCTTTTTTTTTCTTTTTTTTATTTTTATTACATATTATTAAGTTATTAATAATACCTTAATTTACCTTAATTTATTTCAGCTCCTAAAGCCTCCAAAACCTCAAAACCGTAAAACTAGTCAAATTTACGCGTTTTACCGTAAAATTCGTAAAATATACACTTTTAAAAAAATCTCAAATTTTGAAATAAACTTTAACTAAGTCCTAAATGACTTAAAACCATCCCGAAAAATATCCATATGACTAATTACCTCATCCGAGACCTCTAAAAGTCATAAAATATACACTTTAAAAAAAACCCAGGGTTGTCACATCACTCCCTCCTAATAGAAATCTCGTCCCGAGATTTACTCCTTAGGATCAAACACACAAACAACAAATCACATGAGGATACTTGTTCTAAACGAACTCCCCTCATTTCCACGTGAACTTTAGTTCAAGTTTCAAAATACCACATATACAAACTAAAAATAATTAAACTCATTGCCAAACTCTTGACCTCACAGCGAATAAATCTCACAGATGACTCTTTGATAAAACAAAGACTCTTGTTAACACAAGTCCCGAATAACCGTACATGCAAAATGCATTCTCAAACAACCTTTACCAATCTCAATACATGAAATGTATCACGTATACAACTCATTTCCCCCAGGTAATTCTATGCTCATAAGCTAATGGTCTGATCTTTCCAAATATCATAAATGGACCTACAAAACTCTACATCAACTCTTCCATTTTACCAAAACATACCACCCGTTACTATGGGTGAAACTTCCTACATAACTTTGTCACAAACTCTAGTGGTTTCCTCCTTTTCTACATAGCATCCCTTGTTGCTCTCATTCTGTCCACAAACACCATTACCACATTAGTAGCCTCTTTTACCAATTCTAGTCCACAATGGGGACAACTCATCCTATCCTTTCATATAGTGCCTCAAATAGTATTTATCGACTTCTAGTATGATAATCATCATTATATGAAAACTCAGCCATCGCTAATGAGTTTCCTAACTCCCTCTAAATCAATCACTCATGCCCTCAGTGTAACTCCTAAGGTTGTATAAATATCTCACTTGCCTATCCTTTTCCCAGTTAGCTGGATATACTCATATCCAATCATGTTCATCAACTCCCTTCAGTCCGTACCCCAAGCTACTTAAAAATTCCAATTTCCTTACAAAGTGACCTATGACGGTCTTTCACATATCCATTAGTTCTCCCAATCCAAATCATCTTATGATCAATACACATCATCAAAAGGACGGTTAACTCAGTTAGACCAAGCCCTTCGTCCCTATGGCACATCACACCTATAACTCCTCATACATTCGATTATCGATACTAAGCCTCCCAAACAATCAGTTGCCATTTCCCTTTCTACACTCCGACAGTATTAGCCTGCGTTGTGCTTTATTCTACTCATTAAGCTCTACCAAAGTTTTACCTCTGGTTCCTATCTCGACCTATTTCATTCATGCTTCGCTTCTATACACACTTCCTTCTTCCTCCTCAACTCATACCATACATCACGATGTGATGCTTCCCATCGTTTCTTCCCTTGCCATAATCCTTCATAAGGCATTCCATACATATTAGGTTAACTTTTACACAAAACCTCTTATCCCATCACATCTGTACGCAATCCTTCCAACTTCTCAACTATGTGACTTCCCATTCCTCTTGAATTATGAGATGAATTAGTCAGTCTATCGACTATCACCTAAACTCTCGTCGTACTTATTCATCCACCCCATTATGTATCCCTTTCACCAATTGCGTCCTTACATCGCTCTTTCTAAGTTACTCCTATCTACGTAGAAAGTATAGTTTACGTCCCTTTTCTCCATACGATTGTCCAAGCCACACAACATACACGTTGACGCGTTCTCTGCTTTAGACAACTCAACTCGTGCAACCTATGTCCTTTATCCAAACCGCCCTAATACGTCATCCCTATAGTTCAAGTTCGTCTCAGCTTCACCTCATCCTTCTTATTCCATGTCTCATCGACCATGCTTGCCTTTCCCAGATGGTACTTGGCCTTGCAATTTTCTTTCATCAATTAACTCCACCCATCACCTTTGCCAAATGTTCAACCAAGATGATTGAATATGTGTTGGAGACGTTCATGATCCGTATAGATCATTCTCCACGTCTCGTACACCAAATTCCTCTAGCATTCTAGGCAGATATAACAGTCCAGCTCCACTAACTAAGTCTATCCAGTTCTTCCAAATCTTCAGTTCCTGCAACGTATAAGCGATCGCCTTTCTTTGTCGTCCTCGTATGCGTCCAAATCTTTGCTCTGCGTATCGTCATGCTTCGCGAATTCATCCAGTCCTTCCGATAATGCCAAGATCGGCTCATTATCCAATCCACTTCTTCAGCCTCCAAAATGCTTCCTCATCCTTCTTCACTTCGCCCCTTGCTGGTTCCATGATATGCCATCATCTCTAACTACTCATCATGGTAGACTTAATACTAAAACTCACACTTGAAAATCTCACGTATAATTCCACTCCAAAACCAACACATACTTCGCCTCACTCTCCTTCTTAGACTTTGAGTAGATCAAGATGTCGTCGATACTCCCGATGATAACTCATTTATATACGTTCATGCACACCCGCTTCATTGACTCCATGTAATCCGCTAGTGCTTTGGCGAAGCCAAATGCATAACGTAAACCCAAATCGTTCATACAACATCCTTAGCAGTTTCAACTATGCCCTCCTTGCACCCTCTCTTAGCGGCAATACGAATAAACTCCTACCTCTTTCTACTTGCAAAATTCTACACGCATCTTAAAGACCGGTACTTCCTCTCATCGGACCACTCAACCTCTTTCCACATCCAATCTACTACTAAGCAACTCAACTTTACCTTGCGTCCGTTGCAATTTCCATCAACTCTTGTTCTTGAAATCATTCCATCAACAATTTCCTTGGAAATGCACTAACTGCAACTCCTCTCACTTCTCCTACTTGCTCTATTCATGGTTCTATCTCAAAATAATAGGCAAACCTACTAAATTTCAGGAAATTTTTCAAAAAACATACATGCCTTACGAACAATATCCCCTTCCAACATTCTCTATGGCACGTTACTTGTGCCAATATCCATACATTTCACAAATCTCTATTCATCTCCCTTGGCACTCCTAATAGACCTCATGACCACATTAGTTTGTCTACGAACCTCTTTCCTCCCCACTAAGGGTATTCCGACCGTTCTCTCATGGTCACCTACTTAAGCGTATAGGCGCGACCAAGTCTTTCATATGGCTACCTCAACGCTCCCGAACAATACGAAACCAAAACTACATCCTGAATCCATCAGATACGATCAACGAATCAAACCCACGGATAACTAACGACATTTCACGTGCACCAATTAAAACAAGTCAAAAACCACGAGACTCAAAAGAAAACTCAAACCCAGAACATGTATCAATTCAAAATGACCCATGACGACGAAAAATAATCCAAGAAACACCCAATGGCAACCAAAACATATGACGCCCCGCGACATATTATTTAAACCGTGCAAAAGACCGACCTTTCCAAAAGAATATATTTTTATTTATTATTATTTTTTTACCTTCCCACATCTATGTGACTCAAACCATCTACAAACAACCTTCTAGGCGATCTCAAAACTGAACCCAAAGACTAGGTATCCCGTGCACCCCAAATAAAAATAAACTACTATTCAAAACTCAACCTTAAACCCGACACTTGTACAACAATTGCGACCAGTCCACTGACCTCCCATGACCATACTTTCTGAATATTTGAAAAGTACGTTCCGAGTACATAATTTTTGGCTTTTGAATCACTCAAAAAGCTCTAAAAACGAACAAGTTATGACCAAAACAGTTTTATATTAATGAAAGATAAAATTGTATGTGAAATCTTCATAAACTCAATTTAACCTTGTATTAATAATTATAAATGACGTGAATCGGTTAAACTCAATTATATAAACTATGTAAGTAGAAAGAGATTTTACTTCGCTTTATTTTAAAGAAAATCTTTTAGAATTTGAAATAAATAAGTGTTGATTAAAAAGAAATCTTATGTTACATCTTGTTTCAAACACGACTCCAACACCTTACCCTTATTTTACCGAATACAACCAACTATCTAACCCTATAATAGATTTCCAAGTCCCCCTTTTTCTCAATATATACCGACCAAAAGAAATGTAAGACCCAACACAAAAGATTTCATTATCTCAAAAGAAATCCCAAGTTATTTCAATCCAAGAACACCATTTTAAAACGTACACGTGAAATACGAAACTCAAAGAATACGCTACAAGACACACTTCAAAAGATTCAAAACGTCGTTGAAACTCCACCAAACTCAAGCTCTAATAAATTATTTAAACACAAGAGAGTACTAGGTACGTTCAAGTTATAATAACTACTGAACGACCGTAAATCATACCATAACATCTATTAGTATATATACATCCGCATATGTATACCTATTGAATCTCCCAAACATACTCGTTATCATACATGTCAAGTCAATCAATCTCTTTATACGCTCGTTTTTTTCCATACGAGTAATCACCATCTCACCGTGCCACAACAAGGCATAAAGCCCACCTCCAAAACCAAACCATATCGTGTGACCCCATAATCACACAACACAACTATAACCCAAAACATATAACACAAAAAGAACGATAGCCATCTCATAGGCAGCCATTACATAAACCCATATGTTATACGTATACCCAAATTCTACATCTCATCATATACAAGCATGTACTAACCCTCTTTCATGCAATCATACTTGAGAACCCATTGAAGTTGTGGTACTTGTATAACTATGTTGGCCACCATACTTATACAATTACCCTTTCCCCAATGCACTCCCTCCTATGATGACACTTATAAGAATCAATACAACATATAACACATAAATCCATCTACTCACATAAGCTCATAACCACATAACCAATAAAGTCCAAAACTCCATCTATTAAAATAACATAGTAATACTCTTGAAATACGTAAATCCATAGTCTAGCTAAAACAGCATAGACTAAATCCAAAACGAAAACATAATCAGTTATAAGTCATGTCGCCCGTAAGAGTGGAAACAGCTTAAAACCCTTCATATCCACCTACTCCTAATAACTCGAACCACCACATGATTCTTAGGGAACATGACTTAAACATCAAAAGAAAATAATATCTCTCGGGTACATAAAATAACCCAACAAAAGATAGAAACTACCATGTACCAAATTATGTACTATAATGTACAATTTAAGCAAAATACGACAATGACTAGCGTGGATGATTATGGTTCAACCTTCACTAGTCACAACCCGAAAAGAAAATAACATGTGGCTAAGTATGAACTTACTATGGTTCAATTCATACTAGTCAAAAAATCGTAATAAATAACATCCCAACACATCAATTATTATAAAATGCACACATACTCCTATGACGCCTATATGCAGGGACCCTTAAGCTATAAACTAGGCTACGCGACTAGGCAACCTAATTCTCTATAACCATTGTCTCTGATACCATTCTGTCACACCCCACCATGGCGGAATATGGGGCGCGACGTATGGATATCATCACAACAAACGGTGTCTCTATAGAGAAAACTAAAATGCAACTATAATGTCATAAATGGCGACACAAAGATCATGACAATATCTCAACATAGCAGGAGTCTAGGTAAGTAGGTAACAGTCCTACCACTTATCCAAGACAAACAATAAACATAAACCAAACAATCATATAGGTAAACTAAGAAGGAACGGGGATCTCCTTCTATATGCAATCCTAAGGCATCCAAGTCTAGCCACTTCTATCCTCACGCTTAACCACATTCACACCTGAAAGAGACACTAAAACACGTCAACATAATGTTGGTGAGAGTCATAGGTTTAGACTCAAACGCCAAAATCATACCATAAGCTGCGAGTACAACCAAAAGTTAAAAACATATGGACAATGTGATACTAATATGCATTAACAAACTAACATTCAAGATTTAACTAATCAAACCAAAACTCAGGCTCCCAGCCATACCAAACACCATACTCCCATAGGCATCCAAACACCTATGAACCAAATCCTAATCCAAGGCTCCCAGACTTACCAAACACCATGGTTCCGTAGATGCTCACACATCTATGTACCTCCCCAAGGCCCCGCCTTGTCAACAACCCCTTAGTACCAAGTTAAAACATAAACAATCAAGAATTATCTAGCAGTTAATCACATAAGTATGCACACATAAGTCCATTACCAATGCCAAACATTCACAACATAAATTTATAAATAACATAACACAGTGTCTCTTCCATCCCATCTGGAAGTAAAAACAATAGTAAACATGGGACTATGAAACTCACCTGATTGAGCTTCCCCAAACATCCGCGCACTAGCAAAAAGCTAATCAACCAAAAACGCATAATCAAAACATTGAACCAAACACTAAAATGGCTCATCAACCTATGATGGACATCTAACCTTCTCCCATATATATACCTCATATATATGCTCTAAGCATCTCATTACACCCCTCTATAAAGCCCTTAACTCGTTTTACTTCATAACACATCCCGTTAACATTTTATCAAAAACAGTCCCAGTTTTAGGTCTTCAAACTATAAGCCAAACCCCCACCTAAGCACACCCATGATCTCTGTAAAGAGAATATTTATGCCCTTACATATGTTAGCTAACACCTCCCACTTGCCCCAACCTTAAAGCTACTGTTAAGGCCCTAATATATATATATATATATATATATATATATATATATATATATATATATATATATATATATATATATATATATATATATATATATATATATATATATATATATATATATATATATATATATATATATATATATACTTTCGTCATTCCAGATTTACTGATTTTAAACATACAAAAAGTTTGTTATGATTAGGGGGTCTTACCCTAAACCACAACCTTAGCCCAAGTGCAAATACTTACTATAATATATAAACCATCTCTTATGTTCGTTAGAAGATACCAATGCAACGCTAAGTACCCCAAAACTTAAAAAGAAAACATGCTGAATTCAAAACTGTTTTGACCTCCGACTGTTGTAACCTGTTTTTGACCCACTTTCCGACCTCCAATTTTGTTCTCGTTTCTTGCATTGGAAAGCCACTTCAATTACCTTTTCAGGGATACTTGGATCGCAAAATAAGAGTTTGTAGAACTCCCAATATGATCAAAACAATTGACTCAAAATTCTGCCCAGTTTTTAAAAACGGGTTTAACAAAATCAACCTTATTAATTAACCCTAATCCAATTAAATACAAGCCCTAGTTTATGTAATCATCATATTATGATTAATATACCATTAATTTACTGTTTTTAAATTAACCCTAACCTAAATCCATCATAAGATGATTAAAAAAAAATAAAAACAATTTAATTGAAAAGGGATTAAACACTTTACCTTTGATTTATGAAAACCCCCAAAATTATGAAGAACCCTAAAAACCCTCTATGAAACCCACGACTTTTTTTTATCTCCAGGGAAAAATAATGAATTTTGTTTTTAATAAATACATTATATAGGGTATGGGTGAATCCAAGTCCAACCCATAGCCCACTTACCTTTTTTTTTTCTTTCTCCTTTTCTTGCGTCCAAACCGACCCAACCGTTTTCTTTTTTTTATTTTTTTTCTTTTTATTACATATTATTAAGTTATTAATAATACCTTAATTTACCTTAATTTATTTCAGCTCCTAAAGCCTCCAAAACCTCAAAACCGTAAAACTAGTCAAATTTACGCGTTTTACCGTAAAAGTCGTAAAATATACACTTTAAAAAAAAATCTCAAATTTTGAAATAAACTTTATAACTAAGTCCTAAATGACTTAAAACCATCCCGAAAAAAATATCCATATGACTAATTACCTCATCCGAGACCTCTAAATGCTAAACCGTAAATCGTAAAAATACGATTTTCTGTAATACATATACGTATACGTAAAACCACCAAATAACACCATCTCACTTCATAGTCACTACCATGTGAACTCATGAACATGAAATCATCACACATCGTTTCACTCACAAGGTACCCCGTACCGGAAACGATATCCAAACCACAATCTATACACACCAATAAGCACATAAACACGTAAAGACACGTAACTAGCACAAAATAAAACTAAGTGACGAACCTCAAAACCAGGGTTGTCACACGAGGCCACGGCGGCGCCAACCACACCGTGGCTCGCGTCGTCGAGTTTGGGTTGGCTACTACCAGCCGACGCCATGGCCACGACGCGACCCCATGGCGCAGCCAACCACACCGCGGCTCGCGCCATGGGTCGCGTTATGGTTTTCGTTTTAATTTTTTTTTTTTTTGAAAATTTGAAAATGTTACCGTTGGGGGTAACGGATTTTTTTTTAAACACTTTTTGACCATTGGAAGGGGAAAAAAACCCCATTTTTTCATCTTTTTGACCTATAAATCCCACCTCAATTTACCCACAAATCACGCCTTTTTCAACATCTAATTTCTGTATTTTTTCTATCCACCATGAGTCAAAATCCTAATCCAAACCAATACCCGAATCAATGGTTAAACAATTACTTTTCCGATCCTCAAAATCAAATTCCTTCTACTCAACTACCGAATTCGTCTTCTTCGTCTAACCCGAATACTCCCTCATCCGCAACATCTAGCACTTCAAGAACATTCGCCAACTATAATCAACTCCCAAATCCGTTCACTAACTTCCCACAACAACAAAACCCGTTTCTTACTTGTACACCCGAGCAATTTAATATGTGGTTCCAACAATCCCAACAATCACAAATCTTCCAACAATCACAACAATTTCAAACCTTTCCTCAACACTCTTCACAAGAAACACAAGAACCCGAACAAAACAATGAACCCGAAGAACCCGAAGAACAAGTCGATGCACAACCGAAGAAAGGTCCGAGGAAGAAAAGTGTTGCTAAAAAAAACCCAAAGAACAAAGCCGTGGCCGCGGCTACACAACCACCTCCGAAGTCGGACCGTTCTTTTTTGAGCCAACGTGAGGAAGAAGTTTTGGCCGAGTGTTGGATTGAAGTATCCGAAGACCCGAAGGTCGGGACCGATCAACCACACGATACGTTTTGGTACCAAGTTATGGATATGTATAACGATCGGCTTAAGGATGAGGGTTTTAAAGCTCGAAACAAAAATATGTTAACCGGGAAGTGGACAAATTTGAACCGCGAGGTTCATTGGTTTAATTCGCTTTATGAAAACGCCAAACTTTTGAGTGGCGAAAATCAAGATGATTTGATGGCTCGTGTGATGAGTTTGTATCGAGATGAAAACGGGAACATGGAGTTTCCACACAAAAGTGCTTGGCTTGTTTTGAAAGACAAGTATAAATGGAAAAATCCCGATTCAACTCGAACACGCCGGGCACGAGGGAAGATAGCCGATCAAGATCCGGATCTTTTTAATGACGATGAGATCCCTCGTCCATCCGGTGCTCCAAGAAAGGCCAAGGTTCAACGCTCGACAAGTTTATCCGCCACTTCGGGGTCTCAAAAAGAACAATTGGTGGATATGCTACAACAACAAATGTTATCCGATCGTGAAACTAAAAAGGAACGATTGGACCGAGAGGTGGCGGCTAGAATAGAAGTGGTTGCACTTCAAAAAAGGAACGAGGATTTGCAAATCCTTCGATACGACACTACCGGATTAAGTCCACAAGACGTGGCGAGGATCGAGAAGCTCAAAGACGAGGCGCATGCAAAATATTTTAATTTTTAAGTTTATTTTTGTATTCGTTTTTTTTATTCGGTAATTTTTTTTTTTTTAATTTCGTGTTGTTTTTTTTTCTATTAGTAATTGTAATTTTTTTTATTAATGAAAATTTAAGTTTATGTTAATTAATTGTTGAAAAAAAAAAGTGGTGGGTGACGACGACACGAGAATTATCGTGTTAACCAGAGAGGGGGTTGAGCCATCGTGGGAGTTTTGATGTAGTGGGAGTAAAAAGTGATGTGTGCATCACTTTTTTCCCACTATACGATCACGAGCTCAAGCTGAAACAAACACACCTACTAAACAAAAAGAGCGACTGATGGCGCCTTTGATTTCAAATTAACCAAACATTCCCTAAATTCAAAACCCATCATCACTCTTCCTTTCAATCTCATTTAGGGCTCACTGAAAAATGATAGTACGAACACCTTTAGCTAAGAAACGAAGACCCGATGAATCATCCGACAGCCCTAACCCCGGCTCCGGTCAATTCGTTATCTTCGAAGACCTTCCGGTCCCGGTTCCGGAACCCGAACAGCATCAACATTCATCCGATCAGATGCTTTGCACTTATCAGTGCCGCCAGCTGGTATTTAAACTAATTAATAGCTATTTTGTATAACCTTGCTAGGCTTTTTTTTATTTCTAATACTTGTTATCAATTGGTACTTGTAATTTATTTCTCGTATCTGTTCGATATGTTAAGGATAGGTGTTTGGTTAACAACCTAGGTCTCTTATTAATTCGTTATTAGACACTCGCACACAAACTACTTAACTAGACTTTTAACATCCGTAGTGTTTATACATAGTCAGTCCAGTTAAGTTTCATATGATGATTAGTCGATTATTATTGACTTCGACCTTGAAATGTAGGTTCGATTGCGGTTCAGTTGATTTTTGAGCCTGTCTTTTAGTAGTTGAGTTGACCTCGGGCTTGGTATACTAGACTCGCTTGGCTCAAATTTCCTCTTAGTCGTAAGTAATAAATAGAGCCTAAATTGTGAATTTTTTCGCGCCCAAAATTGTATAAAACACACGGATGTGATGGTAATTGTATAACTTTTGTTGAATTTAGTGCTGATTTAGATGCCGGAGGTCATTCCGTCATTTTCAAGCTCTGCACTAAGGTTATAAATAACTGTCAAACAAATTTTAGGAATTCTAGAAAAAATACCTAGGCCTTGTTTGTTGATTTTTAGTTGTTATCAGTTGGTAGGTGTAAGTAGCGAATTGAATTTTATTTGTTTCACGTTTTAAAATGTGTAAGGTTGTGAAACTCACCAGGCTTGTCTACCTTGTAGCGAGTAATCACAATTTTATTTATGGTTTTGAGATTATATGTCTGACGTGTTTGTAGGATCATACATCTGTTTATAAGGCCATAGAAATGTGTTTGGATACATAAACATAGTTTATTAATTACTTCAAAATGAGTTTGTTTATAGGTTTCTCCGTTTCTGTTTCCAATTCTATGAGAAATTGATGCTTTATTTTTAACTGACTAAAAACCGGAGCTAAATCTATCACTGTTGACCCAAATGATTATGTGAACGGCTTAGGTATTTGTTAGTTTAGAGGGTGTTTGGGACTGCACCTGCTTATACACACAAGTGAATAAGTAGCTTTAATATAAGCATTCTGAGAATTAGTGTTTTTAATTTGCTTATATTGTCGGAAATGTTAAAGATATGCAATAAGTAGATAAAGGAGTAAAAAGAAGTCTCATTCGCTTATTAGATATGATGATATAAAGAAATCCTAATCTTATGTCAAGTAAGCACTTTGAAATAAGTTGCTCCTGAAGTGCTTATATATCTAAAATAAGCAATCTTAAACACCCTCTCATTGCTTCATATCTATTGTATGACAAGTATTACCATCACAGGTCAAAGCAGATTTCATGGATGCTTTAAGCAGCGCAGAGAAGAAAGCACATGATTATCAATCCAAAGTTGAGACAATGGATGACAATCTGCGCAAATCTGGTGAGTCAAATTTCAAGTATTGGGTCTACATATAAAGTTCGTTAATAAACAACTAAAAGTTTACATGAACTCGAAAATTTGTTGGTGTTGAATATATCTTTGCTTCACTAAATAACTTTGACATATATCAGTCTCGTTGGTTATATAGCTGTTGCTCGTGTTATTTTTATCTATGTTCTAGAACTAGAACAGCCGAAAGTTAAACCTATGTAAGTTCTACTTGACAACTAGAGTATTGGAGACTCACAGTAAACAGGCTGTAAAAACATCGTTTGTGTTACAGATGCAATTTTCTAGATATATTAATGTGTCTGGATGCATAAAGACAATAAGGTGGCTCGATTGGCTAAAATTAAAGGGTAAGAAGATGGTGCTACTAAAACTCTTTAAAGTTTGAAGATAAATGGTAAAGAACCCCAGGTTGTCTAAGTTTTGAAACATTAGTCACATTTCATGTACGCAATCTACCTTTGTATGGTTCATGCATCCAAGAATCATTTTATCTAGATATGCGTGACTTCATTATACTGATAACACATCTTGAAACTAAGTAGAGTCACCCAGGTCCTGAATAACAGAGCGTAGACTCAAGACAAAGTTGTATATGTCATCAGTAAGACTCTTGCAATAACACTAGGGCTTGAGACTCCCTTCGCTCTTTTGCTATTCAGGGACATCGAGGAGGACAATGTCCAATCGTCAATATCTAATCCAACACTTGTGACACACTACCATTAAGTTATTTATAAATCCTGACAATGCACAAATGTTGTAGAAAACATGTTTAGAGGAGCTTGGCTTTGCGTTCATGTGAAACCGAGGAACACATCAACAAGATACCTTCACCAAGGGTAGCGTATGACTTGGTGGAGTATAGGCACCGGCAAGTATGACATCCACTGGGGAAACATCATATTTAGAGGAGCAAGGGTTGTCACGGTACCCAATAGGGTTTGAATATATAGTGTGTGTTACTTTTAATTATTATACACTTTCAGTAAAAGGCTGAATCATGGGCGGAGACTTAACATATAGGTTAAATCTATACGGCCAGTGGTTAGTCAAGTGTTTGTTCAACATTTAATCTTATAAAGCATTTGAAGATGGTGCTTATTATGCGTACCTCGTCCATCTTTTTAGGTTTTATAATCTTTAGCACATAAAAGATGTTAGGTCATGACTTATCAGTGTGTCAGTTGGTCCTCTTCTCAAACCACATGTTGTTATAGGTAAAATGTCATTTATCCTTTGCTTTGTTTACTAATTTCTTTGCTTTAATGATAGTAAGGGTACTTTATATTTGCCTATCTCATCATTATATCTTTGAGAATATAATCTATGGCTGATAAGAGCTGGATCGATACTAAGATAACAGAATAATAAAGATAGAATAATCGACGTTTGAGAGGTCGAAGTCGAATAAGCTCTCCCAACAATTGACACGAAATCAATAATCCATAATAATATTCAGCATGATGAGATTACAGCCCTGATCACCCTATATAGTAATACTATTCTTGTAGAACAAGTCGGATCGTAATCTTTTCCTAAATAAAACATATCTAATAAATAAAACTATTTTAACACTTAATTTATAATAATGCCATAAATAATAATCCCAGGGTCGTATCAATGGCTTTCGTTAAAGAGTGATTTTCACTTTTGCAGAGGCTGAAAGGATGAAATTTCGGGATCAGATTTTATACGCAGAACAACAACTTGCTGCTGCCAAGGGACGTGAAGAGGCTCTGCAAGACCAGCTCTTGAAAGAGGTCAATGAATCACAAGAACGACTGAAAAAGCAAATTCATACCCATAGCGAACTTGAGGTTTCACATTTAACTATCTATTTGTTTTTCAAGTGATTTTTTTCTCTATAGATCAAGGTTATTAAGCAATTATTTATATGCTATATCTACTTATATAGTTTGCAATCTTAAAATTTGGATGATCCATGAAGTAATAGGCTTGAAATTCCGTGGAAATAGATAAAAGGTCTAGTATTATTTATCATGATTAGGAGCGTCTATAGGATCCTTCGTGATCATCATCTTAATGCCTGTTCCAAAACATTAAGTGTTATACAAACATACATCGGTTTGATTTCTATTCTGCTGGTTACCGACAGCACCCAAATGTTTAACATTATATAGGACGCGGAGAGGGCTTTAACATAAAAATTGAATTAGCACTTGGTAATTCCTTGATTACCATCTGTAAATGGAGGGCAAACTAACTAAACAAATTCAGATATCATTTGGTAATACCATCTGTAAAGGGAGGAATTAATTTTAGGCGATAGATAGTCGATGTTCTTGATAAACACAGGAGTGGGCTGTTAAGTGGTAAAAGCTTGGGACTCCATATATGAGGTCCCAAGCTTAAATCCTGCTAGTTACAAACTCTCTGGGGCCATGCGCTAGGCGATAGATTGTCAGTAATGTTCTAAGCGATGATGGTGATGAGGGATTCTGGATACTTATATTTTGATGGTTGCTCTTAGGGCAATCAGGCATTCAGTGTGCACTTGATAGTGTAATTTCTGTATTTGAAGTTACGTTGACATCACATCAGTGTCTTCATGTGGAATTAGTACGCTTGCAGACTGAAAAGTCTCAAAGCTATTAAAAAACCAGAGGAAAAATCGCGATAAACTTTTAGCATTTTATAGTTAGAGCTTTCAAATGGCTGAGTCCTATTGTTAAACCTACAAGAAATTTAACACTATCATCATTGTGTATTCTTTATTGCTAAAGACGTGTTTCTGTTGAAGCTTAGTGACATTAGGTCCTTAGTTAGAGTAGACATTCAGATTTACATGTAACGTTCAGCAAAATGGTAGTGGAAGGCGGCCTTTTCTGCAAAAAAAGGAGCAGACCCTTGCTTTTTGAACTTGCTGGGGTTGCCATAAACTGAAAGTACAATGTAAACATAAAAATGTGAAACTAGGAACATATGTAACATCTGCAGTTGCAATCTGATCTAAAAGCCAATGTCTGGGAGTAATAGCTTAAGTTGCTTTTTCACTTCCGCCAAGTTTATTATATTAGCTATCTTGCTTTCCTGTTATTTTTTACCACATTATTTGTTGGGAACATGTTTAATTATAGTGTGTTCACTTATTTAGGTAAAATATAGAAAAGAAATGGATCTTCGCAAAAAGGCGGAATCTACGCTAGCCTCAGCTGAAGAGAAGGCAAACCTTTTAGAGAGGAAATTGAGCCACGTCTCTGGAAGCATAGAGAGGGAAAAAGTTCATCTTCATAAGGAACTTGCACAACTGAAACAAGAATCAAAACTCTCCATTTCTAGAATTGGTGCAGATGTGAGCAGCCTTAAGTTGATATTAGTTTCAATTGTTTTACATGATATAGAACTAATTATTTTTGTTCTTTTGCTTAGCTTGAAAGGATGGAATGCAAAGCCAACAATTCTGAGAAAGAAGCAAATTTGCTAAAGGAACAAATGGAAGACCTTCAAAGAAAACTTAATGAGGTTATATAGCGTCTGTTGCTTTTCTCTCTTCTGATATTTATAGTAATTAGTGTCAATAAAACATTTATAGTTTGTATAGCACAATAATATTTGTAAATTTGATTTTTTTCCTTCACTTTATGAAAGGCTCAAATCATGAACCCAATTCAAGTCTAGTTATTGTTTTTTATTTACTACATTGCTATCTATCTTAAAAGCTCTCCAACTAATGGTATTGGCTGTTCATTCTTATCCTCAGTGCTTGTATGAGAAGAATGAAGTAGAGAAAAAACTTTCCATCTTAACATGCCAAGAATCTTCTTCAGATGACAGTATCTTGGTGAAGCATTTGAGAGAAGAGCTCAGAAATTATGTACGCTGTATTCTTCTTTATTGAAGTCTATCTTCTTTCAACCAAACTAACATTGATTTGACCTATTTGCTGATAAAATGGTCGTTAGCAACAGTGATCTTGAAAAAGAATATAACCAGATTTTCTAAGATTAGTTGCATCAACATAAGCCATTTGTTAATATGTTAAAACAGAAAGTTTGTATGTATGCTCTATCAAAATTCCAAAATTGAAAAAATTGGTAATAAGAGCTACCTTTTCAGGACGTGCTATGTACAAAATCAATCTTACTGCAAATTTTACTTGCAGCAGTCATTGATTGTTGTTTCTATATCAGGAATCAGAAGTTCGTGAAGCTAGAAAGTGGAAATCTTCTCATGAGGACATTGAATTACTTAGGGAGAAATTGTTAGAAGAAAAGGGCCGCAGAGAGAAGGCCGAATTGGAGATTTCTAAATTATCTGAAGCACATGTAAATGCAAAGAAGTTAGAGGATGAATTATCCTCTTGGGAATCAATTATAAAGGAGATTCCGGGTGTAACATCTGCTGCTGAAATACCTCTCAAGTTTGAAGCTTTGCACAAGTTTGTACCAACTTTGTTGTGTATTTTTTCTATTTATTCTGTCTACTTTTTCGAAACGAAGTATCTAGTTGAACTTTTTGAACCAAAGCCAACTGTTCTCAACATTTTCCTCCTGTTCTTTTGAAGGTTTTTAGAGTTTAATGGATGCGTGATGCAAAATTACTGTATCTTTCATTTGACAATATTAGTATATACACTTACTTTATGATTTGGTGTTTTGCTTCACAGGGAGGTTCTTGAAGGCATGATGAAGATAGGAGAGACCAGTGCACGTTTGAAACAAGTAGAGGTTGCTCTTGACGCTGCTGAAAACGCTAGACAGAATGCCGAAACAGAGTCTGCATCAACGAAAGAGAAGGTGGAACTAACGAAGCTAGAACTCAAGCGAGCTGAGTTACTGGTAAGTTGATTATTTCTGAGGTTTCTTTAGGGTAGATATACATGATCTTAACATATGCGTGTGAATGTGTGATAGCATAGTTTGCAAATTTGATAACTACAGTTTTTTTTTTTTTTTTTGGTATTCTGTGACCTTTTGTTATTTATATAAAAAAAGTGTTGGTAGTGTCTACTATTTCTCTTGCTTATTCTTTGTGATAAACCAGTATGACATATATGGGACCATGATATGTGATCTTGCACGTGAAATTGTTGGTTCTTTGCGTTTAGTTATTCACCTTTTTCTTTACTTTTCTTTTAAGCCATATTAGTCGGTAAAATGGACCTTTTTATGCATCCTTTCTTTTTACGTGCCTCTGCTTCACTATGGATTTGAAAGTTTTATTTTTGCAGCTTTCTTCAGTTACCCAGGAGAGAGATCATTTGAAAACTGCTCTTGATCAGATGAAGCTGCAGAAGAATGTTGAATCAGGGGCTGTGATGTCTGATGGGACAGTTAAGGTTGTGGACCAGAAGTTCGACTCTGATGTAGTGTGTGTGTATCTGTGTTAATGCAGATTTCCTTACTTTTTTTTTTGGACAGGAGCTTGAGTCCTCTCTTGCTATAAAGGAAGATTATATAAAGAAACTGGAGAGCTCTATAGTCGAGCAAAAGGACCTTAATGCCCGTCAGCATAATGAAATAAAGTTACTTAACGAGAGGCTGAACAGTGAATCAAGAAGAATAAAGTCGTTAGAGAGGGAGGATGACCGTCTTCGCTCCGAGATAGCTATATTGGAGTCGAAGGTTCATTTTTGAGTGCCATTTTTTTTTCTATAAATGGGATTTTTTATTGGTTTTTGTTTTTGATATACAGTAGTAATTTAGTGCGTATGCAGTAACTTGTTACCTCATCATTTAATGTTAATACTTAAATTTATAGCTGATAAAGATAGTCGTCATTACCTTTACTAGTCACATAGGCTTCACCACTACCTTATATTGATAAAGCTTATTTACATAGTGTAGAACTATTGAAAAACTCAGCAAGGTCATCTAATGAAGTACTCTTAATATTACGTGAAAGTTGGATTAAGATGAAAATTATTTTCTTCTAATATCGCTTAGTTATCATTTGTCAGCTGTTTATATAATCTCTTATTTGCAGTTGGGTCATGGTGATTTTTCATCTGCAAGTACAAAAGTACTACGTATGGTGAACAGCTTGGCAGTTGACAGTGAGGCAAAACAGACGATAGAGGCTTTGCAGAATGAATTACAGAAGACAAAAGAAAAATTACAAGCCATTGATGAGTTAAAAAGGCAGTCAGGTATTCTTTACTGTTTACCTGAGAAAATTCAAGTTCTGTGTGTTGTCCTAAATATTTTTTCTAAAGAGTTGGTCTTTCTTTTCTAGAAAAATTGACCCATCTCTAAATATTCCCATCCACATAGCCAACCCTACAGTGTCCTGTATCTTAAAAAGCTAGCCCTTGATCAAGGGGCAGAGCCAGGGCTTTCGACATTTGAAACATGATTTCTGTTTGTAAATTGCATGCTTTCTAGTTTCTAGTAATATACTCCAGAACAATGAGGGAAAAGTTTTGAACAGTTACATTAGGGCCTTTCCTCAACATACCTTTATATGTCTTCACATATGCTCTGTGCTCTCCCACTTCATCTTTTCACCGTTGTCTCTTTGATGATTTTGGTTTGGGGTTGAGGTTACTTGAGTTTCTGCTAATGTGCTGTAGATGATGATAAACTGTTTGTTGTTTTCTGTTGTTAGAATTTCTTGATGTCTGCTGTCTGGTTATTTATTGCTGTTTATTATTTAGGTGATGCCCCGGTAGACTCGTACATTTCTGGAAAAATAGTGCAATTAAAAGAGCAAATTGCCACTCTAGAGAAACGTGAGGAAAGGTTAGCAATCTTTTGGTATTTTCTAATGTTGAAAACGGTTTTGGGTGCTCACTTGTCTAAAGTATTCTTTGTGATACAGGTATAAGACAGTTTTTGCAGAAAGAATCTCTGTTTTCCGCAGGGCGTGCTGTGAACTATTTGGTTACAAGGTATTTATCGAACTTCATGGCCCATTACTGGTAGTTTGTTTGTTTCAGTTAATATTTTATGTATCTTTGAACTTGTTGTAGTCAAGGGGAAAGTTTACAATTCCCGAGATTCTTAGTTGGCTGGCCACTGAATATTTATGGGGAGTCAATAATTTCTTTCCTTAGTAGTCAAGGGCAAAATGTTTAATCAAGTTTTAAAAGCAAACGATTCTAAGTTTATCTTCTTATGCACCCTTGTACTTGGAACAGTATACTTTTTGTTATCCGGGAAAACGAGGGAAAGAAATATTTGAACTTCCAATATAAAGATTTGATGATAATAATATTTTTGTTTACATAAAGGGGGTCATGTTATGAATTCATGTGTCTTTTATATTGGTGTACAGATTGTCATGGATGACCACCAGCGATCAGATGGGATCCCTGTTACACGATTTACCCTTCAGTCAATCTATGCTCAAAGTGAAGATGAAAAACTTCAGTTTGAGTACGAATCAGGGAACACCAATATTCTGGTAAGATGTTAAACATATGTTTCAGGTCAAATATTAAGCGATCAATGTAGCATGTTTCATATGGCAGTTATGTCTTATATTTGATAAGTAAACGGAAAATTGTCGAGCACAAACCTTACAATATGGATTTTTCTTGTCTAATGTTTTAGGGAAATGACTACACAAAGCAGCGTGATATATCCCAGCAGGTACAAACCTTATTCTTTCATGCATTGTAATTAATGTTAGCTTTTCGTGCTGAATATATTTTGCTTTCATGATAACAAAATTAGGAAGTTATTAAAGAAATAACCATGTCTTGTTTTCAACTCCTTATGAACTGAGTACGTACATTATTCACATCCACCGACCATCTTGTGTGGGGTCCATACGATATAAGTGTATTTTCAATAAATTTTTTAGTCTACTTATGTGCTAGTATTTTCTAGTACAACAGTAAAACTACATTGCATCAGACTGTACCTCATATTATGAGTAGCAAACCACTCATTGGATGAGTCATATTATAAAGTTTAGCTAAAAGGGGAGCGATAAATGGTTTAAATGTGTTGAAACTTGGAAGTCACCCCAAGTTTAATATTTGATGGATACAGCCTCCTAAGCTGTCTTTGTTCATTGCTGCTCAGATTATTAAAGTGATAATATAATCTTTTGAAAACCAAACGGTCCCAAAAAAACCGACCCGGCATTGTAAACTCAACTTTATCTTAACACTACCTTGTGCCTTTTTTCATCTTGTCACCCACCGTTTGCTATCTTTGTGCTTGGAGATGGCTTATTGAACTATAGATATTGTAGTTAGTGGATAACTTATTTGAAGAGAAATATTTTATTTTTCTATAGGTGGAGATTTTTGTCCGGAAGATGAACTCCATTCCAGCTTTCACTGCCAATTTGACAGTTGAGTCTTTCAACAAGAGGACACTATCATAAGAGATGGTCTCTACTTCAAGAACGGCCACAGATGCACTTTGGGATTCCTGCACCAATTGTAGTTTTTTTACTAAATTGAGCGGGTTCTGAATACAGGGCTATGATGTTTAATACATTTTCTACATTTAATAGATTGTTTGTCACGTTCTTAATTCTCATATATTTGAGTGATATGTTTTTTTGGGGGCTATAGTTTTTTGGGCTCTTAAAGTCTACGTATACGATATACCAGTGCATCCAAATATTCAGTCAACTTTAATCAGTTTTTTTTTGAACTAGAACTTTAATCAGTTAAATTCCCAAATAATAAACCTGAAGATCTGGAAAGATTCTCGAAAACAACTATGGTGTCGTTTGGTTCAAGATTTAAAAATTCTAGAAATTTAAATTCTATCAAAATAAAATTCCTAAGGCGCCGTTTGGTTCAAGATTTTAAAATTCTGGAATTCTAATATCTAGTAAATTAGAATTCCCAAGAATTTAAAATTCTATAATTTAAAATGCATAATCCTGTTTGGTTGACACAAATTTGTAATAGTTTGAATTCTTGAATTTGTATTAAACCAATTAACGAATAAATTTTTTTTAGACAAATTTTTTTATTTAAAAGAGTAAAAATAAAATGTTCACTTTTTATATAAATTTTATAAAAAAATTTATAGATTTTTTGATAAAATTTATATAAATTGTAAAAAACATTCCATAAATTTTATAAAAAGAGTTATAATTTTTTTATAAAATCTTATAAATTTTTTATAGAAAGATCATTAAATTTTATAAAAAATTTATATAAATTTTATAAAAAAATTCATCAAATTTTATAAAAAGTTTATATAACCTTTTATAAAAAAAATTTAAAAATTTATATAAATTTTATAAAAATATTTATATAAAAATTATAAAAATTTCTTAAGAATTAAAAAACGAATTTTAACTTTTTATATATATTTTATAAAAAAGTTTATATAGTTTTTTTTAAAAAAAAATTATATAAATTTTATAAAAAATTTATCTAAAGTATATAAAAAATTTATAAAAAATTCATATAAAGTTTATAAATTTTTTATATATATTTTATAAAAGAATTAAATAAACTTTATAAAAACTTATATAATTTTTTTAAAAAAATATATATAGTTTTATAAAAAATTTCAATAATTTTTTTATAGAATTTATATAAATTATGTAAAAAAATCCTATAAATTTTATTAAAAATTTCTATAAATTTTATAAAAAAAATTCTATAAATTTTTAATATAAATTTTATTTTTGCTATTTAAAAGAGTAAAAACCGAAAAAATAATTTTTATATAAATTTTTTAAATTTTATAGTTTTTTATATAAACATAAAAACCCGAATAAAAATTATTAGAAAAAAAGTTTATAAAATAAAAATTTCAAGTAAATTAAAATTCCTCACTTTTTGGAGTAATTTCAATATCCTTCATTTTGGGAATTCGGAGAATTTAAAATTCCTTCGTTAGTCATACCAAACACAATATTTTGGGGAAATTAAAATGTCAAAATTTTGAATATCCCCCAATATCCTTCAATATGCCCCAACCAAACGGCACCTAAGAATTAAGAATTTCAGAATTTAAAATGCCTATGCGTGTTTGGTTGTCAAAAATTTATAATATTTAAACATCTTAATTTTAGGTTCAACCAATTAACGGATAAATATTTGTTATATAAAATTTTAATTTAAATGATTAAAAATCGAATTTTCACTTTTATAAAAAATTTATATAAGTTTTATAAAAAAATGTCTAAATTTTATAAAAAAAAGTTATATAAATTTTATAAAAAATTTATATAAATTTTATAAAAATTATATAAATTCTATTAAAAAATTATAAAAAGTTTATAAAATATCAATTTAAAAAAAAATTATATAAACTTTTATAAAAATTTTAAAAATTTTATATAAAAATTTATATAAAATTTATATAAAATACCAATTTTATAAAATTTTATAAAAAAATTATATAATATTATTTATAAAAAAATTGATATAAATTTTTTATAAAAAGTTTATAAAAAAATATCAAGTTTATAAAAAAATATCAATTTTCTAAAAAAATATGAATTTTATAAAAAGTTTTTATAAAGTCTATAAAAAATTCAATAAATTATATAAAAGTTTTTCTTATATAATTTTTTTTTGCTAATTAAAAGAGTAAAAACCAAGAAATAAATTTATATATAAATTTTTTAAATTTTATAATTTTTTATATAAACATAAAAACCGGAATAAAAACGACTAAAAAAAAGTTTATGAAAGATAATTTTCAAGTAATTTGAAAATCTTACTTTTTGGAAGAATTTTAATATTTTCATAATTTTAAATTGCTTCATTGGTTATACCGAACATAATATTTAGAGAACGTTAAAATATAAATATTTTGAATATCCCTAATATTCTTCAATATCCTTCAACCAAATGGTATTTTTTTAGAAAATGATTGAGATCTAAACGATAACTAATTTTGTGTCTAATGAATTACTGTATAAAATTAGATATTGGTTTGTAAAGAAGTGGCTGTCTTTCTTACTTTTTTAATAGGATGCTGACATATGAATTTGGGATACTATTTATGCGCATCTGTTAGACATTTCAATTAATACTGTTTTTTTTGTCACCTTAAAATATAAAATTGGCTTTGCTTCAAATATTATGTTACTTCACCTTCTATTTGAACTCACAGCAATACACTTTTTTTAAAAAAATCACAACAATACCATAAACAAGAGAGAAAATTCCTGTTTAGGGCCATGTTTCCCACCCTGTAGACAGTTTCTAACCAGACAAGGTTTGTCTTTCTGTCTTAGCTATGCTCTACCATGACATGCTCTATTCACATCAAATGTTTACATCTGTCCTGCTCTACTGTAGTTTATCAGACCCACTAATTGTTGGGCTACCTCAACGTAGCCCACTTTATCCACAATGTATTTTGTATTTATGTCCACGTCATGTGCTCTACCCACTATTCTGACGGCTGCTCTACTCTGACACTGCTCTACCAACTTTTACCTTTTTTTGACTTTTTTTATCTCGAGAAAGAAAGATTAAGAATTAAATATTATTATTAACTTACCCTTTAATTCAAATTAATTCAAACTAAATTCAACATTATCTCTTCATTCTCACACACTATTTTTTCGGCCGACCCTCGCCGGAATTTTGGCCAAGCATGATAATGAAAATTCCAATAATAAATCAGTCTCTTCATAGTTGCTCGTAGGAGTAGTACAACATTGCTATAAAGCCACAGGGATAATGCTCTATAAACTCTCGACAACCCCATCACATCTCACAGTCATCCTCACAGATGAATTTATTTCATGCTTCCTGTTTTAATTACACCAAATCTTATTAGAAAACATAAAATTATACGCCATTTGATAAGCAAGTCTTTATTGTGGTGGTTCAAACAAAGACATGGACACTTTGCCGTTCTAAAACGAGAGTTCATTTGGGTTCGAAAAATTTAACACGAACATCATTCTAAATCATGTTAAACTCAAATCTTTATTTGAATTTACAATAGTGTCCATAAGATAATATTGTAGTAATTGCGTTGAGATATCGAGTGTTTTCGGATCTCTAGCGACTTCTCTCCTTTCTCTTAATCTAGTTTTTATAACTTCTTGTCAGTTATACGAAATTTTTCGATAAGAAAGTTTCTGATGAGCAAAAAAAAGAATCAGTGAATAATACAAATTAAGTATATTATCTACTGTTAAGCATTAAACAGCTAGACAAACATACAGACACTTATTTTCAACACAGCAATAACGACCACATATCACGAAATTAACAGTGAGTGTAAGTTTGTTAGCCTCTTATCGAGTTGTCTGAGATTAACTGTGGAGAGTTGTCCATAATATATCATTGTACATGCAGAAAAAATAGATCATCAATTGGTGTATATTAAGATCAATGGGGTTTGGATGAGGTTTAATCAGATAAGATTGGTTGGATTTGTGTTTAAACTAGAAAAAAAAAATCCAGTCGCCGGAAAAGTCAAAGCCGGATATGTGTGTGTGTTAAAAAGTTGTTTGTGTGTGTGTGTTAAATGTATTTTTTGAATTTTTTAAAGTCAAACTCTAAAAAAATACTGTAGTACTTACATAAATCGATGCAAAACTTTTTCTGAAAAGTCAACAAGTTCCAAGGTCGGATAGAGCATCTTAGTAGAGCATGTCTAATAGAGCATCCGACGTGTACTAGTGTACAAAATGCTAGATTTGTTGATGCAAAAGTTGGTTGATCCTTGCTAGACCCGAATTAGGCTTAATTCGGGTTGGCTGGGCTCCGGCTCCTGCACCAAGTGAATCGTTTGGTTGGGATCCTGCACACTAAACAGCACGCGTTAGGCTTACCGTGGGAATGTTTCCCACGATTAGACTCCGGCGTGAGAGTAAGTAATCGGTTTAAGGTTTATGTGAGTTTAGAGTACAAGTCGTAATACCTTTGTGGAACCCTTGGGGGTTCCTTTTATAGGCAGTGAAACCCTAGTGGGCTTTCACTGATGCTTCGGCCCCAAGGAAGAGATAAGCACCAGAATTAGAATGATTGCTATCTTCTAATTCTGGTAGTGAATATCCTCTCTTATTGGGATAAAGATATTCCTAGACAGAATATTATTCTGTCTAACCCTATGTCGGCCGTGTCGGCCATACCGGGCCGTGGGCCGCACACATGCGTGCGGTTACTGTTCATCCAAGCCCATAAGCCTGACTGACATTATTCCACCCATCTGTGATGGGCCGGACACGGGTAGTACCCATGGGCCGGGTCCATGACCCGGCTGGGGACTATACGTCATCATGTCCCCCCAGTCTAGTTGTTACAACCGTAGGTGGAACCTCTAGACTACAAAGATGCTCCCCGGACGTACCAAGGAAACCATAGCAAAGGACAAATTGTCCAAGAATTTATGTTGGCCGCACGTGGCTACCTGTTTTAAGAAGTTATCTTCTCAATATCTCAGCCGCATATAGCAACCGAGACAAATTAAATATGTCATTAAATGTCAAGTCTTACGTAAGAGCCGCATAACCCGACATGAACAACTGTTCATCTGACTTGTTTGACTGACAAAAGTGCAGACATTTAATACATGCGTTTTTGCTAGGTTCAATTTTCTCTCGATATCCTCTCGAATTGATCTCGGTCTCAAGTAGAATGATTTGTTCTTGGTTAATAAAGAGTGGTTGGTTTGTTTATCTATTATAAACTAATGACAAGTAATTAAAGTGTTGTTGAGTAAAAGGGAAGTTAAAAGATTAGTATTGAAATGACAAGTGAAATGAATGCATGGAAACTTAAAGGTGATGATGGAAAAGTACTAACTCTTTAAATAAAACTAACACTTGGAAAAATTTCAGGAAAATAAAAGGTACTATAAGAAAGTGTTATCGAAGGAAACCAAAAACAAGCCAAAAGGGGGCCCGATCGGAATATATTCCGATCGGATGGTCGGAATGGTGGGAAGAAGTAACAAATCGGAATATGGGAACAAAGGGCCAATCGGAATAATCGCTAAGGTAACCAATCGGAATGCCTCACTAGCTTACAATCGGAATACTGGGTACTACACCCAATCGGAATATGGACAAAAGCTGCTAATCGGAATATGGACAAAAGACCAATCGGAAAACAAGACTTGAGGCCCAATCGGAAAGGATAAACCCTAATCCGATTGGGTTGATCGGAATATGAAGAGCAAAGCCGTCGGAATAAGGGACCGATCGGAATGTAGGAGTAACAACTTTCCTAAAATCAAGGAAACGGTTATGGTGGTGTACCGGTCGGAAAGCCAATCGGAAAAAGGAGTTTAAACCCTTTCCGAAATCTATGGAAATGGGGAAAAGCAAGGCAATAAGCTAAGTAATAAGCTAACACCAAAACTTATCAATCCAAATATGTAACCGAATCAAATAATCACTTTAATCAACTTATCTAACTTGAAATCAAGCAACTTTTTAGATCAAACCATAAAAACATAAACTTTTTAATAAAACTTTTAATAAGAAAAATAAGATGATCATAAAAATAAGCCAATAAGCACAAAAGTCTTAAAGCTTAATCAAATGAAATCTTATAAAATGATCAAAAGATTAACTTTTTAGCATGAAATCAATTAGAACAACACGGATCACATGATAATCACACCAAAATCAATCTTAAATCAAAGAAAGGTAGAATGAGATTAAGAAATAAAAGCTTAAAAATGGAACTTGATTAATTAAAGATAATACAAAAGTTTGAATTTGAAAGAGAAAAGAGATGAAATCTAGTGAGAGAAAGTTTAGAACTTTCTCTCTCTAAAACTAGAAACTACCTAAAAAACTAAGTCTGAATTTTTGTGAAGTAAGGGCCTTTATATAGGCGTGTACATTGTGGTGATGGGCTTTTGATGGGGCTTTGATTTGGGCTTCTTTTTCTTCTTTCTTCTTAAGTCTTCATGCGTCTTTTAAATAAACGTTGTCGACTTGGATTTGAGAAGTGTCGGTGAATTATTCCAACTCGTCTTATAATCTATTGTTTTATAGACTCGAGTTCTTCGACATATATGAATCTTCCATCTTTGGCTCTATTCTTCGATAAATCTTCAAATAGGCACAATGACTTCCAATCTTCTGTATCTCTTGGATAATAGACTTCGTCTTGAGTCTTTTTCCTCGATAAAACCCGTGTAATCCCATGTTTTCTTCATTATTCATCCGGTTGACTCTGAAAACACAATAAACACAAAAACCACGCATAATTCCAAACAAATGATATTAAATACGTGTTTTGGTCTTGTTTTAGCCCGATTTAAGTGGTAAAAGGATGGGTGTTTTCACACCTATCAACAGTCAGAACCTTGAGCAGTGCAAACGTGTGGATCAGATATGACCCGTGGGTCCCACCTGACGTTTCACTTGCCACTTGCCCCCCTACGGCTGTGTGAAACACACAGTTTATAACCTTCATTTCCGTCATTAAAGCTTTCCTCCTAGCTTGAACCAAACACGCACGGATCCCTTCACACGCAGGTTAGAACACCACGTCCTTACACTCTTTTTTAGTAATGGCTCATAGAAACAGCCCTACCATTGGATCCGTGCTAAATGTCATGACCCAAGACCAATTAAACCATTTTTGTACAAATTATTTCATCCCTACCAACCTACACCCCTCACTTCCTGGCGCCGGAGACCTCATAACTGAGGCTCCAGCGGGTAAGATAGGCCTGTATACTCGCCTTTTTGATGCGGCTAATTACCGCATTCCTTTCACCCACTTTCTCGTAGATCTGCTAGGATATTATGATGTACATATTAGTCAGCTCCACTGCATAGGTGCTTGTAAGATTAGCCAATTCGAGATTCTTTGCCGTGCTAGAAGAATCCCCCCAACCGTAGAGTTATTTAGGTTGTTTTATACCCCCAACTTAGTGAACGGTTGGGTATCTTTCAAGAAACGAGCCTCCAACAGTCCCCAATCACACAACAAACCAATGGATTCACTGAAAAATTGGTATGATCACTACTTTTTCATTGACGCAGTGGTATGGCCGGGTGATTATATCATTAGAACTAGGATTCCGCACGACCCCAAGCCGCACACAAGTACATACAATCCTCGTCACTCCCAAGATTTAGATCTAAATAGGACTGGATTCCACAGAAACCTACCCGAATCATTCCTATGTTTGCTAGGAATTAGCCGCAATTACTTTGGTCCTTCCAATAGGTATCCCGTTTTTTGGAGAAGGCAGGGCGAAGGTAGGCTAATCATCCGTACACCAGAAAGAATGTATACATGTATTTGAGTAATAACTAACATATGTTGTTTTGTGCTGGACAGAAATGAACTTTTTTGGACTGTTGCGCCAGGGCGATCCAAGGCTTGTGCCGGAAGGTCTCCGTCCTCTCCGTGAAAATGAACAACCCCTTCTCGAGCACACCCGACCCGTGACGGTTGCCTTGGAAGCCGTGCCTGATCCCCATTCTGACGAGGAGCATGGAGACAACGGCGATGGTGACAATCAGATGAATGAAGGAGGAGCCGGGCCCTCCTCACCACGTAGGGAAAAACAGGGTGACAATATTGAACGAACCACCTCCAGCATTCGCCGACTGATGAGCGATGATGATGATGAAGTGCAACAACATGTCAACCTGGAAGATGAGGAGGAAGAAGAAGCCGAGGAGGAGATTGATGAAGTAATAACGCAGCCCGTCGCCAGGCGTACCCGGAAAAGAGGCAACCGTGCGAGAGGGACTGCCTCAGTCGAGATTGGCGAACACAATGCTCCTGCCAAGAGACTTCGAGAAGACCACCCCTTATATCAATCTGTCGGGAGTGCTACCCAGGGTTCCGAGGCTAACCGGGCCGCTCATGTCGATCCCGTCACTCAAATTGCCCCAACCGCCTCCGAAGTAGCAAGAAGCAATATGTAAGACCCCATCTTAATATGTAAGAATGACAAGTTTTCTTGTAAGCAGTACTTAAGATATTTCGTAATACTTGTTCCGCAGGGACAACCAGGCTGGTGCCGCGCCTCCTTCTGACACCCAAGTGGATAAGGGGAAAGGAAAAGCAATGGAAGAAAACCCCACGGCCCCCACAAGGTCCGGTCCCGTATTTGAAGATGGTTCACCCATAGCCTCCCAAGACTTCCCCACGTCTGGCGCCCCCAACCTTTTAACCCAGTATGGACTATTACCACGACGTCACGATTGAGGAACGCTGATGAGTGCCGGGAGTACCTTAACAACTGCATACCACCAAGCTTGGTGCAAGAGGTGAACTCGCTCAGTCATGCGGATTTGGCGGATGAGTATAATGGTACTCTGGTACACCAAATGGCTATGGGAACCTCGATGAGGGTTAGGTTTGAAGCCGCGCTCGGGCATGTTGACTCTCTCAAGAGGAAGGTTGGACGGAAGGAGAAAATGATTGAAGAAAATGAGGCTCAGATTGCTGACCTCCAATCCCAATTGGTCAATGCCGAGGCGACCATTAAAAAACAATCAGCCCGCGTGAGTGAATACGACCAGCAAGTATCCAACCTTGAGTCTCAACTAGATGCTGCAAACACCAAGGTACATATCCGTGCCGCGCCACCCATATTTAAAAAATGAATGTGCTAACACGTTTTTTCCTTATAGGTAGCCACGGCGGAAGCTTCTGCCCACTCGTACTCCAGCCAAGTAGAAGTGCTTAACCAGAAACTAGAGGACGCGCACCTGGCCGTCCAAAACATGGAAAAACTACAAAAGGACCTTGCTGATGAGAGGGCAGTCATCCACGAACTGAAAGAGGCATTTGCCCAAAAAGAGTTGATGATTGATGCCCTTACTGCCGAGCGTGACCATGTATTATGCCCCCAACTGCTAACAGCCATTGCCGGCCGTAGGTGGATGGTTGGGCACGGAGCACGCCTGGCCGTCACGAAGGTATTAGAGGCCCCGGAATTTGTGCAACAATTTGCGAACCTTGTGTCTGATGGCATTGACCATGGACGGCACGAGGGAATGGTTGAGGCCGCTGAGTTGATCACGAAGGGAGAGGATGTCGCCAATCATGCCTTCTTTAAGCCTGAAGCTGCTAGCAAGATGACTGCCTCTATGGCCGCAATGCGAGATCTGCATTACCCCTTCCTGGACGAACTGGAGGCCACCAAAGATGCGTCAAACATGGAAATCATGGCACGGCTCAGTCCTAATCCGTCCGCTCATGATGCCTTCACTCCATCCCCCAGCCACTTGACCCTTCCCATATACGAGGACGTAACCAGGGTCGTGCTTGACGAAGAACCCTTAGGTGTGGTGCTGGAAAGAACTGCGGCTCAAGCCCAGAAGCGGGGAGAAAGTGATGAATGGTTGTCGTGTCTGATCGAAGAGCAAGCAGAAATGGGTAAATTTCTCCCCTCTATTTAGGATGCTCCTTCTCCATGATCCCTTTCAGACACTTTGGTTTTGTAATCTATGAATATGTATTGTTTCTATTCGTCCGTGCATGTACACGGCTAACAATATTTGTGTTTTGTATATAAGTCCGTGAGTAACCACGACAATTTTGTTATTTTTGGAAACCTGTGTATTTTTACTTGTGTTGAAATATTGTAGCCCAATACTGCATGATATATCACGTCTTACACACAAAGAAAGAAAATACATACAAGTCTATAATTTACTAGACATGCGACATGCGTCTTTGCTATGCGGAGCACCGTGTGGCTATAGCATATGAAACTTACCCCAACGTCTTGTGAGTAAGGTGTCTAGTAAGGATACATGATCCGTGCGGCTGGGGTTGCATCCCTCTTACGCGGCAAGTTGAATTAGTAGGTTCACTTAATCCTCTTACCCCGCCTGGAGGCGTATAGTACATGTACGGTAATTTGAAAGAATGCATACGAATGAAACATGGCATATTATAATACAAGTAAAATTCATACGACTAACAAAGAATCTAACAAAGAAAGGAAAATGATTTGCACGAAACAGGCCGTGGAGCTAGCTAGGCACCACGGCATTTTATTAGAACGTTTACACTTTCGTTTGAATAATGACAACAAGTCCTAGAAAACAAGAAAGGAAACTAAACAAACATAAGAAAAACAAATAAAACCGCATGGTTCTTTATTAAGACTGCCTATAGCAAAATACCCATGCGGAAGCCGTAGCTTTCAAAGATAGCACCTTTTGAGATTGGAGATGTTCCATGTGCGCTCCAGGTCGCGGCCATCCATGTCACGTAACTTGTACGTGCCTCGTCCCAAGGTTTCAGTGACTTCATACGGTCCTTCCCATTTAGGGCCCAGTTTTCCTGTATTCTCCACTCGACTCGCTTCGTTAGCACGATAGACGTAGTCTCCTGGTCGAAAGGAAACACCCTTGACCTTGGCGTCATAATAAGCCTTCATCTTAGCCTTGGACTTAGCCTCATTGATGGCTGCTATTTCCCTTTTTTCTTCCAACAGATCCAGGTTGATTCGTAGTTGTTCATCGTTTGTGACAACATTAACCTCCGCCGTGCGGATGGTAGGCATCCCTATTTCTGCTGGTATAACGGCTTCAGTGCCGTAAGCCAATGCAAATGGAGTATCTCCGTTGGCTGTTTTGATCATGGTTCTATGCGCCCATAGCACGTGTGATAACTCATCGACCCATTTGCCATTTCGTTCATCCAGACGCGCCTTGATTCCATTCCCCAAGCTCCTATTTGCTCGTTCGATAAGGCCGTTCGTTTGTGGATGCTTAACGGACGCGAAGCGCCGTTTGATGTTCAATGATGCACACCAATCTTTGAATGGGTTGTCCGTGAACTGCTTGCCGTTGTCCGAGATGATTTCTCCTGGTAGACCAAAACGGCACACAATGTGTTCCCACACAAACTTCTTGACCTGCTTACCTGTGATGGACTTGACTGCCTTGGCTTCTATCCATCGTTTGAAGTAGTCCATTGCAACAATCAAGAATTTAACCCCCCCCCCCCCCCCCCCCCGCAGCTACAGGAAATGGTCCTGCAATGTCAATTCCCCACTTGTAAAATGGCCATGGGGACGTGATAGGTGTAAGCTCCTGCTGCGGGTGTCGCGGAACTGGCCTATGCACTTGGCAATCGTTGCACTTGCGAATCATGTCGCGCGCGTCCCTGTGCATGGTGGGCCAATAATAACCTGTTCGTAAGGCTCTAGCTACCACGGATCGTGGGCCTGCATGCATGCCGCACAACCCTTCATGTATGTCACTGATGACGTAAGCCGCCTGGCGTGGCCCAACACACCGCAGCCACGGCTGCAAGAAAGAGCGCTTGTAAATGATGCCTTCTCGGAGTTCAAAATGTTGTGACTTCCTTTTAATGCGTCTTGCTGCTTTTTCCTCGTCTGGGAGGGTTTCATTAGTCAAATAGTTGATGATTGGGGTCATCCACGTAGGTCCCTCCTCCTCAACTATAGCGGCTACCTCCCCTTCCGTGATAGATTTCTCCTTGAGTATTTCCACCAAAACCTGTTTAGACAAGTGAGCGAAGCTCGTGGATGCGATCTTGCTAAGAGCGTCCGCTTTCTTGTTCTCGCCCCTTGGCACCTGCTTGATGGAAAACTTACTGAAAGTCGCGATTAACGACTTGACTTTTTCCAAGTACCTGACCATGTTGTCCTCCTTAGCCACATACCCACCTAGAATATGGTTCGCGACAAGCCGTGAGTCCACGTAGGCCTCAAGGTTGCGGACTCCCATTCTAGCGGCGATTTTTAAACCCGCAATTAATGCTTCATACTCCGCTTCGTTGTTGGTGGCCGTGAACTCAAAACGGAGGGCGTATGTGAATTCCATTCCTTCTGGATTCGTGAGGATGAGACCTGCCCCAGACCCATCTGTACATGAGGATCCGTCCGTGAATAGCACCCAAGGTTCCGTTGGAATCTCATCTTGCTTAATGATTGGTTCTTCCTCATCCGGCTTCTCGATCAGGAAATCCGCCAAGATCTGGCCTTTAACAGCCGTCCTTGGTCTGTAAGATATATTATGCCCTCCCAATAGGATGCTCCATTTCTCTAGCCTCCCTGCCACGTCCGGTCTAGAAATAACCTGTTTGATTGGCTGATCCGTAATCACCACAATTGGGTGCGCCTGAAAGTACCGGCGCAACCGCTTTGTAGCAAATACTAGTGCTAACACCAATTTTTCCATGGAGGAATAATTCAACTCCGCCCCTTGTAGTGTTCTACTTATAAAGTAGACCGGAGTTTGTACTGTATCTCTATCAGTCATAAGTACCGCGCTTATCGCGCCATGAGTAGCTGAGAGATACATAATGAGTTCCTCCTTTGGCCGGGGAGCTACTAGCATAGGGAGAGATGCGAGATGCTGCTTGAGTTGGCCGAAAGCTTCCTCGGCTTCCTTCGTCCAGCGGAAGTCTCCCTTTCTAATACACTTCTTGAGTGTCTTAAATAGAGGTAATGACTTCTCTGCGGATTTAGATAGGAACCTATTCAGTCCGGCCAATTTCCCATTCAGGGACTGCACCTCCTTCCGTGTCTGAGGGGACGGTAATCGTATCACTGCATCCGTCTTCTCTGGACAAGGTTTGATGCCGTTTGGGTCAATCAAATATCCCAGGAACATTCCCTCAGTCGCTCCAAACGTACATTTCTTTGGATTTAACTTCATGTTAATTTTTCTCAGCGTGTCGAATGTCTCCTGGACATCCCGGAGAAGTGCCTCCTCCGTGTGACTTTTTATCACCAAGTCATCAACATAGACTTCCAGGTTGCGTCCTATTTGTGATTCAAAAGCTTTATCCACCAACCGCTGATATGTAGCGCCGGCGTTCTTCAATCCAAACGGCATTTTCGTATAGCAATATACGCCCTGGCTCGTATGGAACGCCGTTTTTTCTGCATCCTCCTCCGCCATCTGGATTTGGTGATACCCTTTATATGCATCCAAGAAGCATTTGAAAGGATATCCATACAATGACTCCACCTTCCAGTCGATTTCTGGTAACGGGTAACAGTCCTGTGGGCAGGCCTTGTTTAGATCCGTGAAATCCACACACATGCGCCAACTTCCGTCATGTTTCTTGACCATGACCGGATTAGATAACCACTCGTGGTAGTATACCTCGCGCATGATGCCTGCGTCCACTAATTTGCGTACTTCCTCCAGTATCACTTGGCTGCGCTCGGGCGCCTGGCCGCGCTTCTTTTGTTTAACGGGTTGGTACCCTTGGCGGATCTGGAGCTTATGCTCTGCTATCGCGCGCGGGACGCCTGTCATATGCTTTGGCTCCCATGCGAATATGTCTAGGTTTGCACTCAAGAGAGAGCACATGGCCCTTTTGCCGCTATCCGAGAGCGCCCCTCCTATGGATACCTCCTGTTCCGGATAGTCAGGGTGAATTGCTACCTTCCAATTGGGAGGTGGTGATCCATCTTTGGGTGGGACAGGTGGAGCCGGTGTTGTCATGGTGTGACACTCGGATGTTGGTATGACTGTGTTGTAAATAGTCACGATTCCCCCCTCAACGGGGAATTTGATCATTCCATGCGCCGTAGAGGGCACTGCCCGGATAGCCAAAATGCCTGGTCTGCCTATGATCCCATTATAGGGAGAGTGTGAGCGTATCACCATGAAGTTCATCCATGTCGTAGTGGAATGCTCCTCATTCCCAATGGTGACAAGCAAACGCAATTGCCCTATTGGCCAGATAGTGTCTCCACTAAAGCCAGTAAGCGGCGACGTGGCCGGTACTAATTGGCTTCTTATTTCTGGGCATAACTGCACAAAACAGTGTTCATACAGTACCTCTGCTGACGATCCTCCATCCACATACATGCGACGAACGTTGTGTGTTCCAATGCTTATCTCAATAGTGAGAGGCGCATCAATCACATCGCTTACTGTGATGGGAGGGAATGAGATTTCCCTGCCGCGTGAAAATTTTTGGCCAACTTTTTGCCTCGTGCGGCGCTGTCTGGATTGGATCATGTATATGGTCGAAGGCTTGTACTTTTGGGGATCCTTCTTATCATACTTCTTGTTGTTGTCTTTTCCGTCCTTCCAATCCTTAACTAGGTGCTTGAGTTTGCCTGATTTGATCAGCGACTCAATATGCTTCTTGAGCTGGATACACTCCTCCATGCCGTGTCCTTTGTCATTATGGAACTCGCAGAAGCGACTTCCTTGCCGACGTTCTGGGGGAGTGGTCATTGGGGGAGGCCTTGGAAAGTTCGCCCCTTCAGTCAGCAAGATCTCCCGGTAGGACATCTTTAGGGGGGTGAACTTATCGTCCGACCGTCCGCCTTTGCTTTGGCTCTTATAGTCTGAGCCCTTGTTATTGTTCTGATTACCTTGACCGCCCGACTGTCTCCGGGACTGGTCATTTGACCGGTACCCATTTCCTCGGGATGGGTAGGCCGCGGCCACAGCTGTTTCTCCCTCTATGAAATTTCTGACCCTTTCCATGAGGTCATCATATCTCTCTGGACGCTTGTCGTTGAGACGCCTGATCAGTTCTCTGTCTGTTATGGCGTGCATGTAGTCAGAGATTTTCAGGAGCTCTGGCATGGTTCTTGTGCGTGTGCACTCATCATTGAAGCGCTCAGTGAAGGCTTCTGTGGACTCCCCCGGCCGTTGCTTAACGGTTGCCAATGAGACCGGATCCCTATTATACTTCTTCCTTTGAGTATAATTTTTCTCGAACGCAGTGCGTAGTTCCGTGAAACTATCAATGCTCCGTGGGGGGAGTGCCTCGAACCAGTCACGGGCGTTTCCAATCAAGGTCGAATTGAACATTTTGCACCATATGGGCATGCGCCATCGCTCAATTTTAGCCTGCGTATCGAATATTTTGAGGTGATCCACAGGATCACCGGACCCATCATAAGTCTTGATACATGCCGGCATGCGACGTTTGGTGTCCTCAGAATAGTTCCGTATGCGGAGGGTGAACGGGTCTTCCCTGGGATCCGCCCATGGCCGGGTGAGCCTAGGGTCATCCCATGGTACACACCATGGACGCGATAGGTCCTCTGCTTCCGTATCTCGATAGTAAGGGCCACCATAATACTCCTCATTGTTTGGTGGTGGAGGTGTGCGTCTAGGCCGGCGGCGCTTAGGCGGATGGTCATCTGAGTCCTCCCCAGACGGATCTGGGGACGGTGGTGGTGCCCCGTCTTTTGAATAGGGACCACTTTTTTGGGATGAGCCAGGAGCCTTTTTCCCAGTGTTCATTCTGTCCCACACACTCGGGCAGCGTGTGGTTCTGGTCAGCTCTCGATCTGGCCGCTCGGGTGAGCCATCCGACCTTTCTCCTTCTTGAGACTGCGTTAATTCCTGTATAAGGCGATCTCCTATGCGCTCAAACACATTCCGGGGTTGAGGGGTTTCCTCAAAGGTTCCCTGCTCCTGAGGCCGAGTTCTCCTTTTTCTCCGGTTTTGGGAGGGGGTAGTTGGTCCACTGTCACCAAAGTTGAGTCTGGCTTGGAGGTTCCTCCTCAGATTCAGCCTTGATGCGATCCCTGGGACGATCCTTTCGAAGTTCTGCGTGAGAACTCGAGTAAGATCCTCCTCACTGAGTGGTAGGGCTTCCAATTCTTCCTCCGTCGAGGGTCTGCGCGGTTCCTTGTTAGGAGGGTCTGGCGCACTCCCCGGATCAGGGTTGTCCAGGGTTGAGGTAGGCGGGGGTGTCACTGAGATCGTGCTCGTCACCCCTGCGGGCTGAAAAACGCTACGGTTACCCGGCCCGCCTGCTAGGCGGCTAGGTGATTGGTTGGGAATGAGAATCCCTTCCCGTTGGGACTTCCGGTTCCTAGGATTCACGTTCCTGGGGTTAGCTGGCGGATGCCCCTTCGTCATTGGAAATTCAGAATGAGGTTTTTGCTCTAGCTTAGTGTAATGGGTCCCACGGGCGGCGCCAACTTGTTGATGCAAAAGTTGGTTGATCCTTGCTAGACCCGAATTAGGCTTAATTCGGGTTGGCTGGGCTCCGGCTCCTGCACCAAGTGAATCGTTTGGTTGGGATCCTGCACACTAAACAGCACGCGTTAGGCTTACCGTGGGAATGTTTCCCACGATTAGACTCCGGCGTGAGAGTAAGTAATCGGTTTAAGGTTTATGTGAGTTTAGAGTACAAGTCGTAATACCTTTGTGGAACCCTTGGGGGTTCCTTTTATAGGCAGTGAAACCCTAGTGGGCTTTCACTGATGCTTCGGCTCCAAGGAAGAGATAAGCACCAGAATTAGAATGATTGCTATCTTCTAATTCTGGTAGTGAATATCCTCTCTTATTGGGATAAAGATATTCCTAGACAGAATATTATTCTGTCTAACCCTATGTCGGCCGTGTCGGCCATACCGGGCCGTGGGCCGCACACATGCGTGCGGTTACTGTTCATCCAAGCCCATAAGCCTGACTGACATTATTCCACCCATCTGTGATGGGCCGGACACGGGTAGTACCCATGGGCCGGGTCCATGACCCGGCTGGGGACTATACGTCATCAAGATTCAATAAAGTGATTCGGTTCAAAGATAAGTGGGCCTGGTAGAGCACGCCACGTGTCCATCTCTAGTATGGGTAGAGTGATTTTCGGGTAGAGCATGGCCTTAACAGGAAAAACAAAAATGTTTGGCTACATAGTGTCTACAGGGTAGGAACATGACCCCAAACCGAAATTTTCTATAAACAAGATCAACACAATACAAAAACAACCACAACAATGTGCTAACAGTTAACCAACAAGCAGCAATACAGATTAACTAAACAATATTTAAACTCACAGCAATACACTTAAAAAAAAGAACTCACAGCAATACCATAAACAAGATCAACACAATACAAAAACGACCACAACAACGTGCTAACAGTTAATCAACAAGCAGCAATACAATACAGATTGACCAAACAAACACATGATGTGTACGTGTGTCTAACCTACAAATTGTTCAACGTTGCAACTAAAAGAAGTTGAGTACGTTAAATTAAAAAAAAAGTGTATACATTAAAATGAAATTGAGTATAAGTTAAATATATTTTTGTGCAACTTGTTTTTTATTTATAATTTGATTTAAGTTCATTTGGATACTAAACTTTATTTGGATATTAAGGAACTAATCCACACCTTTCATATTCATTTTAATCCAATGAATAAGATTAAACACAAAATATATTTTCATCATTTTTTTTCAAATGTTAATATCTCTTAAACCGTTAATCGTTATGCGGAAAAACATACCGTTACGAAAAGCATTTAATTATCTTTCTATAGATATGATATATGATATACTTTCGACAAAAAAAAATTTCTTCATTTTTTTCACGTTTTCAAAAATTATCATATATGATATTAATATCATATATGATGTAACACCAGTATCATATATGCTATAGCCTATCATATATGATAGAAACCAATATCATATATGATTTAACACTGTTATCATACATGATGAAACAAGTTATCATATATGATATTTCACATAAATTTTAATAAGAAGAAAAAAATGAAAATTTTATTTCTTCGAAAGTATATCATAATGCATATTGGTAGAAATATAATTAAACCCTCGTCGCGATTGTATAATTATTTTCGTTTAACACTTCACGGTTTAAAAGATATTTAAATTATGAAAAATAAGTAAAAAATAAAATATATTAAATCTCATCCATTAGAGCATCCACTATGGTGGTTTAAACATAGGTTTATAATATTATGAAGAGGTCCATACTTTTAAAAACCATAGAAGCTTATTTCATGCTTACATGGCATGAAGAGGTCTAGTATCTTGGACCTCTTCATAATTTGATGCTTTGAGATATATGTGATGTTTATAAAGTTTAAGAAATTTATCTATAGTGGATATGGGTTTATGCAACCATAAAGTTTAACAATTAATGATTTTGATGAATTATAAACCTATGTAAAGGTCTAACATAGTGGATGCCCTTAGATAAAAATGAGATAGATAGTGGAATGAATCTACTCATATCCAATAAAAAGTATAACTCCAAAATAACTCTCCTCTTACAATTTTAATAAATAATTATCAAAATAAATTCAAGATAATTACCAAACATAAACAATACGATATCTTTATTTAAAAAAGTTAATATTATCAAATAATATTTAATCATAGTTAAATAAACCAAAGACCAAAAGCTCAACTCGAACCACATAGTTGGCCGAACGTACAAAGGACGCGTCCCAATTTTGGGTTTCAGCCTAATCCGTTCCCACTTAACTTAATCCAACTAATTAACTTCAATCCAACTCTTTTATACGAATAGATATATAAAGTTGTGACCGAGTAGCTATTACGTGTCAATCATATAATAGTGACAGTATTTACTCTTGTTTACAATGCGCACAATTTTTAGGGAGAAATGTGTAAGGGAGAGACAAAACTTCTCTATTTTGTTATCATAGTTGTCCCATTAGCGTCACATCCGTACGAATCAATTAATCAAAATACACTTTCATTCGTAGAGAGCCAACCTCTCTCCACTTTAGCCCACCACTTGAAAGTTTATGGACATAAAATTAACAGTCGTGTGATAGGATCGAACCCAGGATTACGGGATTGCACACAATACGTAAAGGGTTAATTTTATTTATTCGTTAAATAAATTAAGAGCTAAGTTAAACGATCGTTATGAAATTAAATAGAAGAAAAGAAGGAGACGGAAAATTCCGGAAGCCACCTTTGGGTGGGCTTAGGCCGGCGGCTACAAGGGCCAAAGGAGAAGAAAAAAAAAGATTTTCTTTCCTAAATTATTTGGTTTTTCTAGCCTATATAAACAACCCTTTAGCCCTCATAATTTTTGCTCATCCATCTCTCTTCTTTCATGCGATCAAACCAAAAGGCAAACACCTTTTTTAGGGTTCCTTTTAACCTCTTGGTTTTGATTTCTTGAATCTAGTCCTAGCCCCTCTCTAGGGTTGTTGGGTAGATTATTCCACAAGTGTAGAAGCTTCGTTTATACGTGCTAGACTCACAGTTAGCCCGTCGCATTACGTGTGTACAAGAGCGTAGTATAATTTTACATTAAACTATATCTTGGTACTGTTCTACATAAACCCTAATTGGTGATCTTGTGGATCTTTGCTAGGATAAAGGTATGTAACCTAATCGATTAATTATAATTGTGTTATTATGATCTTGTTAAATCGCTTCCGCTATTACGTGCTTTGATCTTTGCTTATGATTATATAATTGTTATGAAGTTCATAAACCATAGTGGCATCAAGAGCCGTTTTAACATGTTATAATTATCGAGATCTAAAGTTTTTTTAACTAATGGTGATTTGAGTTAAATTACATGTTGTTTCTTAGGTTTTAACAAAATTGGTTTTTTGTTTTTTTTTTGTTTTTAAAAATCGGCCTAGCCGAATTTTTTATAAAAAATTTTTTTTTTTTGTAAACCCCAAGATTACATGGTATAATCTTTAGATGTTTGTATAGATTAATTGTTATGTCATGTATGGTTACGATCCGTAATATTTTAATTGTTAAGATTATGTGGGAGATCCGTGATGAACATGCATGTTTTTTCACGGATCATATCATTTTATATGCTATTTTCATTATTTGATTCAAAGTTTTTAAAATTAGTGAAGACTTTTATGTTTATAAAACCCTAGATTTGATGATCTTTGAATAAATTGTTATGCATGTGCCTATTTGATTTAGTTTTTTTTTTGTACCTACTTGTTTTCATGCGTTTTCTTGTATGTTATAAACAAGGGTAATTTTTTCCAAGGACAAATAATATGGACTAAATCATAATCAAATTAATGAATTGTTTTGAGATCTAAATTACATAGAATTACGTTGATTGATAATTTGCAATGATAATTTAACGGCATACTCCTTTTGACAAACTATAAAGTGGGTTTAACGCACCGCTGGTCATGTACCCGGTTAAGGAAGGAGGTGCTATGCCATTAGTCGCTGACCGAATTCCTGGCTCGCCTGTGCGTCAAATTGAAATTACCTACGATTATCTTTTGCATTATATCTTAAGGTTGATTTGCCGCAAATTCATATCTGAAACACAATGAATAAGGTTATTGTTTTGTGCTTTAGCTGACTTCTAGAAAAAGTACGGTGTGAATAGTTGTGAGTAAAGTCTTTAACTGGTTTAACCAATACCTCAACTTGTGATTTATGGCGAAATTTTTGACTCACCAAAAGGTTTACTAAAAGTTTTTATTAAACTTATGCTATGGAGATGTGTGCATGCTTCTCCATACATGATTTTGACACCAAAATCAATACCTTTAAGTTTAAGTCTTATGCCATCTAATTGACGAACACTTGAAGTTATAATTGTCGTCATATGAGATTTTGGACGATGTTGTAATGGAGAGAAAACTTCATGACTGAATAAGATTGCACATGAAGGTTTTACGTTCTTTATATTAGTCGACTTAATTGAGTTACTCAGTGAGATCTGGAAACTTAAGGCGTAAAGTAGGGATAAAACATGTTTACAATGCAAAATGACTTTTGGCAATGTAAATCCCTAAAATATCTAGAAATTGCAAATTTGTTTGTCAATTATTGTTCGACAAGTTACCATGTTGAATACATTTGTCACTAGCAGACAACTGATGTGATAAGTTTATGTCAATATGGATTCTAGTTTCAAGGAAATACTATGGTTTTTAATTACCATGGTAATTTTATTTTCTTGAATGGTATTATTGAAAATACTAATATTTGAACTTTTTCTGTAGAAATGGCTCAATCGGAAAACAATATGACTATATGTTATGCATTCAAAGCTTTCTTTGATCGTCCTGAACTTACTGACCAAAACTTCAATGATTGGTATCGCTCACTAAGAATTGTCTTGAGAGTAGCGGGTACTATCGATATCTTGACTACTCCTTATCCGGAGGATCTTGCTGAAGAAGCATCTGATGCGCAAAGGCTTGAGCACGCTGCTAATGTTAAGAAGCACTCAGAGGTGGCTGGCTTAATGTTAGGAAAAATGGCTCCTCCACTTCAACAGAAGTATGAGCTATTTTCACCTAAGCGAATGCTTGATGAGCTCAAGGCTATGTTCGAAAAGCCGCAAGCTGTGGAGATCTATGACTTGGTAGATGTTTTGCATAGTTGCAAGCAAGCTCCTGGAAAGTCTGTAAGTTCCCATTATATGGAAATGAGGGGTTATATGGAACAGCTCATTGCACTAGTGTTGATCCCAAACTTACATCGATTTAGCTTGTGTAAAAGAGAATAAATCAAGTTAAACACTTAGAGAAACTTTGTTGTATATGAAACAATTTAAGTATTATGCGGAATTAATACTTAAACAAGAACACACAAACAAGATAAACCTAACTTTCACTTTGATTGATTGATCGAACTTGCGTACAATGAAAGTGTGAAAACATATATTGAACTAAACCAAAAGGCCTCCTTTTATAGATTAAGGAACCTTGTACAAAAGTCTACGTATCAGCTATTTTAGGTAAAGATAAACATAAGAAATACATTGTCGAACATATCTTTACTAGAAACATAAAACGTGTAGACTAAGTATCCTATCAGTGCTTGACTTCTTCTCATCAACGCTTGACTTCTTCCTGTCAACGCTTGTCTTGACAACGCTTGATTTCTTCCTATCAACGTCCAATTTCCTCTTGTCAGCGTCCAAGTGTCTTGGCTACATTTTATTCCCAACAATCCTCCCCTAAACTTGATATCTACTCTAGTAATCAAGTTTCTGAATAAAAACTAAGTACAAGGAGGATTCTTACAAATCTTATTAAGTTGGAAATAAATAATCCTAATCAAATCTTTGCCAACGTCACTTGTGTAATCCATCTCCAGCTGTGTTGACACCATTTTCTTCAAAACTTCTTGGACATAGGATATTCAACATCCACAAGAAGATATTCAGAAAATTTTGTAGTACTCAAATGATACACACCAGCTGCTGAATGTAGACGCCATTGAAGTCCACTGACATCATCAAGATCCTTCCAAACTGGATCTTCTTCATCTGGTGCACACATTCTCTTGAATGTTGACCAAATCTTTATTCCATTGACTGAAGTAGGTGCTTCAGTCTCATACTTATCCTGCATCAACCTCCAAAGGTCTGCCAAGTTTTCCCTATCTAGGCTTGCAAACAAAGACATAAGAGTAGTGAAAGTATGTAACACCCCATTTTGATAAATGGAATGTCACGCGTAATTATGGCGTGTCATCAAAGCATGCAAGGTAATATGTAGTAAAACATACATGACCATAGGGAAAACCGGAATCAAACATCGGTTCCCAAACATAAGCCCAAAACATAACAAAGTAAATGAACTGAATGAAAGACTAAACAAGCATAAATATATGAAGGCAAAAGGAGAAGAAGTCTATGGCAGCTTCCATCCTATGCACGTCCTCCAAATGCTCGAGTCTTGGGTACCTGCCGTTTTGGGACATAGAAAGGAAAGTAACGGCTGAGCAAAACGCTCAGTGCACGGATATACAATATAGCATGAAATAGGATAAGCATGTAACATATAACAGCGGAAGACTAAGTTCTGAGTAGACTGGTTAAGTATTAAGAAAACTGGTTTTATAGTTTGAAAAGCCTTATGTTTATCTTATGAAAACTGTTTTAACATAAATATACCATAGCCCATATAGGTCATGAAAAGGTCACGTGCATGAATACTTGGAGGGGTGACCTCATCATGCTGATTAGAGGGGATGCCTCTAATTAATATACTGGTTTGGGTAGGAGGGATCAACTCCTTGTGAAGGATGCAAGGCACACACCACATTCACCATGATAAACTGAATAAAACATGTAACTAGGATGCACCCATACGCCCCACCTGATATAATAATATGGCCAAAACTGAAAAGGGACGCCACGAGCAATCACTCCGCCGTGGGGAAGTCATAACATTGGTGCCTCCAATGTTATGGTTATGGTACCTCCATAACTAGGTGAAACTGGTCATGCTTGTATATGGCTATAGATTATGCTAATTAAACATAAGCAGTTCAAAACAATAAAACAAATACTGGGGAAAACAGTTGGCTGTATACGGGGAAATCCTAATAAGGAAAGAATGTCCATACTGAAAGGACGGGAATCCGTACCTCAAGTCCAGTGAATGAACGGAAGGAAGACTCCTACTTCTGGATCACTAACGCTACATGAATACACACGTGTATAAGTATCGATTCACTGATTACGTACTGGGTTTTTATGTCTCGTCTTAGCTTACTTTGCATGTTTTAGGTCATGGTTTACTGTTTAAAGCCTTAAACTGTGTTTATCTTGTATTCTGATTAATCTGATTAAGTATTACTGGTATTTCATGTATTATTATACTTACTGTGTAATAATAAGTAACTTTCCAAAAATAGCAGGTTTCCAAATATAGAAAGTTTCCAAAAATAGAAAGTTTCCAAAAATAGAAAGTTACCAAAAATAGAAAGTTTCCAAAAATAGATAGTTTCCAAAAATAGAAAGTTTCCAAAAATAGAAAGTTTCCAAAAATAGAAAGTTTCCAAAAATAGAAAGTTTCCAAAAATAGAAAGTTTCCTAAAATAGAATTTACTGCTTAAAATAGATTAGTTTCTAAAAATAGAAAGTTTCCAAAAATAGATTAGCTGCCTTAATTAAATAAGTTTCCATATATAGAAGGTTTCCATGATTATATTAGCTGCCTGAATTAAATAGATTTCCATATATAGAAGGTTTCCATTAATAGATTAGTTGCCTTATTTAATTAAGTTTCTATAAATAGAAGTTTCCATATTTAGAATTAAGCTGGTTACATAAGCTAACATATAAGTCTACGTGTTTATAAGCTGATTTCTTAAGTCATATGATATAGTATATAGTTTAATTATTATTCCATGTGTTTTAATTAAACTATAGGTTAAGCATTTTAATTAAAGTATAACATGTTTTAATTAAAATGAAATGAAAATACTTAGGTTAAGATGTGTATTATTATTATTAATAATATAACCTAAGTCATGTCTAAATTAATTAATTATAGGCATGTTTTAAATAATTAATTAATTATAACTTATAACATAAAATACTTAGGTTAAATTAATATCATGCTAAATTAATAATTAGAATAACCTAAGTCATGATTTAATTAATATCTCATGTTATTAATTAATTTATATCCTAAGTTCATGATTCATAAAAATTAACATGTAACATAGATCGTGTTTTAACCAACGAACCGTGAACCGGGCATGATATCGACACCGTACCCCGAACCAAATCGGGGTTCCCCTTGGTTCCTTGCTGCCGTGGGACCCACACCACCAAACCGGGACCATACGGTCTCGGTGGTGGTTTCTAGGCCAAGCCGTGACCCCCTTGGGGCACGATCTAGGCGTCGGCTAAACCAAACACCCGTAAAACACCCTTTTGATTTTACTTCTTAACCAAATACATGTTTATTTTATGTTTTTAAAATAGGTTTTAAAAACATCATGTTCTTAATCAATTTTACCAAATCAAATCAAAAGAAGGAATTAAAAAGAAAGGTTAAAAAGATATACCGAATGTGTAGATGAATTAAGGATGAACAAACACTAATACTTGTACAATATTCAAGATCAAAATCAACAAGAACACCCCTCTTAGGTGTGTTATAGGTGGCGGCTACAAAAGGGAAAAGGAAGGAGAGGAGAAAACTTTTTAGGGTTTTATGTTTAATTTCTTGAAAAGTGAAAATGAATGCATTTTTCCCTTAACCCCTTGTTTAGTAAAAATGATGGGCTAGGCCCATTTCTCTTCCTTAATTTCGTGGTTCATGGGGCCCACATGGGGTAACCCAAATGTTTTTCGTGTCCCGATGTTTCGTGTTCGTTCGTGGTTAAACGTGTTCGTGTTTAAAGTGTTTCTGTTTATTTTATCATGTAGTTTATCGTAATCTTAACGCTCGTAATTATATTATATGTATTTACGTAATTATTTTAGTTCGTATTTTAAATGGTGATCATGATTTAATTACGTTCACGTGACATATTTATTAACTGTTTATCATGGGTTCGTACGTAATCGATACTTATCATGTCATACACGTATGCACTTGCTTGATTAATAGCACATGAATGTGATCGATACTGAATAAGGTAAGTTTTAATCTATGACGTACGATCTTAAGGGCACTATTCATGGTAAAAGCATGCGGGTTTTACAGTTCTTCCCCCCTAAAAAGAATAATTCGTCCCCGAATTATAGATAAAGTAACTGGAAGCAAAACATACCCGAATCAAACTGGAAAGGTATGTAAAATAACGAAAATGAAGGTGGCATGGTAGAAGGGAACGTGGAACGTGACATGTCTTGAAAGGACATGGGACGTGACGTGACTGAAAGGACATATCTAATTGATGAGAAAAACGGATAAAAGTCCGGATGAACTTGTATGTTTCCAAGTGGCCTCCCTCTTGGAACGGTTCCCTCAGAAGATCTTGACACAAATGATAAATCTTGGTCCTCCTGACCTTGACTTGGAATACGAAAGAAAATTCTTGGTTATCAACGGAAGGTAGATCCCCTAAATTGGATCGAGGAAAACAAGAGTTAACGTGCTAGGGTAACTGAAACGTTACGATGCACGACAATCTGACTTAACTGATAATTAGAAACAATGCGCGAGACATGTAACACCCCCACATTTGTTATGCGCAGCGGAACTACAACAATGGGTGCTACACAGTATTCATTGCACACAAGAGATATCAAACGACGCTAAAAAGACGTCGACTTAAAACTTGAAATTTAAAATTGTTAGATAATACATGTCCACGGTTTTTCCAACCCCAAATAGTGCACAGAGTTTAGCGTTTTCGGTCCCCATGAATCTCAACCCCAAAAACTTCAGTTTTACAACCACATGACATTAAACATAAAAATTGTTTAAGTAGAAAAGGAGGGAAAAACAAGCGGACACCAAGCCGATCACACAACATCCATCCCATGCATGCTCCATCCTACTGCTCAGCGGTTACCTGAAACACATGCCAAAAATTTGGTCAACGAAAACGTTGAGTGGAATTCATAGGTTTTTCAATCCATTTGAACGTATATATAATAAAAACCATTCGTGATCATTTATAGTCTTGTCGATCAAACAAACTATAATCAGGAAACTGACAATTGTGTTTAAGCTCATGACACTAATCCGTTAACTCAATCACCCGCGTAAATATACCGGCATGATTCAGATGAAACCAGTGCCCCTTCTAAAGGCATCAGTTGCAATTATACCTTATTTCTCATACAAAATAATCTACCGCAGAACTTACTATAAGTACAGCTTCTCGGCTAGCATTGGGTCGTTAATCCCGTAGTACTACAAATTGCATAAGCGGCTATTTCCCCCTACTCGAGGGCAAGACAATAGTTAATAGTTCATGAATTTAGGGACTTTTGCAACTTTGGTACTCAACACAATTTCTAAGGCAACTTTCGGGTCTAACAATCATTCATGATATACGTTCCTTTTAAAAACTAGCATGCATTTCCCTCGCGGGTAAAACAATTTGAAATAATATAAGCGAGGCTATAAATTCACACCTTATATCTTAAGTAGTCGGTAGTTCGAGGAGTGATCACTGACGATGTTACGGATGCCCGGGTAAATCAACACCTATCACAAATAACGCGTAATGAGTAATCTCATTTAAATACTTACGGTACTGTATAAAATACATATATACAAGTCACTTAAGACAAATATAACTCACGCCAAAAACAAAAACAACAAGTATCATTCATTTTATTCCATTCGTTCTTATAACCTACGTTGTCCATTTTTACACGTTCTCGCCGGTACTTGACTAAAGTACGGGCTGTTTTACCTTATTAAACCATGCTTATAAAATTTGACAAAATTTCCAAAAATCCTATATGACCTGTAGATAACATGTTTTTAAGCCCAATAAAAGTTTTCACTTTTACGACCCGTTACGCAACTCATTTCCACGACTATATTTTACGGGCTGAAATTGCGCTTCGACCAATTTTGACCTCTTTGACCTATATGAAAAATACCTTTGACTTCCTTGACTCATAAGTCAACATATAGACCCATTTGTACAGGTTAGGGACCAAATTTTGACCCTTGACCATTTACCAAATTATACTTGTGACCCTCGGGATTTGACTAAAACTTTGCACAAATTCGGATTGTGAAAGTCCTCGTCTCCCGGTACCCGATCTTTAAAATGTCATAACTTTTAGCTCGTTTTGAGTCACGGGCTCTACCTTATACCAAATTAAAGCTAGAAAAACCCTCTATCACTACATTTAGCTTTCAAGACCTGGAACAAAAATCATTTTTATAAAATAGACCAAATGTTTCTGCCTAAATATGACCATACCAAAAACATGCTTAGACTCGATTCCAAGACTTCTAACCAACACTAAACAACATCCTAAGCCTTCCCAAACATATCCTAACATCAAACTTCCATCCTACCCCTATTGATCAACCAATCTCAATATCAAGAATCAAAGAAAATGAACATGCAAGTAATAAAACCTATATGAATCATCCTAAAACAACAAACCAAACATAAATATAACATGCAAAATCAACAACCACCATGGCTCCCCAAACACCCCCTTTGCCGTGGGGTTTGGGTGACCCAATCACCACAACCAAATTAATTTTGGTGGGTTTTCATGGTGTTTATACTTCCATAACACTAAATTATCAACATGCACTAGCTCTTTAAGCCTCAAAAACGAATTTGGATCATATGGAAAAATCTTGAAAAATTTTTGTCAATGCATGTTGGATTTGAGCACATGAATAGGTGGGGAATGACCAAACTAAGCGTGGTCTAACCTTAGATTTTTGAAAAATCAAGTGGAAAAGATTTTTGGTGGATTTTTGAGTGGGTTGGGGTGTGCCGTGAGTTTGAGAGAGACAAGGAGGGAGTGGGTTTTGATTTTTGGTGAAATGTTTAGTATGTGTTTGTGTATTTGTTCATTTAGGCCCTTTTGATGGGTTAGGAGGGACCTAAGTGCAATTTTGGGCTTCTTTTGTCCTTAAATAGAAAACGACCTCAAAACTTTGCGGGTTTGACTCATTTGTCAATTTTGAAAATTTTACGGGAGTCGGAAATCTTCCCGAATGCTCCAAAATATTTTTGGGATACTTTAAATGTACTTGGAAGGCTATAAAACTCACCCGACTCAACTTAACACGAACCGTAAATAAAATTCTCGAAAAATTACATTATCGATAAATCGTCAAAAATTATATAAAATTGGGCATCCCTCGGGATCGTAATCGTCATCGTCCTTCTTAAAACGTCAAACGTAAAAATTATAACCTCGAACATCGGCTTTAACCAAAATACTTATAATTTATAGAAATTAAAATTTATCAAAAATTTCAAAAATTAGCGTAATTTAGGGTATCGTTAATGACCTCGATTCTAGGGTGTCACATCCACCCCTCCTTAAAGAGAGCGACGTCCCGGCGCTCGCCTCTTCTTGGACTCACATTTCGTCTATTGGAACAGATGAGGATACCTTTCCTTGAAAAAGTCCTCATGTTCCCAGGTGTATTCCGGTCCACGCTTAGAATTCCATCGGACCTTCACAATGGGAATCCTACTATGCTTCAACCGCTTGACCTCCCGGTCCATAATTTCCACAGGTTCTTCCACAAAGTGCATTTTGTCGTCTAGTCGAATCTCGTCCAAAGGAATCACCAATTCCTTGTCCGCCAAACTCTTCTTCAGGTTCGATACGTGAAACGTGTCATGAATAGCACTAAGCTCGGTCGGCAATTCTAACTTGTACGCTACCGGTCCAATTCGTTCAACGATCTTAAACGGTCCAATATACCTCGGACTCAACTTTCCTTTCTTTCCAAAACGAATTACACCCTTCCATGGCGATACCTTGAGCATAACCATATCTCCAACTTCAACTCCAACGGTTTCCTTCGGTTATCGGCATAACTCTTCTGTCGGCTTCTCGCAGCAAGTAGTCGGTTCTTGATCTGCATGATCTTCTCTGTCGTTTCTAAAACCATTTCGGGTCCAGTCAATTGACTTTCCCCTACTTCACTCCAACACACAGGCGATCTACACTTCCTTCCATACAATGCTTCGAACGGTGCTGCTTTGATACTCGCGTGATAACTATTATTGTACGAAAATTCCACCAGAGGCAAGTGGCGTTCCCAACTTCCTCCAAAATCAATCACGCATGCTCGGAGCATGTCCTCCATCGTTTGAATCGTTCGTTCACTCTGGCCGTCAGTTTCCGGGTGATAAGCCGTGCTTAAACTCAGTTCAGTGCCCATCGCACGTTGAAGCGATCTCCAAAATTCCGACGTAAATCTACTGTCACGATCCGAAATGATCGATAACGGCACTCCATGTCTACAGACGATCTCCTTCACGTACACGCTGGCGAGTTTTTCCATGCTGTCCGTCTTCTTCATAGGTAAGAAATGAGCAGATTTCGTCAACCTGTCCACAATTACCCATATCATATCGCTTCCACTAGGAGTCCTAGGTAAACCCGTCACAAAATCCATTGCGATTTTCTCCCATTTCCATTCTGGGATTTCCGGTTGTACCAACAATCCAGATGGTTTCTTATGTTCTGCCTGAACCTTTGCACAAGTCAAACACTTACTGACGTAACGAGCAATATCTGCCTTCATATTCGGCCACCAATAGACTTTCTTCAGGTCGTGGTACATCTTATCCGATCCAGGATGTATCGAATACTTCGACTTATGCGACTCATTCATAACCAATTCTCGAACTCCAGGCTTTCCTTCCTCAGATGGACACGATGGTAACCAAATCCGATTCTCAAAATATCTTAGTCCGTCTGACCTAATCACGAAAAGAGGTTTCAACATTCGTCCCAAATTCTCGGCTTCAATATTCCCTTTCATTAATCCTCTCTCCTGAGCCTTCAGTATGGTTTCGGTTAAGTCAACGCTCTCAGTCATCACTAAAGCTCTAACCCTCAAAGGTTTCTCCCGTTCTTTCCTACTCAATGCATCCGCTACAACATTCGCCTTCCCAGGGTGATAGCGAATTTCACAATCATAATCACTCAATAGTTCAACCCATCGTCTTTGTCGCATATTCAACTCCTTTTGATCTAAAATGTGCTGCAAACTCTTGTGATCAGTGAATACAACACACTTTGTCCCATACAGATAGTGTCTCCACAGCTTCAACGCAAAAACTACCGCTCCTAATTCCAAATCGTGCGTCGTGTAGTTCTCCTCGTTCTTCCTTAATTGCCTCGACGCGTAAGCTATCACCTTTTCACGTTGCATTAATACCGCTCCATAACCCTTACGAGACGCATCACAATACACCACGAAATCCTCGGTTCCCTCAGGCAATGATAAAATCGGCGCGGAACATAACTTATCCTTGAGCGTTTCGAAAGCAAGCTCTTCCTCATTTCCCCATTCATACACCCTATTCTTCTCGGTAAGCCGCGTCAATGGTTTCGCAATCAACGAAAATCCTTCAATAAACCTTCTATAGTACCCAGCTAAACCCAAAAATTGTCGAACTTCAGTCGGCGTCGTCGGTGCTGACCATTCCCTGATCGCTTCGATCTTAGCAGGATCTACACGAACTCCTTCCTTATCAATCACATGACCTAGAAACTGCACTGATTCCAACCAAAACTCACACTTAGAGAATTTTGCATACAGCTTCTCCTTCCTTAACAACTCCAAAATCCTTCTCAGGTGCTTCTCGTGCTCCTCCTTACTCTTAGAGTAAATAAGTATGTCGTCGATGAAAACAATAACAAACTTATCTAGATACGGCTTGCACACGCGATTCATAAGATCCATGAATACAGCAGGCGCGTTTGTCAACCCAAACGGCATCACTCGAAATTCAAAGTGTCCATACCGCGTACGAAAGGCAGTTACAGGAATATCCTCCTCTCTTACACGCAGTTGATGATACCCTGATCTTAAATCGATCTTAGAGTATACACTGGAACCTTGTAATTGATCGAACAAATCATCAATCCTCGGTAATGGGTACCGATTCTTAACCGTCAGCTTATTGAGTTCTCTATAGTCGATACACATCCTAAACGAACCATCCTTCTTCTTTACGAACAACACTGGCGCTCCCCAAGGTGATGAGCTCGGCCTAATAAATCCTTTGTCCATCAACTCCTTCAATTGATCCGCTAACTCCTTTAACTCAGATGGTGCTAAGCGATAAGGTGCACGTGCAACCGGTGCAGCTCCTGGCACTAAATCAATTCGAAACTCGACCTCACGGGTAGGCGGTAAACCTGGCAACTCGTCTGGAAAAATGTCCGGATACTCGCGAATAACTGGTACCTCTTCAATCCTCGCCTCTACATCACCATCACTCGAAACCTGTGCCAAAAACACATCGCATCCGCTCTCTACGTACTTCATCATCTTCAAACACGAAATCACCTTCAAACGAGAAGTGCATTCGTCTCCCTTTACCGTTAAAACCCTATTCCTCAACGGAATCTGCACCAATCTCTCACCACAGACGATCGTAGCACTATGCGCCATTAACCAATCCATTCCCACAATCACGTCAAACGATCCTAGCTCTATAGGCATCAAGTCGATTTTAAAAGCGTAGTTTCCTAACTTCAAGGTACACCCTTTCAGTATAGTATTCGTACTAACAATTTTTCCATCGGCCAATTCAACATTATAACTAGTCGTTAACAACACCGGTTCTCTATCGATATGACGACTAAATCTAACGTCTACAAAACTCTTGTCGGAGCCAGAATCAAATAAAATACTAGCATAACAAGCGTCTAGCAAAAACGTACCGGTAACCACATTGGGACCTTGTGGTTTATCAGCAGTTCCCACTTGATACACAGCTGCCGCATTATTTCCTCCCCGTCTGTTCCCTGTCTTCGGGCAATTTGCTTGCACATGCCCTCTTTCTCCACAGCTATAACATCCTCTCATCCTGATAGCATTAGCCCCAGTGGCTACTCCTCCCGTTCGACAACTAGCAGTCCTATGACCTGCCTTTCCACACTTGCCGCATGCCGGCGGGCAATTTCCAACGTGATACAAGTTGCACTTTCCACAATGGGGATTCACTTTCACACCTCTAGGGTTCGTCACTGCCCTCATCCCTTCGTTCCTTCTCTGATTAAACTGCTGATTACGGTTCGGCCCTTGGTTGCTTCGATTCCCACCTCGGTTCTGGCCTTGGGATTGATTACCTTGTGCTGCCTCCCATTTTCTTTTGTTGCCCTCAGCAATGTAATTCTGCTTGTCCTGAAGCTTAACGTCCATCAAAGCGTGTGCCATTTGAACCGCTTCATCAAACGTTCCAGGTTTCGACGAAGTTGTTTCACCTTTGATGTTGCTAGATAAACCCTTAATATACTGCTTCATTTTCTTGGCATCATTGGCAAATATGTCCGGACACAAAAGACTTAACTCATTGAATCTCCTGGTGTAAGCAGCTATATCGTTGTTCTTCAAGGTCAAATGTCTCAGTTCGTCCTCCAATTGCCCCAATTCCTCCTCTGGGCAAAACTTCTTGGTCAACAAAGCTTTGGTTGCATTCCACGTTCTCGCATTCGCCACAGCCAATCCCACCGTAGCTACCTGGGTATTCCACCAGCTTAACGCATCATCCAGAAATGTAGCTGCTGCAAACTTTACTTTATCCGCCTCTGCACAACCACTGATTTCAAACGTACTCTCAACTTTTTCCAACCATCGCCTAAGTTCTAGGGCTCCACCCGATCCACGGAACTGCGTAGGACCGCACTTCATAAAGCTAGAATAGGTACACACTCTCGGGGCTGGTTGTCTCCCCGCGTTCCTTCCTGGATCCTGATTTCTCCCAGCTCGGTCCGCTTGCAACGCATTAGCTATTGCTTCCTGAATCATGTTGTTAACACGATCGGCAGTCAACTTTGGAGGCATTGTTTTATCGAATATCTCTTTCTGCAAGACAAAGAAAATAGAAAAACAATGTAAGTATTCATATCAAGTTTCCCAGACATAAAATACATACAACGACACATCACTATGGAGTTACTAATATTCATCAATTCACACCACAAAAGATCAAATTTAAGACATATCACAGATCATGAAAGGTAACATAGATTGTATTGATAGTTAACCAAAATCGTGACAAGTAATGCCACTACAATCATTCACCACAAAACATCAAGTACTTGAGTTTCTCGTCATAATACCATCATACAAAGGTCTAAAATAGTTCTATTACAATGATCAAAGAAAATACAAAACAAGTAACTAGGCATGTGGTGATCCACACTGCCTCTTGGATGGCGGCTCGTCGTCGTCTTCCTCGGTTTCCTCATCACTCACGTCCTCGTCCACATCATCCACTTTTCCTTTTCCTTTCTCCTCTGGCCCACATTCTGTTTCCTTTTTCGTCCCTGATGTGGATCCATGCTCAATCGCTACCTGATTTCCCACCGAAATACAAGCACCTCTAGTAGGCGGCTGAACCATAAAGTCATTCGCCTCCATCTCCACATCGTCCACGAATTTCCAATCCGGGGGCAATGAATCCCTCACACGATGCTCCCAACTCTGCATCCTCGACAACCTCATCTGATCTTCCCTCACACGGTCAAGACTAGCACTTAAATTCGCAACCATTGATTTTAAACTGTTGATGGCACTTGTGTTCATCATCCCATCATACGCAATCCTTGAAGTCCTTTCCAACAGTCTTTGATGTTCCCTTTCAGTCTTATCAAACTTCTTAATCACCCTAGTCTCAACTACAAACCGCTCATACATCAACCTTTCCATCCTCCCCAAACGACCTGCGGGATCCCAGTAGTGACTCGGCCTCGGAAAATAGACCCTTGCAATATTCTCGTGAATCGATGGCGACTTGGATGACTCTCCACTGCTCCCATTACTATTGTCCATCGGGCGATCAAAGGGTTGCTGCTCATAACGACCGGTCGGTGGTACCTCATAACCCTTCGGCGAATTCGGGGATTGAAACAAATCGGGTTCGGTCTGGCCTACGGCATCCTCGGGAATGCCATCATCCAATAGCTCCTCGGGCTCTTCTTCGGAATCCTCATTGTCGTCACTACTCATGCTGAAGTTATCCACCTCACTTTCGCCATTGTCGTTTTCCGGCCCTATTTCGTCTTCTGGAGCGATCCATCCATTATTATTGTCCGGCGGGTTCGGAGGAAACGGTCCCCCTTCGTGACCTACGACGTAATCGTTTCCGTTATCGTTGGGCGGTACCTCGGCCATTCCTGCAATAACAGCGAATTTCGGAGGGTACATAAGTAATTATACAATAGTTATAAATATATGCATGCAAATGCAATGCAAAGGTGGTACATATGCCCGAAATGTAATAATATGATGCTCATGCATGATTAATACAAAAATTACGATGTCGGATATTTCGCGTAAAATTTAACGTCTACATATAGTAATTCCCATACTTATATAATAATTACCCACATATATACTTTACTCAAAAGTATACGTCAAATGCCATAAATACAACAATAAATCTTACCGGAGCCATGCAGGATAGTTGTGTGTGCTTGGACCCTTTTCTTACGACACCAAAAGTTATAGTTTAGGATTTTCAAAAACGACCTAGTTCTCTATAACTCGTGGCTCTGATTACCAATCTGTAACACCCCCACATTTGTTATGCGCAGCGGAACTACAACAATGGGTGCTACACAGTATTCATTGCACACAAGAGATATCAAACGACGCTAAAAAGACGTCGACTTAAAACTTGAAATTTAAAATTGTTAGATAATACATGTCCACAGTTTTTCCAACCCCAAATAGTGCACAGAGTTTAGCGTTTTCGGTCCCCATGAATCTCAACCCCAAAAACTTCAGTTTTACAACCACATGACATTAAACATAAAAATTGTTTAAGTAGAAAAGGAGGGAAAAACAAGCGGACACCAAGCCGATCACACAACATCCATCCCATGCATGCTCCATCCTACTGCTCAGCGGTTACCTGAAACACATGCCAAAAATTTGGTCAACGAAAACGTTGAGTGGAATTCATAGGTTTTTCAATCCATTTGAACGTATATATAATAAAAACCATTCGTGATCATTTATAGTCTTGTCGATCAAACAAACTATAATCAGGAAACTGACAATTGTGTTTAAGCTCATGACACTAATCCGTTAACTCAATCACCCGCGTAAATATACCGGCATGATTCAGATGAAACCAGTGCCCCTTCTAAAGGCATCAGTTGCAATTATACCTTATTTCTCATACAAAATAATCTACCGCAGAACTTACTATAAGTACAGCTTCTCGGCTAGCATTGGGTCGTTAACCCCGTAGTACTACAAATTGCATAAGCGGCTATTTCCCCCTACTCGAGGGCAAGACAATAGTTAATAGTTCATGAATTTAGGGACTTTTGCAACTTTGGTACTCAACACAATTTCTAAGGCAACTTTCGGGTCTAACAATCATTCATGATATACGTTCCTTTTAAAAACTAGCATGCATTTCCCTCGCGGGTAAAACAATTTGAAATAATATAAGCGAGGCTATAAATTCACACCTTATATCTTAAGTAGTCGGTAGTTCGAGGAGTGATCACTGACGATGTTACGGATGCCCGGGTAAATCAACACCTATCACAAATAACGCGTAATGAGTAATCTCATTTAAATACTTACGGTACTGTATAAAATACATATATACAAGTCACTTAAGACAAATATAACTCACGCCAAAAACAAAAACAACAAGTATCATTCATTTTATTCCATTCGTTCTTATAACCTACGTTGTCCATTTTTACACGTTCTCGCCGGTACTTGACTAAAGTACGGGCTGTTTTACCTTATTAAACCATGCTTATAAAATTTGACAAAATTTCCAAAAATCCTATATGACCTGTAGATAACATGTTTTTAAGCCCAATAAAAGTTTTCACTTTTACGACCCGTTACGCAACTCATTTCCACGACTACATTTTACGGGCTGAAATTGCGCTTCGACCAATTTTGACCTCTTTGACCTATATGAAAAATACCTTTGACTTCCTTGACTCATAAGTCAACATATAGACCCATTTGTACAGGTTAGGGACCAAATTTTGACCCTTGACCATTTACCAAATTATACTTGTGACCCTCGGGATTTGACTAAAACTTTGCACAAATTCGGATTGTGAAAGTCCTCGTCTCCCGGTACCCGATCTTTAAAATGTCATAACTTTTAGCTCGTTTTGAGTCACGGGCTCTACCTTATACCAAATTAAAGCTAGAAAAACCCTCTATCACTACATTTAGCTTTCAAGACCTGGAACAAAAATCATTTTTATAAAATAGACCAAATGTTTCTGCCTAAATATGACCATACCAAAAACATGCTTAGACTCGATTCCAAGACTTCTAACCAACACTAAACAACATCCTAAGCCTTCCCAAACATATCCTAACATCAAACTTCCATCCTACCCCTATTGATCAACCAATCTCAATATCAAGAATCAAAGAAAATGAACATGCAAGTAATAAAACCTATATGAATCATCCTAAAACAACAAACCAAACATAAATATAACATGCAAAATCAACAACCACCATGGCTCCCCAAACACCCCCTTTGCCGTGGGGTTTGGGTGACCCAATCACCACAACCAAATTAATTTTGGTGGGTTTTCATGGTGTTTATACTTCCATAACACTAAATTATCAACATGCACTAGCTCTTTAAGCCTCAAAAACGAATTTGGATCATATGGAAAAATCTTGAAAAATTTTTGTCAATGCATGTTGGATTTGAGCACATGAATAGGTGGGGAATGACCAAACTAAGCGTGGTCTAACCTTAGATTTTTGAAAAATCAAGTGGAAAAGATTTTTGGTGGATTTTTGAGTGGGTTGGGGTGTGCCGTGAGTTTGAGAGAGACAAGGAGGGAGTGGGTTTTGATTTTTGGTGAAATGTTTAGTATGTGTTTGTGTATTTGTTCATTTAGGCCCTTTTGATGGGTTAGGAGGGACCTAAGTGCAATTTTGGGCTTCTTTTGTCCTTAAATAGAAAACGACCTCAAAACTTTGCGGGTTTGACTCATTTGTCAATTTTGAAAATTTTACGGGAGTCGGAAATCTTCCCGAATGCTCCAAAATATTTTTGGGATACTTTAAATGTACTTGGAAGGCTATAAAACTCACCCGACTCAACTTAACACGAACCGTAAATAAAATTCTCGAAAAATTACATTATCGATAAATCATCAAAAATTATATAAAATTGGGCATCCCCGGGATCGTAATCGTCATCGTCCTTCTTAAAACGTCAAACGTAAAAATTATAACCTCGAACATCGGCTTTAACCAAAATACTTATAATTTATAGAAATTAAAATTTATCAAAAATTTCAAAAATTAGCGTAATTTAGGGTATCGTTAATGACCTTGATTCTAGGGTGTCACAAGACATAAAGAAACGTAGTACGTGAAAAATTTTGAACGTGATACGTGAAAATTTTTGAACGTGCTACGTGGAGATATGTCGAGTGTAGTATGAGTAAATATATCTTGATCCATGATACGTGTAACATATCTTGATCATGATATGAGGAACGTGGAATGAACATGACATGTGAGACATATCGTGATCATAGAATATAATGGTGGTAACGCCAAACGCTACAAGGTGAGACGTGGAATATGACGTGAAACGTCTATCTGATGATGGAGAGTTATACTAAACTTGGGTCTGGTCTCTCAAGTTCTTGCAAACTTCCCAGAATGAGAAAAGAATGAACGTAATATCGTAAGCCAAAATACGATCATGAACGTGAATAGTGTCATGAACGTGAGCGCGAAAGCAAGTCGTGGAATTAGAATGAAGACGTGAAGTAAGTTAGGAGTACAATTACGAATCTTTGTCTGATCCGATAGCTGAGGGGTTGCCAAGTGATCGGATGAGCCTTGGCTGGAACATGTTCGTTCAATCTGTTGGTTCTGAAATCCGTACGGATGTAAGGATTCTGCAGACTTGATTAAACTGTTGGCAATAACCCAGATAGCATCATGCCTCTTCTGAGTTTGCTGAAATCTGGTACTAAAATCCATGGAGATCTTGTCCCTTTTCGATTCACAATTTCATATGATGAAAACATCCCAGTTTGTTGGTGTCCTATCTTAACCTGTTGGTATGTCAGGTACCTAGATATGAACGTAACTGTATCTTGCTTTGTAGAACTTGATACCTAGGAGTTTGCGAGACTCTGAGTCTCTGAATCTAGACTTCTCCTAGCGTATAATTTTCTAGAACACCTAATGTAGTGTAGGGTTCTCTCCTTTACGCATAAGCAGAGTCATGGTAAGATTAACCGTAGGAACCCATGTGATTCAGCGTGTCACTGTAATGAAACAGAATTGATAATGGAAAATTTTCTAGGGTAAAATTTCTCTTGTCAAGAATTTGCAACATAGTGCAGATATGGTCTTCCTGTTCTTCTCTAGGCTTAAATGAAATCAGGTTATCCTCAATGAAAATGCTGATGAATTTGTTTAGGAGTTCATGGAAACTCAATTTATTAAGTCCATAATGCGGTTGGAGCATTGATGAGACTAATTCAAAATCATAAATCTAGCATGACCGGGTCGTGTACGAATAGCAGTCATGGACATGTCCTGCTTTTTCGCTCGTCACTGTTGGCAGCATGATCGTGAGTTCGATCTTGGAAAAGTGATTAACACCATACGGTTGATTGGACATGTTGTCAATATGTGGAGGAGAATAACGGTCATGAATGGTGATTTGTTTAAGTCGACGGTAGTCGACACATAATCTCATGGTACCATCCTTCTCCTTGAAGGTTCTTCTGGAGTGTAAGGAACAATTTTGGAATAATCCGTTGGTTATGCATAAAAGGACCTTAGTAGTCGTCTGTTACTGACAGCTAGAAAATTTTAGCAATATGGCTAACAAAGCACGTGCTTGAAAAGCATAGATAATTTGTACAGATTTTCCCGATGGAAAATCAAGCTGACTGTATTCAGGAGCCTGGACATTACTGTACATAATTATGAATCATAGCATGGTGTGGTGTTCATAGTACATAATTAGGATAAAATTCATCTCGTGTCTGTCCGAGGAAATGCGTTAGCAGCTTGGATCTTATCGTTAAGCTGAAGGAAAACCTTCGTATGCGTGGGAATACGAAAGGCGTCCTTCATGGTTATGAATATATGAACTATGGTGAAAGAAATGAAAATGACATCGGCAACGTGATAGTTCTCACTGATGCGTCGATAATGGTATTGAAATTCTCGTGGCCTGATTAATACATGGCACAACAACATAGATATACCCTTGAAGGGTACCCTGAATTTCTTAGAAATGTTCCATAATCAGACGTGAGTCATGTGTCTTGACTCGTGTCTTGAGAAATGTAAGCGTGACATATGTCTTGACTGGTATCTTGACATGTGTCCTCAGAAAGTATACGTGAGACATGTGTCTTGACTGATGTCTTGACATGTGTCTCGAGATGTGAAACAATTAGAATTACAAATATTAGGTTAATATGCCAGAATTGGCGGATCGGTTGGACTACTGATCATTTGTATGTTTGATCACGTCCGTGGCCGGAGCCTCGGTTGCGATTTCTAGGATAGTTGCTGTCATAGTAGTGGTTACTATCATCTTGTCTGTCGGTTCCATGACGGTCATTCTCATGACCGTGACTCATGTAACTATTTAGCTGAGTGGCCGGCTGGTACTGGTTTGCACTCATATGGCTGAAATGACAGTCGAACGACGTGTGACATGTAACTATGAATTTGGGACAATGATTGATGGGAATTGTCTAACGGTGAAGCATCTTCTCGTCTAATTGCTTTGCTCCGACGCCTTTGTCTTCGTCTTTTAGGATCTCCAGGTTGTGAACAGCATCAGCATCAGCATCTCGTAGCGTCTCCCAACATCAGCAGCATCAACCTTCAGTAACATCTCCAAGCTATGAGCGGCATCGACAATCTTGTAGAATATCAGCAAGTGAACATACGCCTGAGATGATTTAGACTCGACTAGCGAATACTCGTGAAGTATTGCAAGTGGAATACACATGGATTAAGGTACATGTAATACACATGAAATACGGTACGTGGATTACACATGGAATGCACATGAAATGATCGGTATGGGCTCGAACATTTGTCATGATTTAAAGAAAGTAAACTGGTTAATCGGTTAGGAAAACCATCATGATAACCTGGCAGTATTAGCATAGACATCATTCTGGTCGCATAGAGAAACACTAAAGTGTGGTTACACAGAATTCAACGATGATTTGCCTGACAGCATGATCAATGGAAACCAACCATGACTATCGTGAAAGCATGATTCAAGAAATCTAACAATGTCTTGCAGGACAACGTAAATAACAAAAGAGGCGTGAAACATAATCAACATGAAGACGGAATTATCATGAGGAAACATGAAACCATCTATTACAAAGAAGTGTATAACATAATCAGCATGAAACTGAAGTTAACCATGACAGTATGAAGGCATACTTGACATAAAAACATAATAACTTATGATGGGACATGAAAAAAAATTTTTATGCCAATTTAAATCATGAGAAAAATTTTATGCAAGAAAAACAGTGCATGAATGCGTAATGTAGTTTATAAAACCTTTATATGTGCGAGGGAACGCCTATGGGTCGGTTCCAAAACAAAAGACATGGCGAGGGGACGCCTATGGGTCGGTCCCAAAGTTAAAAGTTTCGATAAAAACACATGCGACTAAATAGGGCCAGTCCTGTACCAACCATTACTTAGTCAAAATTCCTGCAACAGATGACATATGATATAAATGCATGAATGCATGAAACATAAATAATTAAAATCATTGTCAGAACTTAACAGAAAAATTTTATATGAAAAATGTGAACTACTAGGGTGCAGTCCACATAATCACAGTTCACGAGGAACGTCATGCATAGACAATGACACATAACTAAGTATGGATGACGGTTGTCCATCCATATTTGTAAAACAATACCGATGAAAACATTAAGGTTACAACCTCAAGGTGCTGAAAACATCATGGTTAAAACAACAACGCGCTGAAAACATCAATACGTGGAATAACAAACGTTGGCTTAGGAAGCTCCTGGTGACTACCCACTAGTCACAGGTCAAGTTTTAGAGCCTACAGGTCGAAGCCTTGGCTCTGATACCATAATTGTAACACCCCATTTTGATAAATGGAATGTCACGCGTAATTATGGCGTGTCATCAAAGCATGCAAGGTAATATGTAGTAAAACATACATGACCATAGGGAAAACCGGAATCAAACATCGGTTCCCAAACATAAGCCCAAAACATAACAAAGTAAATGAACTGAATGAAAGACTAAACAAGCATAAATATATGAAGGCAAAAGGAGAAGAAGTCTATGGCAGCTTCCATCCTATGCACGTCCTCCAAATGCTCGAGTCTTGGGTACCTGCCGTTTTGGGACATGGAAAGGAAAGTAACGGCTGAGCAAAACGCTCAGTGCACGGATATACAATATAGCATGAAATAGGATAAGCATGTAACATATAACAGCGGAAGACTAAGTTCTGAGTAGACTGGTTAAGTATTAAGAAAACTGGTTTTATAGTTTGAAAAGCCTTATGTTTATCTTATGAAAACTGTTTTAACATAAATATACCATAGCCCATATAGGTCATGAAAAGGTCACGTGCATGAATACTTGGAGGGGTGACCTCATCATGCTGATTAGAGGGGATGCCTCTAATTAATATACTGGTTTGGGTAGGAGGGATCAACTCCTTGTGAAGGATGCAAGGCACACACCACATTCACCATGATAAACTGAATAAAACATGTAACTAGGATGCACCCATACGCCCCACCTGATATAATAATATGGCCAAAACTGAAAAGGGACGCCACGAGCAATCACTCCGCCGTGGGGAAGTCATAACATTGGTGCCTCCAATGTTATGGTTATGGTACCTCCATAACTAGGTGAAACTGGTCATGCTTGTATATGGCTATAGATTATGCTAATTAAACATAAGCAGTTCAAAACAATAAAACAAATACTGGGGAAAACAGTTGGCTGTATACGGGGAAATCCTAATAAGGAAAGAATGTCCATACTGAAAGGACGGGAATCCGTACCTCAAGTCCAGTGAATGAACGGAAGGAAGACTCCTACTTCTGGATCACTAACGCTACATGAATACACACGTGTATAAGTATCGATTCACTGATTACGTACTGGGTTTTTATGTCTCGTCTTAGCTTACTTTGCATGTTTTAGGTCATGGTTTACTGTTTAAAGCCTTAAACTGTGTTTATCTTGTATTCTGATTAATCTGATTAAGTATTACTGGTATTTCATGTATTATTATACTTACTGTGTAATAATAAGTAACTTTCCAAAAATAGCAGGTTTCCAAATATAGAAAGTTTCCAAAAATAGAAAGTTTCCAAAAATAGAAAGTTACCAAAAATAGAAAGTTTCCAAAAATAGATAGTTTCCAAAAATAGAAAGTTTCCAAAAATAGAAAGTTTCCAAAAATAGAAAGTTTCCTAAAATAGAATTTACTGCTTAAAATAGATTAGTTTCTAAAAATAGAAAGTTTCCAAAAATAGATTAGCTGCCTTAATTAAATAAGTTTCCATATATAGAAGGTTTCCATGATTAGATTAGCTTCCTGAATTAAATAGATTTCCATATATAGAAGGTTTCCATTAATAGATTAGTTGCCTTATTTAATTAAGTTTCTATAAATAGAAGTTTCCATATTTAGAATTAAGCTGGTTACATAAGCTAACATATAAGTCTACGTGTTTATAAGCTGATTTCTTAAGTCATATGATATAGTATATAGTTTAATTATTATTCCATGTGTTTTAATTAAACTATAGGTTAAGCATTTTAATTAAAGTATAACATGTTTTAATTAAAATGAAATGAAAATACTTAGGTTAAGATGTGTATTATTATTATTAATAATATAACCTAAGTCATGTCTAAATTAATTAATTATAGGCATGTTTTAAATAATTAATTAATTATAACTTATAACATAAAATACTTAGGTTAAATTAATATCATGCTAAATTAATAATTAGAATAACCTAAGTCATGATTTAATTAATATCTCATGTTATTAATTAATTTATATCCTAAGTTCATGATTCATAAAAATTAACATGTAACATAGATCGTGTTTTAACCAACGAACCGTGAACCGGGCATGATATCGACACCGTACCCCGAACCAAATCGGGGTTCCCCTTGGTTCCTTGCTGCCGTGGGACCCACACCACCAAACCGGGACCATACGGTCTCGGTGGTGGTTTCTAGGCCAAGTCGTGACCCCCTTGGGGCACGGTCTAGGCGTCGGCTAAACCAAACACCCGTAAAACACCCTTTTGATTTTACTTCTTAACCAAATACATGTTTATTTTATGTTTTTAAAATAGGTTTTAAAAACATCATGTTCTTAATCAATTTTACCAAATCAAATCAAAAGAAGGAATTAAAAAGAAAGGTTAAAAAGATATACCGAATGTGTAGATGAATTAAGGATGAACAAACACTAATACTTGTACAATATCCAAGATCAAAATCAACAAGAACACCCCTCTTAGGTATGTTATAGGTGGAGGCTACAAAAGGGAAAAGGAAGGAGAGGAGAAAACTTTTTAGGGTTTTATGTTTAATTTCTTGAAAAGTGAAAATGAATGCATTTTTCCCTTAACCCCTTGTTTAGTAAAAATGATGGGCTAGGCCCATTTCTCTTCCTTAATTTCGTGGTTCATGGGGCCCACATGGGGTAACCCAAATGTTTTTCGTGTCCTGATGTTTCGTGTTCGTTCGTGGTTAAACGTGTTCGTGTTTAAAGTGTTTCTGTTTATTTTATCATGTAGTTTATCGTAATCTTAACGCTCGTAATTATATTATATGTATTTACGTAATTATTTTAGTTCGTATTTTAAATGGTGATCATGATTTAATTACGTTCACGTGACATATTTATTAACTGTTTATCATGGGTTCGTACGTAATCGATACTTATCATGTCATACACGTATGCACTTGCTTGATTAATAGCACATGAATGTGATCGATACTGAATAAGGTAAGTTTTAATCTAGGACGTACGATCTTAAGGGCACTATTCATGGTAAAAGCATGCGGGTTTTACAAAGTATGTACCTCTTTCCCATATCTACCAATCACCCAAAACCCACTTGCATCTTCCTCATAACTAACTCTAGGGTTTCTGGAATCATGAGGTAACACTTCTACCATATGTGAAGCTTCCAAGGGTGAGAGCTTAATACTCTTTCTAATAATAGCTTCACTAGGATTCACTCTATCCATATTTTCTGGAAACTCAAGTGGAACTCCCTTCTTCAATGGTCTTGGTGTAACCATAGCCTGTTGGATCTGCATATCTTCTGCACACTTGCCCATATAGGATAAGCCTTATACTCCAACTCATCAAAAGACAATCCCTGCAACTTCTTAAAAGTCTAACCTGTTTGATGACATCTGAGCAACATGTAGTAGAGCTCCCTTCTAGCCGTTTTAGTCCGTGAAAGAACTTTGCTAGCTTTATATTGTAGAATCACCTTGCAATCCCTTTGAACTCTTAATAGAATCTCCAAACCCCAAATTTGATCTGATAAAGTCATGTCTGGATTCTCCATTACCTTATTTTCCTATGCAAAGTACATCTGAGCAACTTCAGGCATCTCATAATCCACCTGATTCTTCAACTCTGTAATCTTTTCCTTTGCCAACTCATCACCATATTCAAGTCTCTATGGTTCTTCAATAATCATTACACTTGAATCCGTGCTCTCATCACCACTGCTTTCCTTACTCTCAATAGCAGTCTCCTTCATCCTATCTTCTTTCTCAAGTTGTGCAGCCAACATGGAATCAAACTTTACTTGTGCTACATCCTTGGGAACTACTATTTCTACCATAATCCCTTTACCCTTATCTAATATATCAATGGTGGGTAAAGACGATGATGGTACATGTGTAGACACATCCTTGATGATAGCTGATGACTGGGATACATCAACCATACCTGCAGGTCTATCAACGTCCAAAACCTGTGTGTCAACGCCTAACTTACTCCAATCAGCGCTTAGCTTGTCAGCGTCAAAAACCTGCTTGTCAACGCTCAACTTACTCTTGTCAGCGCTTGGCCTTGTGAACTGCTCCATCATCTCAGTAAAAGATAAATTCAAATTTGTAGGGGTAACCAACGAAACATCAAAACCTGGTTGCCTCTTCAAATCTGTTAGAGCTTCAGCTATACCCAAAGATTCTCCTTCATGTGAGCCTTTGTCACTCACATGGATCTGCTCATCCTCCCCTTTGGAAGAATCCTCCTTTCCACGCCTAGGGTTAGCACCTTCCAAAATAAAAATCCTCTCCCAATTGCTTGAGTTCAAGGCCTTGTGTAGAGACAGTATTTACAAGGTCTGCATTTTGCTTTTGTAAGCTAATGCAGATAGCCGTCAATTCTAACAATGTATAGGGTTCCAATCTGCCCTCCTCTAGAATGGGATTTAACCTCCCAAAGTAGAGTCATGGGGCATGGATGGGGTCTTAATGATGTTAGGACTGGCTTGGCATGCATCTAAGCTAGTATCAATAGTCTTATCCCCACCCATGTCACCAACCACACTTGTGGTGGTGGTTCTCTCTACAACATGGCTAGGACCACTAGAGGAGAACACTCCAGTAGTCCTTGGGCATTTTACCAACCTAAAATCAGGGGGTGTAGAAGATGATGTGGATTGGGTTTCAGTTTGAAGGTTAAGGGGTGTTTGGGTCTGTTGTAATAGGTTGTTAGCGTTTGAATTTGGAGTGTCAACACCAACATTTAATGTGTCAGCGTTGAAGGGATCTTGGTCAATTTCCATATGCTGGGGTGATGGTGATGGTTCAGGTAATGGGTCTGGTTGTGGTTGTGGTTGTGGGTCTGGTTGAGGTTGTGCTGCTGCAATAACAGCAAGCATGGCTTGGGTAAGGGGTAAATCTCTGTGAGGTGGTGTATTCATCTTTCCAAAAATTACTTTCTTTTGCACAGGGATCGTATAAAAATCATTGTGAACCCTAGTGCAATATCTTTGTTCATCAAACACCATTTACAAAAATCTTGGGTAAGCAAGGGTCATCTTGCTACCCTTGTTATGACACATGCCATCAAAAATCATTTTAGAAAAATTATATTTTTGCCCAGTAGCAATACACACAATGGCACTCCCAACTGATCTGTTAATTTCATTGTGTGTAGTACATTTGGGACTCAAACATTGAAGAATGACATGTATCAAGTACTTCCAAGCTGGGGGAAATTTTTGTTTTGAATATTTGTTTAAAGTTCCCTCTTCAGGGAAAGGATAACCCAAAGCTTGAAGTCCTTGTTCTAGCTCACCAATGGGTAGGGTGGTTATACCATCTGCATCATTAATATGCAAAGCCTGGCGAACCAAGGCTTCAGTAACCACCCATTGAAGCCCATGGACTGTAGCAGTCAATGTAGTCACATTATTAATCGTTGAGGAAGTGACAGTATTCCAAAACTGTATAATATGAGTGACAGGGATAAGAGGAGCATGAGAAAGTGCATACCTTATAGGGGATGCATTTAAATACTCCACCATCTGAGTATATTGGGGAAACAAAGTGTTGTCAGCCTCTAAATAGGCAACCATGTTGTGCTGACTTCTGAACCCCAATTCCAAATCACTCAGTTTAAACCTAGGCGCCATTTATGTAGACAAGAATAAGTAGTTACCCTGTTTTAAAATAATGAGCCAAATATATAGGAGAGGTGAACACATGTGATTGGTAAAAAATGAGGCAGTTATTTTTCAAAAGATAATGATTAAAATCTTGAAAATATATAACTTATCTTGTGCATTAATAAAAAGTTACCAACTCCTAAAATTACGGCCCAAATTTTCGTCAAAAATAACAACTGGGTAGGACCCAATGTTTATCAACGGTCAAAAATAACCTATCAACGGTCAACGGCTATATTCTTGTCAACGTTGGATTTTGCCATGTCAACGTCAAAATTGGTCCTAACAACGTTTGGAAATGAAACTGTCAACGTCCAAAAATAAAAATAATAAAAAAGAAAAAAGGACCTTAACAAAGTAATTTGTCCTAGTGAAGATAACCTATAGACTAAAAATTACCATAGGGTGGCAAGCATTGTCCAATCATGCACACTTGCTTAAGCAAGATAGACAAAATTGTCCTCAAGTGTCCCTTGCTAACCAAAGTTCTTAACAGTGAAGTTATCTTATAAAATCCTTTGTAACTTCCCAGGTAAGCTCAATAAAAATCATACCCAAGTCTCCCAACAGACCACATCCAATTCTAGGTCAAAAAGTCTTGGCAGCGTGCAAAGTATATCAACTTTGCATGCTACAGTGCCTCACGATTTAGTAAACTAACTCGTACTCACCAGTGGACACAATCTAGAATTGTGATAAGAGTATTATATGAATACCCAAAAAGTCCTAAATGTTTCATAAACCTCCCCTTAAAATAAGATATACAAGTTGCTAAATAAAATGCATGCAATAAAAATTTATGTCAAGATAGGAATATATATATTCCAACCATCATCCATAAACTTGAACATGCTCCAAGTAAGCTTCAAGGATCCATAAGAAACTCTGTATCCATTTGTACAATGCTAACAACGCCTGCATAATTAGATCAAAAACCACAAAACTAACATGTTGCTGACAACGTCAATTTAACACTTGTCCGCGTTAAAATAACCTTTGTCAGCGTTAGACAAATAAAGTGGAAAATCTAATTTTGTACAAAGACCAATAACAATGCATATCTTGTACATACTTTTACAAAGAGTTCAAAAACACATATTAGGTAAGATTGATCATTCCAATACTTGTTACCAAGTATTGAAATCTCCCAGTATCAAAAGGTTTAGTTAATAAATCTGCCACATTTTCTTCTGTGTCAACCCTATCTGGTTGTATTAAACCTTTTTCAAAACAATATCTTATAAAATGATGTCTAATTTCTATGTGTTTTGTTTTAGAATGATGTACAGGATTTTTAATAATGCATAAAGTACTGTTATTGTCTACAAAAATCTTGGTATGCATGAAATTATACCCATAATCCAACAACTGGTTCTGAATCCATAAGACTTGTCCACAACAAGCAGCTGCAGCTACATATTCTGCTTCAGTTGTAGAATTGGCCACCACTGTTTGTTTCTTGCATTGCCAAGATATCAACCTATCCCCAGAAACTAACATCCACTAGTTGTGGATTTTCTATCAAACTTGTCACCCCCATAATCACTGTCTGAATATGCAATAAGATCCAATGGAGAATATTTTGGATACCATAATCCCAAGGTGGGATAGCACCAAAGGTACCTAAAAATCCTTTTGACAACATGAAGATGACACTCTTTGGGAGTCACTTGATGGCGTGCACATGCATACACATCAAACATAATGTCAGGTCTTGAAGCTGTATGATATATCAATGATCCAATCATTGAACTATAATGCCTGACATCCACCTCTTTTCCATCTCCAACCTTTCCCCAAGGGTGTTCCCTATCCATGGGTGTGCTAGCCCGTTTCTCATGTGGAGAAAATCCAAACTTCTTCAAGATCTCTGCTACATATTTGTCTTGAGAGATGAAGATACCATCTTCTTTCTGTTGAACTTGTAACCCTAAAAACAAGTTCATCTCTCCTATTGCACTCATCTTGAACTTGTCTGTCATGATCTTGGAAAAGTCTTCACTCATCTTTGGACTTGAAGAGCCAAAGATGATATCATCCATATAGACCTGAACAAGTAAGAAGTCCTTTCCAGTCTTCTTGGTAAACAAAGTCTGATCTATGGTACCCCTCTTGAATCCATTTTCCACCAGATAGGTGGACAATGTGCCATACCATGCTCTTGGGGCTTGATGAAGTCCATACATTGCTTTCTTCAGTCTATACACCTTGTCTGGATGTTCAGAATCTTCAAAACCAGGAGGCTACATAACATAAATCTCCTCTACTATTGTGCCATAAAGAAAAGCACTCTTCACATCCATTTGATAGACTGTAAAGCCCATGCAGGAAGCATAGGATAGGAAAATCCTTATTGCCTCAATCCTTGCAACAGGTGCAAAAACCTCCTCATAATCCATCCCTTCCTCTTGTGTATAGCCTTGAGCAACCAAACGTGCCTTGTTTCTGACCACAATTCCTCTCTCATCCTTTTTGTTTCTAAGAACCCATCTTGTCCCTATAGGTCTGACATGTATGGGACAATCAACTAGCTCCCAAACATCTTGAATAGCAAATTAGTGAAGCTCATCTTGCATTGCTTCCACCCAACTTGGTTCTTTGAGAGCATCAAATATCTTCTTGGGTTCCTGCTGTGACAGAAAACAAGCAAACAAACATGCCTGAACAAGAGGGGTATCAACCTTCTTGTGAATATTGGCAATAAATCCTCCATGATTCTGATAAGACCTTCTAGTTTGTACAGGAGTCATCACATCACCAATGATTAGAGAAGGAGGGTGATTCTTGATAGTAGATGTAAGCACTCATCCTTCGGTAATTGTGTTGTCTTCAATTTCAGTCTCTAAGTTGCCAATATCTTCTTCAAATTCTCTTCCATCATCATCTGAATAAACCTCTCCATGTATGTTGGAAGGTTCACCTTGTTCAAAAACACTGGAAGAGAATAAATGGTCAAAAGAGTTGTCAACGCCTGAATTAGGGTTGTCAACGTTTGAGCCATCAACGCCTAAATTTGTCCTGTCAGCGCCAGATTTTCCTTTGTCAGCGCTTGAAGATTCATGCATGTTGTCATCAACTGATGTTACTTGTGGACCACCTTTTTCCTTTCCAGCAGCAGCAACAGCAAATGCATCTGTCCATATAGGAATGGTAACATTCTCAAGTATGGGTGTTGATTTGTCTGCTTGTGATCCTACCTCCTTATCAACCTGTATACCTGAAATTTCAACAACTGGTTCTTCCACAACATTTGAATGCACCCACACAATGTCTGGATTAGTAACAGACATATAATTTAAGGTTCTAGATAGAGGTTCCAAGTCAAATAACCAATTTGGTCCACTTTCAGGATCACTAGGTTTACTTTCTAAAAACCTAACATGTACCTTTTCAAGTATACGTTTTTCTTTCTTAAGGTAAACCCTATATCCTCTACTCTGCACTGAATAGCCCATAAAATAGCCTTCATCACCTTTAGCACTAAACTTTCCTAAGGCATCACTAGTGTCTAATACAACTACATGACAGCCAAAGGGTTTAAGAAAACCAATATTAGGTTTCCTACTCCAAAATAGTTCATAAGGTGTCTTGTTGTGGATTTTGTTGATTAATGCCCTATTCTGAACATAACATGCTGTATTCACAGCCTCAACCCAAAATGCAATGGGAAAGTGAGCATCATCCAACATTGTCCTAGCTGCTTCTATGAGTGTTCTATTCTTCCTTTCAGCCACCCTATTTTGTTGTGGGGTTCTAGCTACACTAAACTGTCTAGTAATCCCTTTCTTGGCACAAAAGTCATCTAACAGCTTATTTCTAAGCTCACCACCATTATCACTTCTAAGAATTTTAACCTCATTCCCAGTCTTTTTCTCTAATTGGGTAATAAAGTTAATCAAAACATCAGCAGTTTCACTTTTCAAAGTAAAAACGAAAGTCCAAGTAAATCTAGAAAAATCATCAGTTATGACAAAACAATAAGATTTACCATTTAAGCTTTCTATATTAGTTTGACCAAACAAGTCCATGTGCAGCAAGTGAAGTGGTTTAGAACTAGAATGCACAAGTTTAGACTTAAAGGACACTTTGAGCTGTTTGTCTTTAAGGCATGCAACACAAGAATGGTCATTGTGGAAAGCCTTTTCAGGCAAACCATCAACTAAACCATATCTCACAAGTCTATTTATGTTCTTAAAATTAATGTGCCCTAACCTTCTGTGCCAAAGATTACTCTCATCAACTGAAGCCTTAGTATATAGACATGACAGATTATTATTCATCCTAATTCCATTAAGATTCACATTGTAAATGTCCTTATGCCTAGGTGTTGTATAATCAATGAATTTCTCATCAGGTATTTTAAAATCTTTGCTTAACACCAAACATTTAGTATCAGTGAAAAGAACCTTATTTTTGTTATCACAGACTTGTGATACACTAAACAGATTGTAATCGAGTTCTTTTACCAGAAATACGTTTTCAAAACGCAAATTATTGGTGATAAGAGTGCCTTTGCCAGTGATAGTCCCATATTCGCCTCCAAAGTACACTTTGTCACCATCTTTAATAGGGGTAAAGTTTGTCAAATAATCTTCCTTCCCCGTCATATGCCTAGAGCATCCACTATCCCAATAGTCATAATCATTAACCTGCTTTTGAATGCCCTGCACATAAAGAAAACAAATTAGTTTTCTTTGGGAACCCAAGCCTGAGCAGACTTGGATTCATTTGGTTGTTCAACAAGAATAGACTTAGTCCTTATAACAACCCCTTATTCATCACTTTTGGGATTAAACACCCAGTTAACCCCAATTGGTTTAGTTATGACCTTTGAAATATAATGAAATCTGTTACAGGTCATAGAAATCCCATCTAAATTAGGGTTTTGGTCTTGTTTAGGCCTCCAAGTTAAGCTAGAAGAAGCTTTAGACCCATTTCCTTTTGGTTGTAAGTATTTGGCATTACTTGGTCTAACAGTGTTGGAAACATTCATGTCAACGTTAAAATTGTTCTTGTCAACGCTGAAATTACCCTTATCAGCGTCAAATCTAGGGTTTGCTACAGGAACCCATTGTCTGTTAGACCATGTATTAGTCTTTTGAAAAGGCATTTGTCCATAAGTATTAGATCCTTTAGTAAAGAATGGGGATGGTCTAATGACTTGTGTACTTTGTTGGACAAAAAGTTTGGGTTTGACCGTTGACTTTCTATCAGCGTTGACCTTTGAAGCATTGACACATTTATAAGCCAAATGTGAAAAACTTCCACAAGTATAACGGGCTTTTCTAGACATAACTCTACGTCTAGATGAAAAGAAACCTGTCCCATTATCACTAACTTGACTTTTTTGTGACCTAGGTTTTCTATTCATTTCTGCATATTTAATACTAGGTTTTCTATCAACGTTTAAGCCAAGGTCAACAGTTTTTCCCGTAATAGGATTTTTCACTTTTATGGGCGCTGACTCATTTGGGCTGTCACTAAGCATGCCACCCTTAACAAACAAAGTAGGGTTGGCTTTCTTCCCTTGGTCCAAATCAGTCAATTTATGCTTGTATTCTTCTACTGGAGTAAGAACTATTGGTGGAGGAATAAATTTCTCTTCTTGGAGTTCTGGTATACCAGTCCAAGACAAATCCTTTCTAAGGACACCATAGAAGTTCCCAGCAGGTGGTGGAACACCAACATACTCTTTCATCCCAATCCCAGTCATATCCCTAGAATCCCTTTGTTCACTAACACATTTTTCTAGGGTTTGAGAAGCTTTATCAAATCTTTGAATTTTAAGATCTACATTATCTTTGTTTTTTATGGCCTCATCTAACTTAGCCTGAATAACACCATTGGACCTATCCAAGATGTCCCTTACCTTAATACTAGCATTTAAGTCATGAGTCAAAACATTGATTTGATCTTTTATGTCAAGCTCCATTTTCTTATATTCAGCCACAGTCTTTTCAGTTTGAACAAGTGCAAGTTGATAGTTAGATAACTTGCATTTTTTATCAAAAACATCTGATTTTAACATTAAAATTTCTTTGTTAAGTTTTTCAGTGTTTAAACGACAACCTTTACTACAAAATGCATGATCATATACCTCATTGTCTGATGAAGATGAAGAATGTGCCATGAGAGCATAGTGAACATGCTCCACTTCCTTCTTTTCTGCAAGTAGGGCTTTGTTCTCTTCCACATCTTTGGCCAAAAAGCTCCAGTCCCAGCCAACACCATCAATCTCTTGCATGACAACCATAGCTTTTGCATCTTCAACCTTTACTATTTGGCTTGAAAGCTTTCCAGCATCAGATCTTCTTGGAGATCTGCACTCTCTCATAAAGTGACCCATTCTATGGCAATTGTAACACTCAACCTTGGATTTATCAAACCCAGCAGTGTCTTTAGCATTAAAAGTCATCTTCTTCTTGAATCTCCTATTCCATCTATTGGCCCTTATGCTTGCAAGTGCCATATTCCACTTTATGTCCATCTCCTCCAAGTGCTCATCACTAATTTGCTCAAGGTCCTCATATGTAATCACTGAACCATTGGGCAATGAAGCAATGTATGCACACACTGTATCTAGATCAATATTATCAGGCTTAACTCTTGGTGAGTCAACATTGTATGTGTCAGCGTCTGAATGTGGGGCGCTGATAGATCTTGATCCAACGTTGACACAAGGTAAGCCAGTAACGGGGTGCATGTATGACTCCCTTTGATTAAATTGACCTTTACTATGTGAGAAGAAGGCCATATTTCCATTGGTAGATTTTCTTCCTTAATCTAAAAGGATTTCACTCTCTACAATCCTCAGTTTATTGTAGACGTCATCAAAAGTGGAACTTTTGTGAGTATTATTAGCAATCATAGACCTTGCTTCAATCTTCCATGCATCACCAAGACTTTTGAGGAAAGTGGTGATGATATCAGCATCATCATGCACTGTTCCGATAAATGACAACTTGCTTATTATGTCAATAAGTCTGCTTCTCACCCCACGTAACTTTTCATTGGGAAGAGCTTTGAACACAACATACTCATGCAAGAGTTGCTTCTTTTTCTCTGAGGCAGTATCATCGTTACCACCATAAGTGACTTGAAGGGCTGCCCAAAGATCTTTGGCAGACTCATAACCTCTATACTTGTGCTGATTAGATGGTCCCAAAGAAAGTTTGAGGATGCTTAGAGTTTTCATGTCATTCCTTCTCTTTGCAATGTCCTCAGCTGAGACAGCTCTCCCATCTTCAGATTGTTCTTTTCGATCAGCTTCACTTGAGCCTGGAGTTGATCTTACAGTAATAGCAGCTTGAATCTTGGAAGCCTTATCGAATGTGTTTCCATATTCAATAATTTCCCATAGGGTGTGGTCATGGATTTAAAGGTACTGCTCAAAATTGAACTTCCACAACTCAAAGTTGTCTGGGTCTAGCATGGGGATCCTTATGTTATGGCTTGATGAGGAGGTCAACTCTGGAGTAGACATGTTGTCTGGATTTTAGGGTTTCTTGAAAATTAGGGTTTTTGGCGATTTAGGGTTTTTGTGTTCTTTAGATCAAAGTTTCTCAACAAGCTCTGATACCACTTGTTGATCCCAAACTTAGATCGATTTAGCTTGTGTAAACGAGAATAAATCAAGTTAAACACTTAGAGAAACTTTGTTGTATATGAAACAATTTAAGTATTATGCGGAATTAATACTTAAACAAGAACACACAAACAAGATAAACCAAACGTTCACTTTGATTGATTGATCAAACTTGCGTACAATGAAAGTGTGAAAAACATATATTGAACTAAACCTAAAGGCCTCCTTTTATAGATTAAGGAACCTTGTACAAGAGTCTACGTATCAACTATTTTAGGTAAAGATAAACATAAGAAATACCTTGTCGAACATATCTTTACTAGAAACATAAAACGTGTAGACTAAGTATCCTATCAATGCTTGACTTCTTCTCATCAACGCTTGACTTCTTCCTGTCAACGCTTGTCTTGACAACGCTTGATTTCTTCCTATCAACGTCCAATTTCCTCTTGTCAGCGTCCAAGTGTCTTGGCTACATTTTATTCCCAACAACTAGGACAACCCTATGATCATAATATGGCTATCAACTTCATCAATAGGTCCCTTAACAAGGACTTCAATGATTTTGTTCGAAACTATAATATGCATTGCACGAGGAAGACAGTTAATGATTTTCATGCAATGCTCATTGACTATGAAAAGGGGTTAAAGGACAAGGCATCTGCTTCTACTCCTCATGTGCTTTATGTACAAAAGGGTAGAGTGAATAAGCCAAAACCGCAAGCGAACAAGAAGAAATTCAAAGGCAAGGGTGATAAGGGCAAACAAGTTGCGACTTATTCTAAACCTAAGCAAAACTTTGTCAAGAAGAATCAATCTCAGAAGGACGAGACTTGTCACCATTGCAAAGAAAGTGGTCACTGGAAGAGGAACTGCCCTCTTTATCTCGATGAGTTGCGAGAAATAAAGAAGAAGGCTGAGCTTAGTGCTGCAGCATCTTCAGGTAACTTATTTATGATAGAGTTATTTAATCTTACATACAAATCAAATTCCTGGGTATATGATACGGGATGTGGTATTAACATTTGTAATACCCTGCAGGAATTTGAGTTGGAAAGGAAGCTTACCTATGGGAACAATTTCTGCAAGTGGGCAATGGTGCACAAGCAACGGTTGAAGCCATAGTAACATTTAATCTAGTTTTACCTTCGGGTTTAGTACTGAGTTTAAATAATTGTCATTATGCACCTACAATTTTTAAGGGTGTTATTTCCTTTTCGTGTATGTTGGATCTTAGATTTATTCACACCATTGATAATAATAGAATTTCTGTTTTCAAAGATGGTTTATTCTATTTTGATGCAATTTCTGTGAATGGTATTTTTGAAATTAACATACATGATAATAATTCCAAGAGAAAAAATAATTCTATTTTTAGCATGAATAAGAAGAGAAAGTTAGACAAGAACTCTTCTTATCTTTGGCATTTTAGACTTACCCATATTGGGAAGACTCGCATACAAAAGATTTAACGTGATGGTCTTTTGGAAAATATCAATGATGAATCATTTGATAAATGTGAGTCTTGTATCTCTGGAAAGATGACCAAGAAACCTTTTAATAGCAATATTGAAAGGGCTATTGAACTACTTGGTTTAATACACACTGATGTGTGTGGACCACTTAGACATGTGTCAAGGAAAGGTGCTAGCTACTTCTTAATATTTACGGATGATTATAGCCGTTATGGTTATGCTTATTTACTTAAGCATAAACATGAGGTATTTGAAACATTCAAAGTGTTTAAAGCAGAAGTAGAATTGCAACTAGGAAAGAAGATTAAAGCTCTTCGTTCTGATCGAGGTGGTGAATATTTAAGTCAAGAGTTTAAAGATTATTTAAGTGAGAACGGAATTGTTCAGAAACTTACTTCTCCATATACTCCACAACAAAATGGTGTATCCGAATGGAGAAATCGTACATTATTGGATATGGTGCGATCTATGTTTAATCTTACAACTTTACCTTTATCCTTTTGGGATTATGCTCTAGAATCTGCTGTTCGTATTCTGAATATGGTTCCCACAAAGAAGGTTGATAAGACACCATATGAAATATGGTATGGAAAAAAGCCATATTTGTCTTATTTAAAGATTTGGGGTTGTAAGGCGTATGTGAAATGTGACTCTGGAGATAAACTCTAACAACGCTTAATAAAATGTATCTTTGTAGGTTACCCTAAGGAAACTATGGGTTACTACTATCCACCTGAGAACAAAGTTATTGTTGCTAGGTATGGATACTTCCTTGAAAATGATCTTTTAAATCAAGAATTCAGTGGGAGAAATTATGATCTTGAAGAAATTCAAGAAGATACATTGCCTTCTGAAAATACTAGCGAAGAAATTCCAATAGAGCCAGAAAGTCTGGGAGCTCCACCGGAATTAATTCCTCCACGTAGGTCTGGAAGGACTATAAGTGCGCCAAGCAAACTATGTCTTAACATAGAGGATGATGAGAAGGAAGTAGGGGATCTTGGTGAACCTGCTAACTATCGATCCACAATGCTTGATCCAGAAAAGTCAAAATGGATAGTTGCGATGAATGAGGAAATGAAATCCATGGAAATCAATGATGTTTGGATTCTGGTTGATGCGTCTAAAAATGCTAAAGTAGTGAAAAATAGGTGGATTTTCAAGAAGAAAACCGACATGTATGGTGAAGTACAGTCCTATAAAGCACGTTTAGTAGCTAAATGTTTTACTCAAACTTTTGGCATAGACTGCGAGGAGACATTTTCTCATGTAGCATACTTACGAGCTATTAGGATTCTCACAGCTATAGCAGCATACTATGACTATGAGATATGACAAATGGATGTTAAAACTGCCTTCTTGAACGGTCGCTTAGATGAATAAATCTATATACAACAACCGGAAGGGTACGTTGATCCTAAGTATCCAAAACGCGTATGAAAACTTCAAAGATCTATTTATGGTTTGAAGCAAGCATCATGTCAATGGAATAAACGATTTGATGAAGAAATCAAAAAGTTCGGATTTATTCAAGATCGTGATGAGCCATGTGTATATCGCAAAGCTAGTGGGAGTAATGTAGTGTTCCTAATTTTATATGTCGATGACATATTAATCATGGGAAGTAACATTACAAGACTTAAGGAAGTTAATGATTGTCTTGGTAAATGTTTTTCTATGAAGGATTTGGGAGATGTTGCATATATTCTGAGAATTAAAATCTATCGAGATAGGAAAAGACGGTTAATTGGTCTTAGTCAAGATACTTATATTGATAAGATATTGAAGAAGTATAACATGCATAACTCCAAGAAAGGTTTTCAACCTATGGAGGTTAAGCATGAATTAAGTCATGAGTTAGATGCATCAACACCCGAAGAGGTGGCTTACATGCATAAGGTGCCTTATGCTTCGGCTGTAGGATCTAAAATGTATGCTGTTAGATGCACAAGGCCTGATGTGGCGTTTGATCAGAACTTGGTCAGTAGATACCAATAGAATCCAGGGAAGCTCCACTGGACTGCTGTTAAACATTTTCTGCAGTATTTGAGGTATACGAAAAGAAATGTTTTGGTATTCAAAGGGTAGCCATATACATAACTAAAATTGGTTTGGATTAGGAATCTTATGCGAGATCTTAGGATGATGCTTTCAATTAAAAACCTAATAAATATGTGTTTGGACGAGTCTACCGCAATCATATTTGCCAATAACCCTAGAGTCATGAAAGGCGCCAGACACTTTAAACGTATATATCACTACGTTCGAGAACAAGTTGAAGCTCGTGAAATAAAATTAATAAAAGTTCACACAGATGATAACGTAGTTGATCCTTTTACTAAGGCTTTGCCTAGACCAAAGGTAGTTAAGCATGCCAAGGCTATTGGGCTGCAACTAGCTAGCGAACTCATGCAATAAATCTGTGATTAGTATTTGGATAAAGGATGTTAAAACATTATTGAATTGATGAAATAAAGATTGGTTTTCGTTTATTTTTTGTTATCTGATTTTGTATCCTATTTTACATGTTTTAATCCATGAATAATTGTTATGTTCTAAATGTCTGTTGTCGATTAATAATATGGGAGTATTATTAAACTAAGACAATTCAAAATAGTGACAGAGTATACTTGAAATTATATTGGTCAATTTTGGATGATATTTGATGAATCAAATATTGGACTTATCCCAACTATATGATTTTACTTTATGGATCTTTGTCATTAAGTAAATCATAAATAGTTATCCTTAGACATGAGATACCAGGAAACCGTCACGAATGTAGTGTGCTTCTGTGAGATAACCTAACGCTAAACGAAACTGGTAGCTATAAGGGTTATTTTCAGAAGTGTTGCAAAGTTCGTAAGTTTCGCTTGTAGTCAAAATGGGATTTGTTTCCTTCAAATTATTTTGAAGTATAATACGGTTGGGCCCCTCGGGGAGTAGTAAGATGTTTGTATGGTCACACCCAAATTTGTTTTGGTAATCTTGCTATATCCGTAAACGAGAAACAGAATGGTTAATGAAGGAATGACTGAGATCCATATCCTATTAACGTTGTATTTGAAATGAAAGGATAATAATAATGATGAATCATTAAAAGGCTTTGTCCAAGAGACCTTACTCGAGTTGTACTAGTGACATTGCTAGTGTAACTAGACGCTAGTCAATGTAATCACGATATTCGAATTTTGTCCAAGTGGGAGCTGAAAGTTTATGGACATAAAATTAATAGTCGTGTGATATGGGATTGAACTCGTGATTACGAGATTGCACACAATACGTAAAGGGTTAATTTTATTTATTAAATATATTTATTATATTTACTAAATTGAACTGAAGCTTAACTAACGATAGTTAAATAAATTAAGAGTTAAGTTAAACGATCGTTATGGAATTAAATAGAAGAAAAGAAGGAGATGGAAAATTCCGGAAGCCACCTTTGGGTGGGCTTAGGCCGGCGGCTACAAGGGCCAAAGGAGAAGAAGAAAAAAAAAGATTTTCTTTTTTAAATTGTTTGGTTTTTCTAGCCTATATAAACAACCCTTTAGCCCTCATAATTTTTGCTCATCCCTCTCTCTTCTTTCCTGCGATCAAACCAAAAGGCAAACACCTTTTTTAGGGTTCCTATTAACCTCTTGGTTTTGATTTCTTGAATCTAGTCCTAGCCCTTCTCTAGGGTTGTTGGGTAGATTATTCCACATGTGTAGAAGCTTCGTTTATACGTGCTACACTCACGGTTAGCCCGTCGCATTACGTGTGTACAAGAGCGTAGTATAGTTTTACATTAAACTATATCTTGGTACTGTTCTACATAAACCCTAATTGGTGATCTTGTGGATCTTTGCTAGGATAAAGGTATGTAACCCCAATCGATTAATTATAATTGTGTTATTATGATCTTGTTAAATCGCTTCCGCTATTGCGTGCTTTGATCTTTGCTTATGATTATATAATTGTTATGAACTTCATAAACCATCACCACTATCTTTTGTTTTTCTTTTTTCATTTTCACACAAATTAAATTTTATTTCACTCAAATTAAAATTACTAGTACTTAAATAAAAATTACAACTCCGGAATTAAGAATACGATCGGAGAATAATTATGAAAAATTAAAAACATAACAATTAAAATAAACTACTAATTTTGAGAGGGATTATATCTTCTTGTTGTCGAAGCACGGACGACCTCTTTGCTTCCGGCATTGCGTCGGCATCAACCGCGAAAAACACGAAGTTGGCCAACTTCATCTGCCTCTCCGCGAGTGCGTTTTGAGCATCATACGCGGATTTAGCCGAGATCATTTTTTGATGCATTGCATTTTCTAGTATCTCATTCGATGAACCCGACAACCCACCTCCGGTGCCCTCACTTGTTTCAGATCTTGACTTCTTGGTGGGTCAGGCTTTTCCTGCGGGTTGAGGACGTTCATCAGGACCGAATACTTTCGTGTGATCATCCAAAGGAACGCCTTTTGCCCTGATAAATTTTGGGTAGGCTCTGAGGATCTTCCACCCGAGAATTTAAGCAAATTTGCTCCCTTTAAACGCGGCACAAAATTCATCCTTCGCATCTTCCAAAACATCCTCATCATTCATCCCACTCCTACGATTTACTCATTCGTAAATCGCTTGAAACTTTTGAGAATCGGGATGCATCCGACTCCATTTTCCCATAATCATGTTCTTTGTACGCTGCATCCCGGTTGTTTGCTCGTTGAAATCTCGAACAATCTGCCCCCAAAAACAATCAAGGTTTTGGTTGTTTCCAATGTTGACATTCTCCGAAACACCAACCCAACATTTGGCTAATATAATTTCTTCATCACGAGACTAACGTACCGGTGCCTGACTCAGAGTTATTCTATGTCATCATCATCTGTGTCATCATCATCTGCATCCAAAGCAACAACATTTGCTTTTTTGGCTTTTGCTTTTTTTGCGGTTGCCTTTTTCGGCTGGTGACCGTGACGCTGGAATTTTGAATTGAGTTTCCGACACTTGTTGTTGACTTTGGTAAATTTGAAATTGGTTGATAAATTGTGCGTTTTGAAACAGGATTTGTTGTTGCTGATAAATTTGTTCGAGTGTCATTTGGGGGAAATAATTTTGAGTAAAAGGAAGGTACGAGAATTAGGAACTGGATGGAAATTGGGAAGAAGATAGAAATTGGGAAGATGATGGAAATTTGGAAGAAGATGGAAATTGGGAAGTAGATGATATGGAGTTTTGCGACGATGGCGTCGAGGGGTTTGACGATGGCGTCGAGGGGTTGCTTTTGTTGAGAAGCCCGGTGAAGTTAAGTTGTGGGAATTGGTCATTTGGGATGTTAGACATTTTTTGTTGTTGTTTATAGAGATTAAAAGGAATTGTGTGTTAAAATGTTAAAATGCAAGATATATATTACTCCGTAGTGTAGGATCATATATTCTTAGGATTAAGCAAGTGTTTGATTTATCTAATGAATGGAAGGAGATAAAGAACTAGAGAGAGAAAGCTAGAGAGAGAAAGGAGAGAAATAAGAGAAAGATGGAAAGTGTATTTGTGACAAAGTGCTCAACCCCTCCTAACATGCTAGGAGGGGGTATATATAGCCCACCCTACATGTGGGCTATATGGGCTATATATTAATATATTGGATCACGAGCCCAATACTTGAATATACCGTTGGAGTGACCGATCCTTTCTAAATACGTAAAAACTCATTTACAACAATCTCCCGCTAAGGGAGGTCACTCCAAGTTACAATGTCCTAAATATTCTATAGCTCGTGATCTATGCTAACAATGATGTGACTGAGAATTTCTTTGGAAAAACGTATTTCCAACAATCTCCCTCTAAGGGAGGTCACACCATTTTACAAAATCTTAAACCTAGCATACTATGCTTGAGTCTTCGATCTTGTTCTTATGAATATGCAGATGAGATCTTTGACTTTAGTCTTGAGCATGTTTCCTTGCCTTGACCTTGTGCATGCATCACTTGTGAAATTTGCCTCCTCGTGACTTTATGTTCCACATACTTATACCTTTATAAATTCTTGAAAGCTTCAGAGTTTGATACAACGGAAGACTTGACTTTTAGGCTTTCTTGAATTTGTTGAAGTATTAAGTGCATAAAGCATAAGCACGTGTTTACGACTTCTTCTGGATTGTACACCGCAATGCCACCTTCTTGTTACGCTGCATAAGACAGTTAGCAACAAAACATATACACGGATGAAATGGCCTTGAACATTTCATTCTAATTCGGTATCATTTTACCTCAGGTCAGTGAAGACCGTTGGACGATATTAAATATCGTACTTGTGGCAGGTAGTTTCAATTAAGAACCTCCTTGACAAGATTTCGCGGGTAAATCCGTTCTCTTTATTCGACCGTCCAAAGCTGAATGCGAACATAAAGAGTGAATCATTTGGATAATAATATCTGCATGATTTGAAGCCGTCAATTCATGTTCCTGGAACAAGTGAAATTCACTTAAGAACCGCACCATCGTTGCTTTCTAGTTGTCACGAGCTTGATTCATACAGAATCTTGCAAGTTACCTACCAAGTGTTGTTTGATGTTAACACTAGAAGGATTTCCACTCATCACTGTGAACACTATAGAGTGTCACTCTGAGTGTTCTGGTAAGATCACTAAGATATTGCGTAGAGGCCTGGAACGTGTTTAAGTTCAATTAAGAATTAAACCACTGTTGCTTTCCAGTTATCACAAGCTTGATTCATAAAGAATCGCACAAGTCACCTACCACGAGCTTTTGGATATTCGCTCAAGAAGGATTTCCATATTCATTGTAAATACTTTCGTATTACTCGGATGTTTAGGCAAGATCATGAAGATTTTGCGTAGGACTTTTAAGATCTTTCTTACATTTCACAGTGTGTGAAGAAGCAAGGAATTATGAAATTGTGTCCTAATGAGATATTTGATGATCTCAAATGGCTCTAGACTCGATCGTGCATTTTGGATTTTAGTGATCGGAGGCTGGAGAGGAGTGCCACCATTTCAATACTAATTTATTCGGAGTGAATAAATCAATAGATAATGCGTTGTCTCCGTATGATTAAAACAAATATCTTTTGAGAGATATCTGAGTTAGCTGGGATGGGTTGTGCATTGCATCATTGGGTCCATGATGTCTTATCTTTAATATCAAGCATCATTTAAAAATGATCTCAATAGCATATGTATTGACCCGGTTTCTGCCTAAGGTTGTAAGGAGGGCTTCTTTCTTTAGACCCTTTATCTTTACAATTCTTTTTCATTCTTCAACCCCTTCAATGCTTACCAATAAGTCATAACTATCACCTTGTTGTGATTTTTCCAGTGCTAACTTAAGTACTTGGTCGACATTCAGTTACATTCACAATCTTTCTCCATCTTTCCTAAGGACTACTATTTCTAGCTATGGAATGTCCTTGGGAAGATTCCTCCAGTTTTGGAATAATCATTGGACTTAACCTATCCTACCATCCTTATGTCACCATAATCTTCATCGTCGTGAAATAAATGGGTTGTGGGTAAGTATAAATCACCATGAAATCCATTTTAAAGTGCAAATCTATTTTGCTCCCCCTTAACGTATGCCACGATATTCGAAAATATTTCACACATGTCGGAATGAGCCAGCACATTAAGTAAAAACCATTTTTGATAAATCATTTCCCATATTAAATCACATTTTCTCCCCCATATTAAAAATATTAACCCAATCGATGTTTTTAATATCAATTGATTTAATAGCATTTTAAGAAAATTTGGGAAGAAAAATGCAAATCCAATTATCTTCATGATTTTCACAAGCTCCCCCTCAAATTAATGAGGGTGTACCTGAAACGTAAATTAAATACCTTTTAAACACAAGTGTAAGGTATTTATTACGTGCAAAGATCATATATGATAATGTATACACAAGATTAGCACTATACGAGGTTGGACCTGAATGATGGAGAACATCATATGATACAATCACATGGTTCTTGTTCACGAATGTTGGTCGCCTCGTCACGTCTGAAGTTATCTCGTGACTCCATGTGTACGATTGATATCGTTGTCTTGACACCAATATGTGAACTTGGCACTTTCGGCGTCAAAGATTCTGAATGCTAGACAATTGCTCCCCTCAATTGTTGACCCGTGTTCTATTGAAAGAGCTGTAGTCACCGTTTGAGTAGTCGCATCGTCGAGTATGTAGATATCAATTGTAAATTGCTACGGTTGGTGGAGATGATAACTTCATAAAAACAAGATTTCTCTTGTTTTAACAAATAAATGCACTGACACGTACATATATTCTTGTTAGATTGTATTATTACGTAAACACAATCCCTTACATCGTTATAAAGTAAACCATGCCCGAGAAAATTAATTCCCGTTGTTGAGTCAAAGCTTTCCGGTGAAATGCTTGACTTGAGTATGAAAAATGGGTTACTATCTGAAATAATAGCAACCCATTTTGAGCATGTTTTAAAACATTTGAACTTCTGCTCGAACTTTATTTACAACCTCGTGTCATTATGGAATGACATTTCTAGTATCGTAAATATTATTGATTTTAAAAGACATGCTCTTTTTATCAAAACATTTTTGAACACACAATTTTGAAAGATTTAGAAAAACCTTTTGAGAATTCTCGAAAAATTGTGTTCAAAGTTTTGAAAACCAATTACTTAAGCTTAAGATGTTGAATATCTTACAAAACGAGCTCAAGTCCGAGAAGTTGTAAACTACCCGTTGTGAGGATAAGTTTATCATCGGCGATAAACTTTCCTTTTAACTGAAGAACGAGTCCTAAGTTGACATTTACTTAGAAGTCGTTTTCATGAGCTTGCAAAACTTTGAATGTTTTAACGTAAAGCTCATGACCGAGAAAGATGAATTTCTCGTTGAGAAGAAAAGTTCTCTTATTTAAAAGATACACTTTACTTTATGAGCTTAAAACTTGGAATGTTTTAATACAAGCTCATGACCGAGAAAATTTAATTTCCCGTTACGAGGATAAGCTATCTTTAAAGATAAGCTTTCCTAAAATTGAAGTCCGGGTTACAGTCTGATATTTAACTGTAAGTCATTTGTGCATGATCTTAAAAATCTTCGAATGTTTTTAATATTAGCTCATGCCCGAGAAAATTTAATTTCTCGTTGTAAGGATAAGTTTATCATCGGCGATAAACTTTCCTTTCTTTGAAGTCCGGGGCATAATCTGAAATGTGGTTATACGCCATTTACACGAGCTTAAAAACCTTTGAAAAGTTTTAATGTAAGCTCATGTCCGAGAAAATTTAATTTCTCGTTAATGAGGATAAGTTTATTGAAATTGAGTATAATGCAGTTCGTTTTTTCTCAGTTCTTGCTAATGGAAAGTCCAACCAATATCGGGTTTTTAATTGTTCTTGGTTGTTAAACTTGCTTGGATATTCTATTTGCTAATTCAATCAAAACCTTGCAAAACGGAAAAATATTACCTACTTATATGTAAAACAAATTGCAAATACCAAGTTTTTATCCAAGTAAAACTCAAAATGTAAAATATGAAACTAAAAGGACTGAAATTGTAAATTCTATGAAAGATAAATGCTTGAAATGTAAATTCTAACAATTATAGGGACTTAAAGTGTAAAACAGTTAACTACAAGGATCAAACTTGCAAAATTTATAACCAACTAACCAAAAGTGCAACAAGCTAACAAATTGCTAACTGAAATTAACAACTATTAAAACTGCAAGGACTTAACAAGTGCAAACCCTAAAAACTTGGAAGTTTAGCCAAGTATACAAACTGATTAAAACATAAGGGACCAAAGTGCAAATATGAAAACTATTTAACCAAAAACGGGATAAGCTTGAAAATAAGCTCGTCTGAGCTTATTAATGAACCAAATTTGATGAAACAAGTTTCAAAACTCTTAAAATTCCAAATAAGCTACGTGTGTCAAAGGAAATTAGCTAAAGATTCAAAATAAGCAAATGAGTGCTTATCAATAAGCACAAAATAAGCTATAGCAAAATCTAATCAGTCACAACTTGATTTTCTTAATGAAACTGATTAAGCTATCCAATTAATGAACGGGAAATCAAACTAGAACATTTTTCATCAAGTAATAAGCTCTAAATCTGAATTAAGCTGAAAATGGGCTTATGTTGACCAAGCGTTGACCAGCTTATTTTTCAAAAAGCTGATTCTTTCAAAAATCATGTAACTCAATGACTTAAGAAGATTTGTGAAGTAAAATGGACATGTTTATGAATAGAATAAGGAGATACAGATTTACAGTTTTCAAGTTACAGAAACTTCACTTAAGTCTGCTTATCTGATTTTTGCTTATATCTGACTGCTTATTGTAAACTGTATTAAATCCTCTTGGAATCTGAAACTATATGATATAAGCTATGTTTGAGAACAAATTTGATCCAATTTCATCCAGTATTGAGTGAGTACTAATCAAATGAAAATGACAAGTTTCTAAATGGCAAAACTGAATAAGAATGACCCAAACTTTTTTATGCCATTTGCCTGTTTGACTATCAAAATGACTTCTAAATGACTTAAAACACCTTATTATCACCAATTGACTACAAATTAACTCTAAAACACCAGTACTTAATACTTGAAAAATCTTTTTAAGCTAATCCCAAACACTCCTTAAACTGATATTACAAACTTTTTGCAAAGACTTTTTAAGATTTGAATTAAGCTGAATCAAATGCTTTTAACTACCAAACTTGATACTCTAAATTGAATGTTTTAAGACTACAAATGAACACTAAGAGCAACAATTACCATAAAAGATACTAGAACCAAATTTTACTGAAAAATGAGCTAAGTCTAAGCTGAATCCAAAACTAAGAACAAGTAAACAAGAATTAAGCTATAAGTAATCAAGAACCAACAAAGAGCAAATCTAAACAACTTTTATCATGCAGCCATCAAAATTACACTAGGAAAAGAAATCATGCATTTGACTTATTGAGAGGAATTGAAACAAGAACTTTAAAACCTATTGGAGTAAACCACTGAGAAGAAGAGGAGCGCTGAGCTCTCTTAGCCTAGTGATAACCACCACTTTATCACTAGGAATCAATCAATCAACAAGAACAGCTACAAATCAACAGGAATCTATCAACATGCTTGAAATCTTCAAAAATCAATATAATGAACTGAATTCTGATCAAACAGCTATCAAACTCCTTCAATGTCAGTTATGATCAATCTATGATCATAACAAACACAAAATAGCAACAACAGTATCCAATAGCAGCAAGGAATGAAAAGGAATAGGAAGAACAGTTTTGGCGGGAAATGGTGAATTTGAAATTTATTCAATGAAAATGGTTACAAAGTTGTTAGGAAGCTAGTAACTAACTAACTAACTCAAGAGTTTGTCAGACCCTTGAGTAGCTAGGGTAAAAATGGAGGAAAAGGGAAAGGAAATTTAGAACTATGTGTTTTTACAAAACTAGGCTACAAGATACAAATGAAATCCTATCCAACTATTTATAGACATGAAGGAAGAGTTTGTTGGGGTTAGTGACGTGTCAGGACCAATCCCTGCTTGCCACGTGTACAATTCTGCAAAATTGCATTTTCAGGTATGAACAAGGATTTGGGGTTTCTTGAATGAGTGGATGATATGTTAATTGATTTGCACCATTGTATTCGTCTCTTCAAAATGATCAAGTTTGGTGTTGAAATCTTTCCATGAAATGGCTTGTAGCTAAAACGCGATCCTGGTAAAAACTTTTGATGAAGAAGACGCCACGTGTCACAATTTGATTGGCTGAAAGTTGATCACACGGATTCAACTGTTGTGATTGGGTATTTAATGCATGTCGGCTGAGTGGGTATTTAATGCTCAATCCGTGTGCTCTCTTTTCCCTTCTCTCATTGGTTGAAATGTTGTACACATGGATTAAACTTGAATGACTTTCAAATATTGGCAGAATTAGTCCTCATACTTGGCAGATTGTATTTTCAAGCTAGCAGCTTCATACTTTTGACATATTTGGTCCTTCAACTTTCATTCTTGAACAAAATGGTCCTTTGACTGAGTTGAATTGAGAGTTGACCAAGTTTGACTTGAATCTTGACTTTTTACAATATTTGCACTTTAGTCCTTCAACTTTGACAACTTGTCAAGATAGGTCCTTGTACTTCAAAGTCTTGTCACTTTTGATCCTTCTTTGTCTTTTTCATCCATTTGAGCTTGATTTTTCTTTGTTTGCTTGAAAATGTATCCTTTTACCTACACAAGTGTACACAAACACAAACATACCACATAACACTGTTTTTGCAAGATAAATTGGTATTTTGCTTCATGTTTTAGGGTTATTTGTTGATAAAAGGATATGAGTTTAAGCTCATATCAAATTCCCCTACACTTGAACATTGTCATGTCCTCATGCAATATCATATATTAAAGCTCAAATTTACATTTCCCTCATAATTAATCCACCTTGGCCATATGAGATGCATCTACACTACTTTAAACTAAATGATGCATGATTTTGACTTTTAATAATGCAATGAACAAAATACAATTCTATCTATATCTTTTTAATTTTTCTTGAAATGGTTTTGATGGAAATAACTCATAAAGAATTCAATGGCTTAGATTAGGGCTTGGGTACCATGGACACTTATCACCCTCAAGTTTCACTTTCCCCATACCAAGCTTAAAAATGGGATCATTGTATTCACAAGTAAAAAGTGCATCAACTTATTCATGACAATTAAATGTGGAACCGGTTATTATTTGAGCAAATTGCTTGTGAGCAAATTTGTCATTATTCAAGCGTGAAGTATAAGAAATGTAAAATCCGAAAATAAGGAAGCACGGTTTTAATCCTAAGTAATCATCTCATCCATTACTTGAAAAACCGCTCACAATTAATATAAGTCCGTTTCAAGAATAATAAGTCATTCGCCTTATGTGTAAAATCCTTATGTCATGCTTTCATAAGTAGCTACACACTCGCTAAGGAAAGAAAAATAAAACTCACGCAATAATTTACATCCGCCATCTTTTTGAGACTTTGGATCTTCAACCCCGCAACCCGTCAAGGTAATATTAGATTGGAGCAATCTATTGAATCCCTGCAACCCGTCAAGGTAATATTGGAACTCAATAGTCACTATAATTAACACCACACTGCCCCTCTTGGGAGTCTTGCATTATTTTTTTTCTTTTTCTTTCTTTTCTTTTTTTTTTCTTCTAGCCACTCATTTTTTTTCATAAGCCGCTCTTATTTTTCTTTATTCCTCACAAAGAAATTTGCAAAGAAGAAAAGGAAAAACACCCGCTAAATATGGAGCATGACATAAGTCTAGTACACATAAAACGTGCTAACTTAGAATCTTAAGACGTACTCATATCAACCATAAATGATTAGCCAAAAATGCATAAGAGATTACGAACCAATTAAAACCGTACTTGATTATTTATTAGCAATTATATACAAGCGAAGAAAATATAGGTAAAGAAGAGAAGGGTTTAGCCACAAGTAATTATCATGAAGTCTATCAAGCCCTTTTACACTTGCTTCAACTCTATCATTTCCCATTCTCCACAAATTTAAAATCTCAAATAATGAGATTGGTGGATGCTTAGCCTAATAGACCAATGAAGGACTACATGGTTAAGGATACTAGCTAGAGAATGCTAAAATAAGTAAACTCGGGTTGAGTCAAAATATCCATGGCAGGCCTAATATGTCAAAGAAGTCTAAACTTGTTAAAACCATGTTTTATTATATTTTTTCCTTTTTATATATTTTTGATGAAAAGCAAAAGAAAAATATATACAATGCAAATGTGTTATGCAAATGAAAAATGATCGATGCAAAAATTTTGAATGCATAATTTTTGTTGGCCAAAGTAGATCAAAAATTTGAAAAATGTTGAAAATTCAATTTTTCTATGTTATCATGCAAGACAATGACAAGTTCTAGGTAAGGTCACTTCGATAGAAGACCCCCCTACACTTAAGCTAAACATTGTCCTCAATGTTTAAGAGCATGGAAGTATGAAAACTTCCCCTACACTTATGACAATGAATAGACTTTGCTTAACCCAAGTTAAGGAAAGGACAACTATAAGTGAAATCATGTTTAAGCACAAGGTGTCAATGAAAAATCACTAAAGAAACGAAGTGAACCGGATACAAGGGCCTCCTCCATAAGCTCCAAAGCATGAGATGAGTGAGCAACCCTACAAACAATCATGAAGACAAAAGAAGGTCTCCCCTACACTTATCTCCAAATCTATACCTTTATTTCTAACCTACAACACTCTAAACCTAGTTATACGATGCTTGAGTTAATGAGTCTCTAGCTCGACTCGTCCCACACTTAAAAGTGTCTAAAACCTATCATGGAGAAGAAAAGTTTTGCCCTTTGTAAGAAAAATCTCCATGATGAGGTAAAACAAGTTTTCAATGATCAAAACTCCATAAATATCCCCCAGGATCAAATACATAATTACCCTCCCACTTATAACACAATTCAACAACTAGCTTCCCAAGCAATGGTGAAAAGAATGAGGTGTAGTTCTCTAAAATGGTTTCCCATATGTTCTTCCCAAGGTAATGGTGTAAAGCTCTCAAATCTTTCACAAGGTTTCCTTTTGTTGCATCAGGTGGATACTGAGATGGTTTAGCAAGCTCTATGCCAGGATCAAAAATCCGTTCCTTGATGGGAAAACAATAAGTGATGGTTGCCTTAGAAGACTCTTCTTTGTAAATCACATTGTGAGAGAAAGGTTGTGAAGGCATGGGTGACAACAAGCTCTTAGAAGGAACTATCATGACTTGTGTTCCTTTATCACTTTGAAAAGGTAAAATGGGCAAGGAAAAAGGTAAAGGATCTTCATTCAATAGGGATTCTAAATAAAGTATGTCCCCCTCCTCATCAAGGTAACCAAGAGTATATTCAAAAGATATATCCTCCACTAAAAACTCATCACTCTCATCCATTATAGAATCCTCCTCATCACCATAAATATCATAGATTGGTCTATCAAAAATAGGTGATCCCTCAAAGCCAAATGAAGTATGATCATCAAAAAATGGAGAGTCACAAGTAGAAAGCTCATCATCACTATAGTCATCATATGTTGGTGGATCACAAAGAAAAGATTCCTCATCACTTAAGTTCTCATGATGAAGATTATCATTGTGGAAAAGTGTATTGTCATATGGGATGTCACTAAAGTTAAGCTCTTGAGGTTCATGAAAAACCAAGGAGGAAGTAATGGAAGCAATGGTCTCAATATGAGGGTAATCATAGTCTCCACTTAAGCAAGCTTCATAAAAGTACTCATCACAAACTTCATCAAGAAGATCATCTTGTGTTTCCTCCTCATGCACAACATCAATATGTTTTACCGCTTCGGGCTCATTAGACTTTTTGGACAACTTCCCCATGTTAAACACAACTCTCTCATCTCCTACCCGCATTGTAAGTTCTCCTTCCGCCACATCTATTAAAGTATGACCCGTTCTCAAAAATGGCCTACCAACAATCAAAGGCACTCTAGGATCCATATCATAATCAACTACCACAAAATCCGCGGGAAATGTAAATCTATCAACCCCAACAAAAACATCCTCCGCAATTCCCACCAGATAAGCTATAGTACGGTTGGCCAACTCAAGAGTCATCTTAGTAGGAGTAAGCTCGGGAAGTGAAAGTCTCTTCCAAACCGATAATGGCATAAGATTTATGCTTGCTCCTAAATCCGCTAAAGCCATACAATTTTCCACCCCCGGGAAATTGCAAGGAATCAAAAACCTCCCCGGATCTCCAAGCTTAGTAGGCAACTTCTTAAGCAAAACCGCGGAGCAATTTTCATTCAATGAAGCATTAGGCAAATCCACCAATCTTTCTTTGTTAGAAAGCAAGTCCTTAATCATCTTAGCAAACTTAGGCATATTGGCTAAAGCTTCCGCAAAGGAGATATTGATGTTAAGTTGCTTGAACATCCTCAAAAAGTTAGAAACTTGGATATCATCCTTGTTCTTAAGCTTTTCTTTTCTCAATCTTGAGGGATAAGGAAGACTTGGTTTTGGTTGTGGTTGAGGTGTGGATGAGGGATTTTCCTTATTGAGTGTTTCATGAATAGGCTTTGAAATGGGAGCATTTTGAGGTGGTGAAGTAGAGGTAGAGGGCTTGTCACAAGTAGGAGCACAAGTGGGTTGAACAATAGTAGGTTTAGGAGGTGAAGGATCCTTTGTTGTTGTTCCACTCCTTGTTGTAATAGCATTGACATTGGCCCTAGGGTTTGTTTGTGTGTTAGAGGGTAAAGCCCCTTGTGGTCTTTGATTTAATAACACCAAAACCCTATTGAATTGATCATTCATTTTCTTCTCCATAGCTTGAAACTTCCTTTCATTCTCTTGATTCATTTTTTGCAAGAGATCCATTGTGTTATACTCTTGTGGCACATGACCTTGAAAACCTTGAGGTTGGAAAGGTAAAGGTTGGGAGTTAAATCCTTGATTTGGTGGATAAAAGGTATTTGCTTGAGGTTGAAATTGATTGGGTGCCTTGTAGTTATTTCCTTGGTATGGTGGTCTTTGCCCTTGATTCCTTGGTAAAATTTGAGGTGGATTTTGTTGAATTTGGGTGGGTGGTTGGGGTAGGAATCCGGGTGGAGAAAGGTAGTTTTGGGACTTGTAAGAAAGGTTATTTGGATTGATGTTAGGCTTGAAGTGTTCACGATGTTCCTCTTGGTAAGCATAGCATTCCCCTTGATACCCTTGCACCTTATCACATTGTTCATAAGAATGGGGACCTCCACAAGTTACACAAGAAAGGGCAATGGCATTCACATTAGTCGAAGAATTGTTCAATGACATGTTCTTAAAAGTTTGAAGCATTTCTAGTTGTACTTGCAAATTCTTCTCATTATGACTATCCATCCTTTGAAAAATCTCTTCTTGAAACTTGAGGAGTTGGTTGTCACAAGGGGTTTGAGAATTGTTTTGGATAACATGAACCTTTTCTTCAAATGGATTGTTTGTTTGAACCATTGCCTTAGTCTCAATGATGTCCAAAGCCTCTTGGTAGGTCTTAAGAAGAATATTCCCTCCCGCGGAAGCATTGAGTGAATCTTGGTGGTGAGCTTTAAGGCCATCATAAAAGAGGTTGATTTGGTGAACTTGATCCAATCCATGATTAGGGCATCGCCTCAACAACTCACTATACTCTTCCCAAGCATCACTAAAGGATTGACTAGGTTTTTGTTGAAAGCCCATAATTAAAGTCCTCAAAGCCATAGTCTTATGTGGAGGAAAGAACTTGTTCAAAAACTTAGTGGTGAAACCATCCCATGTGGTGATACTATCGGGTGGTTGGGTGTCTAACCAATGCTTAGCAATTCCCTCTAAGGAAAATGACACTAACATCAACCTAATCACCTCATGTGGAACCCCATTATGCTTAATGGTATTGCAAAGTGAAAGGAATCTCTTAAGGTGAGCATGAGGATCCTCATTTTGTTTACCAAAGAACGGTGATTGTGAAACCATATTGATCATAGATGTATGTAGCTCAAATGTGTTAGCGGGAAAGTCGGGAATCTTAATGGCACTAGAATATCCATGAATGTTGGATTGCATACGTTCATACAAAGTGCGATTATCAATAGCCATGGCTTCTTGTGGTGGAGTCAAAGCACGATTCTCGTGATCGGCTTGGTGGACGATGGTGGTCTTACTCTTTCTCTTTTTCTTCCTTTTCGGAGGAAGAGGTTGTACACCAATCGGTATTTGTGCACGCCCGCGAGTGAGCATGCAACTCAATACGAGGAATGAGAGAGAAGCTCTCGTGTGACTTTGAAGAGAAATGGATTATCCTCTTCGAGTTTCAATATTAAATATCCACAAGAAAATAACAATATATGTATTTACTACTTGGGTGCAAGACCCTCAATGAAGCCTTCCTTCTTAGAATACTCCCAAGTGAACGGGGGGTTAGGTGGCGCGAAGCACTTAAGTACCTATTGACCCTTAGATGGCATTTTATAGCACATCGCCTTTCTATTCACTTAAATGTTCGTATTCTTCGAATTGTTGCTTATTGAGAGTATTTATCTATTCTTGCTTTATTTTGTTTGATCGATACACGTGTCAAGGACCGGAACGCCCCTCAACACGGTGTATTGCCTCGGCAATACTTATGGAAGATATGTAGATTGGTTGTTCTTATACGTATACGTATTTACTTATAATAATATATGGAAAATATTTTTGTATTTATGAGTTTTTTTAAGGGAAAATACTATATGTACATAAAAACCGAGAGAATCCAATAATATATATTTTTGGGTGCAATCTCTTAGGAAAAAGATTGCTTTTTGGATTTTTTATTTTTTTGGTCAATTCTTTAGGAAAAGAATTGTTTTGTTAATTTTTAGTTTTTATATATTTTTATTTTTTTGATTTTTTATTTGTTTTTGATTTATGATACGTAAAAATAACGTTCACAAAGTGAACGGATCCCAAAAGCCAATGAAAACCGTCAATCGATAGTCTCTCGTGTAGTCAAAGAACCGGCAGCGGCGCCATTTGAAATTGTATATAATACAGTTCGTTTTTTCTCAGTTCTTGCTAATGGAAAGTCCAACCAATATCGGGTTTTTAATTGTTCTTGGTTGTTAAACTTGCTTGGATATTCTATTTGCTAATTCAATCAAAACCTTGCAAAACGGAAAAATATTACCTACTTATATGTAAAACAAATTGCAAATACCAAGTTTTTATCCAAGTAAAACTCATAATGTAAAATATGAAACTAAAAGGACTGAAATTGTAAATTCTATGAAAGATAAATGCTTGAAATGTAAATTCTAACAATTATAGGGACTTAAAGTGTAAAACAGTTAACTACAAGGATCAAACTTGCAAAATTTATAACCAACTAACCAAAAGTGCAACAAGCTAACAAATTGCTAACTGAAATTAACAACTATTAAAACTGCAAGGACTTAACAAGTGCAAACCCTAAAAACTTGGAAGTTTAGCCAAGTATACAAACTGATTAAAACATAAGGGACCAAAGTGCAAATATGAAAACTATTTAACCAAAAACGGGATAAGCTTGAAAATAAGCTCGTTTGAGCTTATTAATGAACCAAATTTGATGAAACAAGTTTCAAAACTCTTAAAATTCCAAATAAGCTACGTGTGTCAAAGGAAATTGGCTAAAGATTCAAAATAAGCAAATGAGTGCTTATCAATAAGCACAAAATAAGCTATAGCAAAATCTAATCAGTCACAACTTGATTTTCTTAATGAAACTGATTAAGCTATCCAATTAATGAACGGGAAATCAAACTAGAACATTTTTCATCAAGTAATAAGCTCTAAATCTGAATTAAGCTGAAAATGGGCTTATGTTGACCAAGCGTTGACCAGCTTATTTTTCAAAAAGCTGATTCTTTCAAAAATCATGTAACTGAATGACTTAAGAAGATTTGTGAAGTAAAATGGACATGTTTATGAATAGAATAAGGAGATACAGATTTACAGTTTTCAAGTTACAGAAACTTCACTTAAGTCTGCTTATCTGATTTTTGCTTATATCTGACTGCTTATTGTAAACTGTATTAAATCCTCTTGGAATCTGAAACTATATGATATAAGCTATGTTTGAGAACAAATTTGATCCAATTTCATCCAGTATTGAGTGAGTACTAATCAAATGAAAATGACAAGTTTCTAAATGGCAAAACTGAATAAGAATGACCCAAACTTTTTTATGCCATTTGTCTGTTTGACTATCAAAATGACTTCTAAATGACTTCTAAATGACTTCTAAATGACTTAAAACACCTTATTATCACCAATTGACTACAAATTAACTCTAAAACACCAGTACTTAATACTTGAAAAATCTTTTTAAGCTAATCCTAAACACTCCTTAAACTGATATTACAAACTTTTTACAAAGACTTTTTAAGATCTGAATTAAGCTGAATCAAATGCTTTTAACTACCAAACTTGATACTCCAAATTGAATGTTTTAAGACTACAAATGAACACTAAGAGCAACAATTACCATAAAAGATACTAGAACCAAATTTTACTGAAAAATGAGCTAAGTCTAAGCTGAATCCAAAACTAAGAACAAGTAAACAAGAATTAAGCTATAAGTAATCAAGAACCAACAAAGAGCAAATCTAAACAACTTTTATCATGCAGCCATCAAAATTACACTAGGAAAAGAAATCATGCATTTGACTTATTGAGAGGAATTGAAACAAGAACTTTAAAACCTATTGGAGTAAACCACTGAGAAGAAGAGGAGCGCTGAGCTCTCTTAGCCTAGTGATAACCACCACCTTATCACTAGGAATCAATCAATCAACAAGAACAACTACAAATCAACAGGAATCTATCAACATGCTTAAAATCTTCAAAAATCAATATAATGAACTGAATTCTGATCAAACAGCTATCAAACTCCTTCAATGTCAGTTATGATCAATCTATGATCATAACAAACACAAAACAGCAACAACAGTATCCAATAGCAGCAAGGAATGAAAAGGAATAGGAAGAACAGTTTTGGCGGGAAATGGTGAATTTGAAATTTATTCAATGAAAATGGTTACAAAGTTGTTAGGAAGCTAGTAACTAACTAACTAACTCAAGAGTTTGTCAGACTCTTGAGTAGCTAGGGTAAAAATGGAGGAAAAGGGAAAGGAAATTTAGAACTATGTGTTTTTACAAAACTAGGCTACAAGATACAAATGAAGTCCTATCCAACTATTTATAGACATGAAGGAAGAGTTTGTTGGGGTTAGTGACGTGTCAGGACCAATCCCTGCTTGCCACGTGTACAATTCTGCAAAATTGCATTTTCAGGTATGAACAAGGATTTGGGGTTTCTTGAATGAGTGGATGATATGTTAATTGATTTGCACCGTTGTATTCGTCTCTTCAAAATGATCAAGTTTGGTGTTGAAATCTTTCCATGAAATGGCTTGTAGCTAAAACGCGATCCTGGTAAAAACTTTTGATGAAGAAGACGCCACGTGTCACAATTTGATTGGCTGAAAGTTGATCACACGGATTCAACTGTTGTGATTGGGTATTTAATGCATGTCGGCTGAGTGGGTATTTAATGCTCAATCCGTGTGCTCTCTTTTCCCTTCTCTCATTGGTTGAAATGTTGTACACATGGATTAAACTTGAATGACTTTCAAATATTGGCAGAATTAGTCCTCATACTTGGCAGATTGTATTTTCAAGCTAGCAGCTTTATACTTTTGACATATTTGGTCCTTCAACTTTCATTCTTGAACAAAATGGTCCTTTGACTGAGTTGACTTGAGAGTTGACCAAGTTTGACTTGAATCTTGACTTTTTACAATATTTGCACTTTAGTCCTTCAACTTTGACAACTTGTCAAGATAGGTCCTTGTACTTCAAAGTCTTGTCACTTTTGATCCTTCTTTGTCTTTTTCATCCATTTGAGCTTGATTTTTCTTTGTTTGCTTGAAAATGTATCCTTTTACCTACACAAGTGTACACAAACACAAACATACCACATAACACTGTTTTTGCAAGATAAATTGGTATTTTGCTTCATGTTTTAGGGTTATTTGTTGATAAAAGGATATGAGTTTAAGCTCATATCATTTATCATCGGCGATAAACTTTCCTTTCTTAGAAGCGCGGGTTACAATCTGACATGTGACTACAAACCGTTGTGCATGAGCTTAAAAACTTCTAATGTTTTTAATATAAGCTCATGCCCGAGAAAAATTAATTTCTCGTTGTGAGGATAAGTTTATCATCGCCGATAAACTTTCCTTTATTTGAAGAACGGGTCATTGTCTGACATTTAACAATGAACCATATACACGAGATTAAAACCTTTGAATGATTTTAGGATAAGCTCGTGTCCGAGAAAACTTAATTTCTCGTTTTGAGGGTAAGTTATCGTTGCGTAGATAAACTTCCCTTTATCTGAAGTTCGGGTCATAGACTGTGATTTGAATGTGAGCCATTGTGCATAAGCTTAAAAACTTCGAATGTTTTTAATTTTAGCTCATGTCCGAGAAAACTTAATTTCTCGTTGTGAGGATAAGTTTATAATCGGCGATAAACTTTCCTTTCTTTGATGAATGAGTTATAGTCTGTGATGTGACTATAAGTCCTTGTATAACTTAACTGCGAGTCCCCTGAGACACTTGTTTCTTAGATATCAGCTTCTTCAGCAACCAAACTCTGAGAGTGTCCTTAATTGAATGGTATACAATGATTGGACCGCTTGGTTCTTTTGGAACATCCTCTTTGGTACCTGCATTCTCATTAGGAATTTGCATGCTTTGATATGGGTTAGCGATATCTATCTTAGAAGCAAGTGGGGGTTCACAGTTGGCCTTACTTGTGCCAAAGGTGACCTGAGGAGATGAATCACTTGTCTTAGTAGGCAAACGTTTCCGTTTATAGAAAACCGTAAGTTCAGGCTTAAGTGATGTGTCATCTTCTTCAATTTCCTCCCTAGTAGTCTTAGTAGAATCGAAGACTATCCTAGTTAAAGGGCACTCGTTTCCTACAAGAGTGAAAGTTCTACCAGTGGGACGCCACATTTTACCAATGGGTTTGATTTTATCTACCCACTGGGATTTAAGTCTAGCACGGGAGTTCACCTCATTAAGTAATTTTTTGATACAAGAATCATGATTGGCTTTAAAGACACATTTCCTACATGTTTTACAAGTAGCATATTTAATATCCTAGTAAGATCTAGAATTCCTAGATTATTGATTGATGCTCCTAGGATGCGACATGCTACGGTTAGCAGTGTTGGGTAAACTAGAAGGCGTCTGACTAGGTTTGAAATTCCTATCTCTTACTTGTGTCTTTTGCTTAGCTTCCCTTAGACCAAATGTATGGTGAACATCATTTGAACTAGTTCGAGACGTGTTCTTTGGACTATGTCTAGGGAGACTAGAGGCAATCATGTGATTAGGTCTTGAAAAAGTTGTTTTAGTCACATTGGGCCTAGATGGTGGAGTGACTAGTCTAGAAAGATGAGCCATATCAACTTGGGAGGCAAACCGCGGTCTCGAGGATTGTGGTCGCCCGGATCTAAATGCAGTCGGTTGTCTAACGGACTGATTTGTAGGTGGTTTCCCCAAGATTGATGGTTTTTCAAGCTTAGTGTCCACACTAGATCCTTTAGTTTTTCTCAATTCGTTTTTCAATGCAGCTATAGCAAAGACCTTTTTCTGTACTAGAGCCTTTAAAGTCTCATTTTCTTTGAGCAATTCATCTTGGGATGCCAACTTAGATTCAAGCAACTTAATTTGTTTCAAAAGATTATCCTTTTCAGCTTTAAAATCTTGAACTGTTTGATCCAATTTTCGTTAAAGAACAACGTTTGACTTTTATAGGTTTTTCAAAATACGTTTCAAATTTCTCCGTTTTCTTTGAAAATTCAATTTTGGCATCCTCAAGCTCTTTTGATTGCTGAGCTAAAATCGTTTCAAGCTCTTCAATCCTAGAAGTAGAAGTGGTTAAAGAAGCAGGCATAGGGCACTTATCAGGATTGTTAATTATCTCATTCAATTTAGATTGGAGTAGACGAAGATTTGTAACACATGACGGCTCTCCATAATTTCCTGATTGGCTGCTTGCTTCCTGCTTTCCTCCTGAATCCATGCCATTGCTTCCCGTGTGACCTCTTCTTGTATCGTGTTGTAATTCTCCCGCTTGATATGTCGAATCCAATGAATCCATTGAATGTCGATGAAAAATTCTTGGATCCTTGATCGGTAAAATATCTTTTTCTCGGCTCAAAAATTTCGTGATTAGCGTAAACGTTGATAAAGCAAACTGAAGTCTAATTTAAACACGGCTCACTCCAAAAAAATAAAGCTCGTAAACTAATTAATCCAACCAGATTAATTTTGCAACATTCAAATATTTAGGCGGTCAGTTCGAGTTAAATTGCAAAAATAATCGACCTACTATATGTCTTCAATAAAAGTAGTGATCGCCCCGTCAATCAGTAAGCATGTCATATCTCACAAACCGGCCTACCAATTGAGATAACCAAATTCGTTGAAAACAAAGTTGAAATAGCCAAATTAAAACCAACGTTAAAAGCAACTTATAGTATGAAGTTGGCTCATGTGAATGTGACAATTGGACCAATTAAGACTTAATCCCAAATATTACTAACCAAATACCACCGAAAGGTATTTCTTTTAGGAAGCATCAATTTACCAGGCCTACCCAAGTGGAAAAATAAAAAAGAAGCCCATGTAACTCTTTACCTACCGTTTCATGAAAGGATATAAAAAGTGAAACCTAAAAATTAGGTTAGACACAATCCCTAATCATGTGATAAACACACAGCCGTAACATTTCTTTTTCTCACAATAGATCTTGTAAACTCCGTCTTTTTTTCTTTCTTTAAACACAACCTCCTTATCTCACAAAAACGCAGCCTCCTTATCTATCTCAAATTAAAACCATAAATCAACCATCCAAACTAGCAACTTAGATTTCGTATGGGCACATCTCTAAAAGACGAACGATTCCAAATCTATTATAACCACGCAAGATGAATGATGACTTCAAGATCTTCTCAAAAGAGAGGTGTCGGGTAGGTACTTACTTTTTGTTTTTATTTTTGGTTTCGAGTCAGTGATCGAGGATGGTTTTTTATGAGACTAAGATCTGAATTGAGTCGAGGTTGATTTGTTGAGCCAGGGTCATTTGAGATTAGATGAGTCGGATGGGTTTGAGTCGAGAGTGTTAGGTGTTGGGATTTGGTTTTTTCAAATCTTAGTTTGAGTTTTTGAGTCGATGTGTTTAGTTGGTTCGGGTTTTGTGTTCGAGGGTCGAGTGTTGTTAGTGTAGTCGAGACTTGGGTGTTTGGTTTTAATGGAGTCGAAATTGGTCGAGTCTGTTGTGTAAGTCTGAGTGTGTTTATGGTTTCGAGTCTAAGTGAGTGTGAGTCAGGCGATGGGTCTGTTGGTTTTTGGCTGGTTGAGGATTTGGATGCTTTGGATGCTGATCTTGATGGTTTTGGTTTATGGTCTTGGTCGAGTCTGCGTGAGTGGAGTCATAAACGAGTGATTGGAGTCTGCTTGAGTGGTGTCGAGTCAAGTCTGTTTAGATTTGTTGAGTCTTGGTTTGTTTTTGATCAAGAGATGAGAGATTGAGTCGAGTGTGACGTGTTTTGTCAAGTCGAGTCTAGGCGAGTGTAGATGTGTATGTCCTTTTGAGTCCGATCGTAAGTCGAGTCGTGAGTCGGCTATCGCAAGTCGAGATCGTAACTGAGATCGTAACTTAGATCGTAAGTCCCGATCGTAGTCCCGATCGTAACTTAGATCGTAGTCCCGATTGTAGTCCCGATTGTAACATAGATCGTAGTCCCGATCGTAGTCCCGATCGCAGTCCCGATCGCAGTCCCGATCGCAGTCCCGATCGCAGTCCCGATCGCAGTCCCGATCGCAGTCCCGATCGCAGTCCCGATCGCAGTCCCGATCGCAGTCCCGATCGCAGTCCCGATCGCAGTCCCAATCGCAGTCCGATCGCAGTCCCGATCACAGCTTAGATCGTTACTTGGCTATGGGAATAAGATAAACCCTTGTAAACAGATCAGAATCTGGAACAATGTTTTAACGGAATATCAAACTAATATACCTGTTTGGACAAATTTATGATAAAGATAATAAAGAACTGATACACCAGATACAGTATACTCAAAAGTTGATAGAAAATTGAAATACAAGAAAATTATGACAGTTAGGACAAAATAGTTGAGATTAAGTATGATAAAAGCTGAAAACATGTTGATGACAAAAATCGAGACAAGCACTTTGATAAAAGCAGTAGTAAAATTTTTTTTATAAACGATCCAAGTTTGTCATTTTATAAAAAAATTTGACCACCATAATCAATAGATAAAAACACGCCACTCTAAGATTCAACCATAGCTCTTGATACCAATTGTAGGATCATATATTCTTAGGATTAAGCAAGTGTTTGATTTATCTAATGAATGGAAGGAGATAAAGAACTAGAGAGAGAAAGCTAGAGAGAGAAATGAGAGAAATAAGAGAAAGATGGAAAGTGTATTTGTGACAAAGTGCTCAACCCCTACTAACATTCTAGGAGGGGTATATATAGCCCACCCTACATCATGTGGGTTATATGGGCTATATCTTAATGTATTGGATCACGAGCCCAATACTTAAATATACCGTTGGAGTGACCGATCCTTTCTAAATACGTAAAAACGTATTTTCAACACGTAGTAATATAAAAAAATTGAAAAATTCGACCGTTGGTAGCCTAACGGCTAGTATTCATTTCTCTCTCTTCGTTGTTGGTTCGTCACTACAGCGACCAACGCTCGACGAACAAGGGGTGGAGGTGTGGCGGAGAGGCTCGGCGAGGGTCGGCGAAGGTGCCACATGGGCTCGGCGAGCATGCTTTCGCCGTAACACACTCGTCTCTTACAATTATTGGATTAATCAAAAAAGTAATGTTTAGTTGTATTTATTAACTTTGATCTATTTAACGTAGAATGCTAGTAGTACTGTGAAAAACATGTTGTGTTCTCCTATGTCTCGTTATTAAACCATCTTTTTACGCTAAAAAATGGCATTCGACTCAACTCAAAAGATGCTTTTATTAATCATGCTATCATATTGATACTGTATTTGGATGTCTTTAAATTTTGTTGTTCGAATACTACAAGTGATTAAAGGAAAAAGATTGACGACAACATTCCAATCAGCTGCAGAGATAGTGATAATGCGACCACGTATGAGGTAGATTTTATCTGGCCTTTTAACACAATTATTAGTAGTTTCAGATTAATAGATGTAAAGATTCTT